>OY015313.1:102294204-102676777 GCA_955612985.1 Cheilosia scutellata
CCAGAAGCAAATTTCTCTTCTTTTCAGTAGAAGAACTGTCAGTTGAGTGCCAATCGAACGCTTTCAGAAGCGTTCGGATTGCTTCCGGACGATTCTGGATTACCAATCGAAAACGACATAAATGTCTCTCACTTAAGATCCGCCTCCTATCCAACAAAAATAATTTTGTCCCACATAGCAACCACCACTGCCTCTCATATCCAACACGAAATCTCCCCATGCAATCCAACAACGCATAATGCATGCATGATGCATCGAGATCGAGAGCGATAAACACACAAGCCACACCCTTTCGGAGTAATTCTCTCGAGACCCCTTTTACACGCAGAATTTTTTCACTCATGACTCTTCTTAATTCTCTTTTGGGCACTTATGGTGCATTTATACGTTCAGTGTTTTCACTTTAGTGCCTTGATTGTCAAATTGTCTTTGTTTCCTTTTTTTCTCATTCGTCGCTCGCGGCGCAGACCGCATACAGTTCGAAAATAGAGCAAATGCAGACGTCTATCGCGACTGAGTACGGTTTGAGAATAAAGCAACGCTGAAAATAACGAAAGAGAGCGAAAGAGAATACAAGAATCGGATGGGAATTCGCGGCCCATCAGTGTTCGGCTATCCCCTGCACTTTTCATCCCCTTTACCTACACATTCTCGACACTAAAGTGAAAACACTCAGCGTGTAAAAGGGGTCTTGCGCGTGGTGTAGATCGTGTTCAACACCAATATGGTATGCGTATGACCGTGTGGGTGTGGTTACATTGACAATGGTGTATGACGTATGAGATGGGTATGCATTGGGATTGGAATGGAAGTTCCAATTGTGGCGTATTTTATGTGGTGATTGAGTTTTTTTGTAAATATCTTCTAAAATATTAACTTTTCGACATAACAGTCTTCAGAACATTAGCTACGAAGATGATCTACAAGAAAGGATTACATGTATGAACATATTTTTTCCACGAATTTAAGAATAACTCCAAAACCAGCCGATGTATTGTTAATATTGGTATTTGTCGATTAACTAGAGGTTATAAGTACCTGACACTCTGTGCAAATTCCAGCCTTCTACTACAATTAGTTCTTGAGATAGACCTAGGTACAATATTTTCTTATTTTATTCGGACAGACATCGTAGCGAAAAAAATAGGGTTCCTCCACATGGAAACGGAACCTTAAAAATGTCAAACTAAGTACACTAGAATCAAAATGGGGCCCGGCAAAAAAGTACCTATAATCACTTAGGGCTCCGTGGCCAAGTTAAACCGACACTCAAAATTAGGACATAGTTATCGGAGGATTTTAAAAAAGAGACTCATTTTTATTTATTTATTTATTTATTTATTTATTTTTTTTTTTCCAAATTACGTTATATATTCGTAATAATAAACAAAGGGTTAAGTGACAACCGTGCGTTTTTTTGTCTTTTTATTGTCAGTGGCTGGTATTGTTGTTTTGATAGCTGATGTACCTACCTACATAATTTATCTAAGAACTTTATTTATAATAGGTTGTCGTCGTATTTCATTAAAGCTAAAGTACTTAAGAAGTTTTGTACACACACGTTGTTTGCATAAACAATTTGAAAGAAATTTATCTTAAAGTTGTTATTAGATTACTTACCGTATCCTGCTCATATTCAGAGCGTGGTAATTGGGTTTCACTGCCTCTTCTCGATCGGGGCTCTTCACAGTTGTATTCCTGCCAAATGTTGAAGATATGTGTGTATGATATAAACGTTGCAAATGATTATAAAAATGATTTATACTACAAGAAATTCAAAACAACAACAAATTTCAATGTCAGGAGTCAGAAAATAAAGCAACAGGGGCATAAAAAGGAAAGAACCAAACACAAGTATCGCAAGGAGAAACAAAGAGTGGATTCGTAGAAACTAATTTTCATATCCCTATTTTCTCAAAGAAGAAAATAACTGAGAAAGAAAAAGACAGAAGAAGTACATGTAGTAGCCGATTTTCATATACATATTCTGGTCTTGTGCCATCGTCTGTTTTATGTTAACTGCAATAGTATGTATTATCGTCGAATGTCAATTTTTGATTAGTAGGTATTTTGTATCTACCGGAAATTGTGAGACTGTTCTTATATTTTAATTTTTGGAAGTAAATATTATGTATATTATATATAGTTGGTATAATAGGGGCTGTTAGTTATTTACAGAATTCAATGTTAATTTTGCATTCACCTTGTCATTGTTCTCATCGTGACTACGTGTATATTTAACCCCTCCTCGAGTGTTCTTTGTTGGCGTATTTGTCCCAATGGATTTGGTTGGTGTCAACCGCACTTGTGATCCTCCCAAATGGCGCAATGATGAATGATGGTGATGATAATGTGAGCGGTGCAGAATGGGCCCTGCTGATAGCGGTCGATATGGCAGTGGGTATGCAGGGCTAATGATTTTCATTGATTGCGTGTTATTTTACATTACAGTATCAAATTTCAACAATACGATATTGAAATGAATTAAAATAAGCTAAGTTTTAAATCAAAATCTACAGTAACAAATCAAAGATTGATTATATAGTAGGTACCGATGCTTAATATCCGAGACGGTCATCCCGAGACCCGAGTCCGATGATGGACTGCGCCCGGTTGCTGCAATTATTTCCAAATCCACGTCGGTAACCTGAAGATGATATTACAATGCAACAAGATCACGTGGGGAATATTAGGCAAGTTTTGTATTTGCATTTGATTGTTCAATTTTATTTTTGTGAAAACACTATAACTGCCACATGTCCTGCTTTAGTATGTAGTCTTGTAGTGAAGATACTGTGTTTTGAGTTTTTTTTTATTAATTGGACAATTGTGCAAAACTAGAAAGGTGTGTAGCAGAGCAGGTAAGTATAGAATATATGTAGGTGATATGATACGGATTAACAATCGCATAAATGTCCTTTGTTATATTGGAAAAAAAATTAAACAAAATAATAGTAACTAGAAAAGTGCAACTTCTCAAATAAAAAACGACATTCTATATCGAGTGTGTAGGTTAAAACGTATAGACAGATTAAAAGGGGTGTATTATAAGTAATTGAGCTAGGCATTCCTGTCTCCCTTCCTCAAGTCCTTAAATCAGGATGTTGGTGCAAAAATGTTACTCGCACTTATCACGGGGAAATCCTATATCCATCCTATATACACTACATATACACGCTATACGTGAAATTTGTAGGGGGAGTTACACAAACGGAATATCAGTATGGGAACCAATATGACAGATAAGCAAATTGCGCGTATACATATTACAACAGTTGATTTTATTTTATAATTATAATAATTTCTCTCCATACATATAATATAAGTCTTAGTACCTATTACCTTTAAAAAAAAAAGAGCTAAGAATGCCAGGAAACTAGTAAAATACGCTTTCAACTAATGTCGTCCGTTAAAATCTTTATATATAGAGCTATAATGCCCAAAACACATGTGCAGAAATTCTGAATGCTTCACTGCATGCAGTACTGCAGATGAAACACATGTGCAGAATTCAATTTGCAGCGGTTGCTGTCATTGAGGGGAAAAATATGTGAGTTTAACAAAGACGACAAATAAATCCCGTCTCTCTTTTCCTCGTATGCATCAGTAGCTGAATTTAAAAATTCGATGCTGCCAAGTCTACTTAATTTAATTCACTGCGTTGCTATGCAGTGGATTTAGAAATAGAGACATGTTGCAGTGCTGCGGTGGCTGCAGAATTTACATTTGTTTCACCACATAAGAACATGTGTATTCTAATCCTGCTGCGCAGCGAATTCTGCACGTGTGTTTTGGGCATAAACGACAGAAATAACTGATGAATGAAAAATCTCGAAAATTCGTGATTTCAAAGTAAATATGAATGTATGTAGAATATGAGATAGCTATGTATTAAAAATACAGTTCTGCCAAACTGAATTTGTATTACATTTGAATTTCGCTTATTGGATAAAATTCATAAATAAGAATTGACCTTGATTTTTATAGTCATCAATTTCACAAATGGCTTTCGGTACAGGATCCTTTAAAAATAAGTATATCTACCTACCTACACAATTTTAAGAAATAAAGTGATGGTTTTTTTTGTTCTACCCAATAATAATACATAGTACCTATTTAAATGTCAATGTGTGTTTTTTTTTTTATTTACCTAATATAATTCGAACATAAAAAATGTTATCAGCCTGAGGAATAATATTAATTGGCAAATTTTGCTTCAATGTAAAAATAAACCAATGACTTATAAATGTGTATAGGTACATGGTTAGGTTTTTGGGCAGTAGGTACAGGTTGGTCTGATGAATTAAGTCGCAGCTGTAAATCGTTTTAAGTTGTTTTTTAATGCTTTACATCACATATCCCATAGTAACAGACTTAGATATGGTGCAGAAGACCATATATAGGGACCGGTACAAATTTTCATCGCAGTAACGAGTATGTAGTTGTTTTGTACCTATCACAGATAGCTGAAAAAACTAACTCAAGGTGAACCCAAATACTCGCCCAAATATCTAAAAGGAACCTACTTATATTGTGATGAAAAAATTGACATTCGATGTTAACTTCGCGAAATTAAACGATATATAAAGTCTACGTATGTATACATATATACATACATATAAACATGCGTAGTTTGAGGACAAGAGTGCTAAAAAAATGTTCTACAAAATGCTATAAAAAAACAACAACAACTTTACTTTATTTTAATTTATTGTTTAAACCCAAAAAGAAAACTTGATTAACATTTTCAATGCAAATATGCATGCACACACATAAGTTAGATAGTAACAAAAAAAAAAGTATGTCATTCTTTTTAGTAATTTGTACAACATAATATAGGTATATAATATTTATTAAGTGGTACATAACATAAGCTTAGAAAAACCTGTTTAATGTATGCAATATTAATATTATTACTTTCATTTCATCCACTATAAACACAGATAGTTAAAATATTGATAATAATCCTAAAAACCAGTTGGCCCTGAAGTTGTCAAATAGTTTCGTAAGCCACACAACATGATTTGTAGGGTTTATGCGAAAGGAACATTATCACAATAAAAAAATGTGGTTAAGTAGTTCGGTGTTGTCCCAGCAACCATGATACAATTTTACAAAGAACAAATTAATTTGCGTAATTTTAAGAGCACCTAACTAATTCGAAATACAAGCACTGTAAGTCGTGGTCAAACATTCAAATTTGTTTTGAAGATTATTGAACATGTCCTGCTCCTGCTCCCTATTTATATTACCTACATACGTCACGGTTACAAGCTGCTGACAATTGATTTCTGATGGAAAGTTAAAATGTTTTTCTGAGACCACATGGTTGTCAATGCTAACATTTTCACCAACTATTAGTCATTGATTCGGCATGGAATAACAGTATACACGAGTACATATTTTTGGCACGAGTACGATAACTACGGCGCCAAAAATTGATAACGGTATTTTGTAGAGAGGTTAAATACAAGCATTTTTTTACTAAGGGAAGGGGGGGGGGGGTCTATCTGGCTTCGTTTAGGCGGGAGGGACATTTTAAAAAAAATAATACTTAAAATGAAAAAAAAAATTGAGAAACAATGGCAACACTTACAATAAAGGGCTTTAGGATTTTTGGAAGCCAGGAATCTG
This sequence comes from Cheilosia scutellata, assembly GCA_955612985.1. NCBI lineage: Eukaryota > Metazoa > Arthropoda > Insecta > Diptera > Syrphidae > Cheilosia > Cheilosia scutellata. The sequence continues at coordinate 102,299,839 of OY015313.1, forward strand.
TTCTTTGATATTATTTTTAAATCAAGTTATAGCTGTAAATAGTTTTTGAAAAAAATACTTTCAAACGTGAAATTTAAGGAAAAAAATTAAAAAAAAATGTTGAATGCTGACCCCCCCTCCTATAGTAAAAAATGCTTGTATTTAACTTCTCTACATAAATCCGTCATTAATTTTCATCGCCAAAATTATTTTACTCACCCCAATTTTTGTCCTTAAATTTCAAGTTTAAAATTGTTTTTTTCAAAAACTATTTAAAGGAATAACTTGATTTAAAAATAATATCAAAGAACAGATTCCGGGCTTTCTAAAATGGTATAGTTTTTTATCATAAGTGTTGCCATTGTTTTTCAATATATATTTTTTTTCCATTTAAAGTATCATATTCTTTAAATTACCCCTCCCGCCTAAACGGAGTAAGATAGACCCCCCCCCCTCCCATAGTAAAAAGTGCTTGTATTTAACCCCACTACAAAATACCGTTATCAATTTTTGGCGCCGTAGTTATCGTACTCTCCCCATATTTTTTTATATAACAGATTAGGGATGAGGACTATAAACAAAACATTAATTTTTAATTTTCGAGAAGAAAAGCAGAAAGTATTCGGCATGACAAGTGTACTGCTGGTCTGTGCTACAATGCTCAAAAGACCTAAAGGTGAAGGTTGGAAATAATTACAGTAAACCCTTCATAATTCGGCCCCTGTCCTGTAATCTGTCATGCCAATTACCTAATGTGTAACTCATAAAGTACCTCAATTACATATTGATTTATGTACCTACTATGTTTGATTTTTATTAAATTGAATGTTTTTTTATTAAAGTAATTTTATTCCGTATAGTATAAATGGGCGTTTTTTTTTATATAGGCTTATCGAAATATGTATGTAATTTCATAAAAACCCAATCCTATATGGGATTCGTAAGCCCGGCTAATTATCGAGCTTAGCCCCGATAAAAACTGTACTACCAAACTAATTGTTTCAAATGTTATAGAAAATTGATTTCGATTATGTCATAAATGACATTTGAATGAAATGACATAGGTAATAGGTATATTATGTCAAATAAACAAATCTAAGCATTTTGTCAGAAATATGCCTAGAAATTACGATTTTTAGGATTCGCGAACATTTGTTTGTGGATTTGTTTTTGTTTGTGAATTCGCAGACATTTTTTTCTTGGGTGTGTTCCGTAGAAGTTCCTATATCGTTTATCCGATAAAAAACGTTGGAGTCATTTCTTTGAAAGGTAGTAACGAATGTCGGACTTTAGCTAGTTTTTAATAAAACAACACAGTAAGCAAAACAAGTTGAAGTAAAAAAAAAAGTTGTTGTTGCGGGAACGAAATCATTTTTTAACCACTTTACATTAAATAATTCCTTACATGTAAGCACTGCAAATAATTTATTTTGTGTAGCCTAGTAAACTGGTTTACAACTTATAAAGTCTATTCAATTCTACATATATTTAAGACACCAACAAATTAAAGGTCTAATCATATAAAGCTATGACAAAAACTTAGACTACCAAGGCGATTCACTGAAATAATAATCACAATCATAGCTAGGGCAATATTCATTGAACCTTACCGGTAAATCTCGCATTGGATCTCCTTTTCGCTAAAATTATATAGAAATTATGATGGTGAGTTAAAACGAAATGAATATCTCAAGGATAAAGTTAGCAGTCTGAAGTATGTATGTAATGTGCTCATATTATGGTCGAGTGAGAAATTAATTTACATAATTAATTATGAAAAGCTTAACGGTTTGATTATATAATGAAAATCATCTAAAATATTTTTTCTCAGATAAATTAGCGTTATGGAAACTTTCCGTAACTATTGGAATGCACTTTTTGTTCTCACACCAAAATTCTCGTAGATAAATAAAATTCTAAGCAATACTGATGTGGAAATAATTAATCAAAATGGCTCGGTTCTCATGGGGTTTAAGTCTATATAATTTCGGCAAGTAGATGACCGCTAGATGGCAAGGTTTTGAATTACATTTTGTTAAAAATTGATTGAACTAAGAAAGAAATCAATGGGTTTTTCTTAATATGTGCATTGATTTCGTTATTTTAGGGTGAAGAGCTACGCCTACCCGATTTCACCCGCATACTTGTATTATAATCGTATTTCGGTAGCTTTTGGAAATGGGCCACAACTAGTACGCCTCGGTTTTTGGCTAACTGACTCCAGTTGCGCACTCCAAGTTGGTTGAAGTCCTCTTCCACCAAAGGCGACGCCGCGACTTCCTCTACTTCGCTGTCCCTCTGGATTGGAGTTGAAGACTCTTCGTGTCGGAGTGCTGGTGTCCATTCGCTCTCCATCTGTGACGACTGATGCGCAATTTATTGACCGGGCCTAAAACAGCACCAATCATTTCGTTGACAAATGCCTTCAAGCGTTCACACAGTAGATCTTGTATCCGATGCTAAGTAGGATGATGCCTTTATATAGTTGGTGCAGTTTAGAGGGTGGACTCGTCAAACGATGTGTAGATTCCATTCACCAGGCATATCTTCTTCCGACCAAATCTTCAAGATTAAATGGTGGTAGGCCCTCTGGTCCAGCAGCCCTGTTGGACTTCCGTTTAGATATAGCTATCCCCACTTCGTTTTGGTCGGCTGGCGCAAATCTGTTCCTTCATCGTCTAGATTGAATGGCTCGTTCTGGTCGTCTTCGCCGTTTAATTATCTGCAGAAGTGGCCGTTTTTTTATTTTCAATACTGACTGTGACTACTACAAGGTTCCCTTGCTCATATCTACATCTACATATAGCTCTGAGGTGGTCTATTAATTAGTAGTTTATGGCCACGACCAAGCCATGCAGAATGTTCTAAACCTTATTAAAGTTGGTAAAAACAATATGTACCGAACCAATAGCCAACAAATACAAGACTATGCTGTGTAAATACATATTATAACTCTACAACTCTAACATTAAAACGCGTTCGAGCTTTTTTTGTATGATATACGGGAACGGATCCCGTACATAAAAGTTGGGCAGGGAGAGAGCCGCAAAAAGTCAAATCTCTCAAATGCCCAATTCGGAACCTAGGCAAAGCTGGATCCACCACATTCGAATTTCGCCAAAGTATATAAGAATTAGTTGCTATTTAATTGCGGTACTACTACTCTTCTGGAAGTAGTAAATTAGAAGTAAAGTTGGATCATCCATATCGAATTTTGCGATATTTGAAGTGGAGATATTCTCATGGTTAAGTTTTTTTTTATTAAATAAACTTTTAAATTATAGATACTTTTAGATAAGAGCGACATATTATTTGATGAGGTGGTAAAATGGCCTATACATAGGCAATTATTTTGCGATACCTACTTGAAAAAACAAAAGAGTTCTAGTGCGAACTGTGGTTTTAAAACCTTATATATGTTAATTCTAGGCGTATTTGTTTGAGAATCTATAGCTAGCTGACTTTTACTTTTACATGCAAAACCAAAAGTGAGTATAACAAAACCAAAAGTGAGTATTCTAAAAAAAATACGCCTTCTTAAAGAACGGCTTGTTCCATCGGAATTTTTTCAAAAGGCAATGTGAATGATTCCGATAACGGAACGATCAAAACGATGTGGACGAGAGCATAGGGGATGAATTTTTGATTTGTGATATGAAGCAGTGGTCAATGCAATCTGCATTTTTGGTTTGCGTCTAAAGTTAGACTATTCTGTGATTACCTATTGCACTTTAGTTAGCTAAAAAGAGAAAAAGATAGTCACCACTTGTCGAGGAATCGTTAGTTTAAGGGCCAGTTTCAAGACTAGCTGATTCTGGAGAATGTTTTTGCATTAAAATATAGAGCGATATTTATAGTCTTTCGTTATCAACCAAGGGGTATGTATATAAATACTTAAGTCCATATTATGTAAGACAACTACAACTAAAGTTGAGTTGTCACTTGGTTTTATTTAATTCAAAATTCGGTATTGTCCGTATTGTAATACACAACCTTGATAGAAAAGTTGTCTGTCAAAACACAACAAAGATGGTAGTGGTTGTCTATAAGTTGTTAGTTAGTTTGGGTTGTGTGAAAGTTGAGTTAAATTGAAGACAACTCCACTCAACTAAGTTGAGTTGTCTTACATAATAGGGGCATTAGTTTGTTTGAAAATCAAAAAATTAGGTCATTTGAAAGTAAATAAAAAAAAAATGATTATAAAAACAACGAAATTATAACCTGAAAATGTGGCGTAAAAAAATTAAAGTAGTTGGCCCAACGGTTTCATAAAAGTCCCTAGACCTAGTCCCTCACTTGTCATTTTAGGTACAAATCTGCCTTGCCAGAATTTGCCGTTACGAGTATCTAACTCTCTAGTCCAACTAAAGAAATGATACAATTGGCCAAATTATTGCACCTAAAAATCCGAATGAATTTTAGAAATAAAGAAATTTAGATTACCAACATTAAAAAATCAACTTTTAGTTACATATGAGTATTATATCTGGTTGCATTATTTATTTCGACTTGTGTGGTACAGGTCTGCTAAATTATATATATCTGCACCGCAATAGTTAAATTGTAACGAATTTTGATTTTCATGGAATCATGGGTTACTGTAAATAATCCTCAAAAGTAAATACATAATACCTACAGTATCAATTTAAATGCTTTACGTTTTTGTGTAGGCATCTGTTTTCGAAATATAATACATATTATACATTTGTTTTTGTAAATATATTTTAAGTTAAAGACAAGTTAACAATGTATTTAACCAAATACTACCAACGTGATTTAAGAGTTTATTAACCAAATTGGACAGTACCTGTGGCTTAGTTAAAACGTAAACGTTTGATATGTGCGTAGTGCAATATTGGGTGGTGTGCTGAGTGTAGCGGTAAAGCTTTTTAAATAAATAACGAGAAAGTTAGTTGTGAAGTTAACAAACAAAATGGAACGTGATGAAAAACGGTGTGTTCTGTGATGGCGATAGCGTAAATGAAAAACTATTCTTCAACTCACCCTATGTCTTTCCACAGTATAGGGATCACGTTCTCTTCTATACACTAGTTCGTCGTATCTGATGCGATCTTCAGGAAACACCAACTCACGAATTTCCGTAACTAAAGAGTGCTAAAATAATATACATATATAATATGAAATCTGTGTATCGCTTTCAATCAAATAGGGCACATACTTTTTCATACGTATCTAACATTTCTAATAAGACGGCAACAAAGGCATCTATGGTCATTGCTCGCGCACCGTATTCAGCTATATAGTACGAGAGACTTGCAAACTGATGTCTAGGGAGTAGAGATCGTGCTTTCTCTTCAACCATTACAGATATTTGTCCTTTTCTGCGAGCTCTAAAACGAATAAATGTCAAAAAATTTCTTTATAGAACCAAAATATAGGTATGTAATTAATACCTTGTGCCAGTGGGACTATAAGCGTCCCACGGCTCTAACTCTATCGATGTACACGAGTGCGGAACTTTACCAACGTCACGTATAACTAAGGACATTCTCTTGTGATATTTTAGTTGGCTTACAGCTTCATCATGAGTGACATCAAGAAATGATTGACCGTTTACTTCCAGAATTTCATCACCCACCATTAGTCCGGAACGATCGGCTACACTTTCTTTGTCAACACCGGTAATAAAGATTCCAAGACCGTACTCTACACCACCTCTTATCATAAGGCCCAGTGACTGTCCTGGTTCAATTAATAGCTCCACTCGTCGTATTCTGTAAAATAAGTATATACAGTTACCATGATATAAATACAAAAATAGACGATATATTATACCTGTCTCTACGATCGCTACGGCGACCTCCGTACTCCATGGGAGGAGAAGCTGGTCGTCCTTTTCTATCCATCCAGGAACATGTTTGTCGAAATGGTGGTGAGCCAGGACCTCCTAAAGATCCAGGAAACGGTGGTGGTGGTTGTACTATTGATGATGATTGTGACTGTTGTAACAAAGGACCTGTTGAGGCATAAGTCGGATCACGCGAAGGTGGTCCAAAGCCATGCAGAGGTGCAGTTGAGTTTAATGTTGGAGGCGCTCGCACCGTCATGCTGATTTGACGTGACGATTTCAATATCTGCACACATCTCTGCGTTAAGAAAAAATGTGGCAATAGAAGAGACGAGAGAGAGAGAGAAAGAGAAGAGGAAACACAAAACAAAATGAAACATAAAAAACTCAAAACAGGGAGCGCAAATAATGGCAAATTATTGTTCGACTTTGTTAGTGAATACAATTTTAGCGAACAACTCTGTCGAATTATTTGATTGAACGTTAACAGTTAAGGGAATCTACCTGCACATCCTTTTAAATTTTTTTTGTGAGCAATTTATTCAATATATTTTCGGAAGTGTATTAGATTAGATAAGGCTTGTAGGCTAAATCAATTGAGTATAACAAATTAAAGGTAACATATTTATAAGAAGATGTATAGATATAACCTAATTGGAAAAATATAAGCTTGTGACATTTACATAGGTTTTATTTCGTTCAAGTCTAAATTCTTAAGCTAAAAATAGATTTCCATCACTCAAATGCTTATATGCCTACTCCAAATTGTATTGCTCACAGGATAAGCCTCGCAAACGGATACCGCAGACCAAGGACTAACGACACAGAACCATTTGCTAATTTGAGCTAATTATTCAATTACATACCTATATGAAAGACGTTTCTTTGTTATACATTATTCCAATTTCTTAAAACCCATATAACAGGAACTATATTTAAAAATAAAAATACCAACACAATCCATTTTTTAACGAGTAATAATTAAATTAGCATGCAGTATAGTTTTGCGCGATTTGTATAGATATAATATACAAGTGCAAATTTCATTTATAAAAAAAAATATAGGTTGTGAGCCCTTAGAAAATATCTATAAAAGAAATACATAATTATGTATGGACATACCTACAAAAAAAATTTAATTAAAAAATAACTAACAATTTTTTTTTTTTTTTGTTAGGCTTTAGAGTTATTTGAAGTTTTTCAAAAAGTTAAACAAGAATTTTACAAATAAATAAAGTAAAAAATAAAACTGTCAAATAAATTTGTAGAAACTCAATTATAGATGGGGAGGGAGTATTAAATGTAACCAACAAGAGGTGGGTTAGGAAAATAATATATGTTTTCTATTGCCAATTTTTTCCGTATACATTTTCACATAACATTGATATTATTAGATCTTAAAATATTTCTTATTAAAATGTTTATTTGCGTAAACTAACTTTTAAGCGTTGATTGAATAAACAATGGTTACATGTATACACTTTCCATACAAATAGGTTTATGATGGATTTAATGTGGAAATAAACAGAACAATGAAGTTTGTAATGCACTTTAGCTAGAGCAGCTAGGTGAAGGAATAAATGGCACAAATTGCACCTTCCAAAAAAAATAAATCTTATTATTAGAAAAGACGTTAGTCAAATGGCAGTATTTGTAAATGCAGTGAAGCAACTTAAAGCACAATTACATTTAAGTTACGCAGTCTTTTCGACTGTAAAGTATGACTGTCTATAAATAAATATGGTAATATACGCGGGTGGTAAATGATAAATCGACAAGGTATAGCAAATCATAGTTCACACAAATTAAGATAAGTTGTTAAATAAATGCAAATACATACTTTAAGAGCCTCGTCGTGACTTATTGAAGTGAAAGGTGTGCCATTCACTTCTAGGATAGTATCACCTGGACGTAGTCCTGCTCGTTCAGCAACTGAGTTTTCTTCTATTCTAGAGATGTAAACACCTAAACCTAAATGAAACAAAAGTAAATATGTTTAGAAAATATTCCCACAGTACATAGATAATTTGTTAAATCTATAATGGAAAAATGATTGTCTACTTATAGGTTGCGATTTCTATGTCTATCTTTATAATAATTCTTCTGTACATGTTTGTGTCCGAACTCCTCCTAAACGGCTAGACCGATTTTAATGAAATTTTGTGTGTGTGTTTGAATGGGTCTAAGGATGGTTTAGATTCTTAGATTCACAACATTGTAACTTTCCGCTGCTTTGTCGACCGGAAGAATTCTATAGATAAATTATAGATTTTTGTATATGGGCACCGCCTTGGATTGCTGAACAACCGCAGTTCCAGTAGAAAGTGGACAATTTTTGGGAACTTGCAGTTTGAGTATGGTTTCGCCGATGGTCGTCAAGATATCGACTCGTCAAAATACCGACTATAAATATAGGTACATATATATATATATATTATATACGTATATATATGGGAGGTATATATTAATAGGGTAGCAATATTTCTTTGTCCCAGACCTGCATAGCTGCTACTATACCCTCCAATGATATAATAATACGAGTGGAAGTACATATATATATACCTATACTCAAAAATTTCAATTGAACTCACAAAATCAACTTATTTTCTTTATAAAACTATAAAGCAACGGCAGTCAAAATTGCTGTATCGATTCTCAGCTCAGTAGGTCTAGGTACTTAAATTGTACACTCACATATAGCATAACATGATACATCTACTAGAACTAGATAAATCAAAGGAGCCATACATTCACAGTTTATAATGTATTAGATTATAAGTAGTTGGTTAAGTAGGTACATCTTAAACACAAAACCTGTCACTGGTGAAAGGTTTTAAGCAGATAATCTACGACATAATCGTTGTATCTTCGGTTAATATCGATCCTATTATGTCCGTTAAAAGTACCTAATATTGAAGCAAAAAGAATAGTGGGAACATGAGCCGATACGTGTCCCTGAGTAAGCATTACGTATCTATTATGTACACTTTTTGAGCCTTCATTGTTTTTGCGTTTTTGCACATGTACTTAAAAATCTAACCCCATCTCAATGATTTTACGCTTAGAGAAATGCCAAACTATAATTGGCTTACAGTCATTTTCTGTAGGTGACGTTTGCCTAAAGAAATTATTTTCCAATGCTATATCTATATGTATTAATATTTCACTTGTATTTGCCCAATTGTTCTCCAGGGAACAAAAAGCCTTTAATTTAACGATAGATTAAAACAAACCAGACGTGACGACGTATACTAATAAAAAAAACACTCATGTATTGTTTTTGTATCTGTATATATAATAAACTTACCTGAGTCTTTCCCACCCTTAACGCATATCCCAAATCCATGGCTACTATCCGATTGCTGGTCTCTTGACATTGTAACGGTTCTTGTGGATAGCTCGTGGATATTTGGTATACTACGATCTCTGTCCCGCTCTCGGTATACCTTCGTATAAAAAATGTATTACATTTAAAATAAATGCATCTAACAAAATATATTAGGCTTATTCACGAAACCTTTTTGAGGTTTGTTTAAATTTGCAAATAATGTAAATGTAAAATTAATTTAATTTAAAGTAATTTAATATAATTTAATTGAACTAGTACCTGATGGGTAGTTGACGGCGGGCTACTAGCCGGACTCCTACGTCCACCTCGATCTCTTGTGCCATTGCTATAATGATAACTTGTAGGAACTGAAGATGAGGTTGTTGCACCGAACATCCGCAATACTTGTTCCGGCGATATTGGGCGCTTCTTGCCGTTATGTCTGGTAGAATTTGGAACAGTGCCTGAACCAGTTATACCTAACGATGCTGGAATATGGCTGGATGATGAAGACTGCAAGTAGGTGGATCCCCGACCTGGCAAAGAACCGCCTTTTGAAGGGACTCCGGCCGTATTATAGTAATAATGTGGTGAATGTGGTCGCTCAACAATTGTATATGATGTTCCGGGTGGAGAATAGTACAAACCAGATCGTCCACCCCGCAAGGAGCTAGTGCTATTAGCTATCCGTGTACCACTAATGCCATAAGGCCCGCTGTTATGAACAGTATTCGTAACTGGAATGGCTCCAATGTCTTCTGCCTCAAAGCTGTTGGACCGATGATGACTCGGATGTAGTCCTATGCCAGATGGTAGCACTGATGTTGAATGTCCAACTCCGCTTGCATGCAAAGCTGAGCTATGCGAGGGATGATATCCGCGGGAACTCCAACGTGATGGACCTAGGTCACACAATTCCGCATAGTCATTGCCAGCTGCGCTCATTGTTAGGGGGTCTCCTCCACCGGGGGCACCCCCTAAGCGCATACCCTGACACCTACAATATGAAAAGTCAGTTTAATTAAGTATAATAATAAAGCGATTGCAGTAGCAAAAATTAGCAAGTTATTCTGTAGGTGTATTAGTAGCTTTCTCCCCGTAGCCCCCTTTAAGCTATACGTTCCTACCGACGCGATGCTTATTCACATTTAATTCGCGATAAATGAATATTTGTGCGCAACAGGTCCATAAATGACATTAAAATTGTTTTTTGTAGGTACTAAGATATTACACACTAAATAATAGGTCTATTCTTCCTGAAAATTGTATTAATTGATTATAGGTACATATTACTATAGTTATGTATAATAGGTATTCTCTATTTTGCGAATACGAGTACTATGCCTGCTTACACCATATTTTATTTTATCCTCTTTACAATTCATAGAATATGCAGTATGCTATTTGGTGGGGGTCATGCACAAATCTATAATATACCTTTGCCTGTGTAAGGGTTGGTTTTTTATTGTAAATGTTTGCTTTAAAAATAGAATACATATTGCTTATTCCAAACAGACAACACATTATACAGCAACTCGAGAAAGGAATTGCCTCAACTTTATATTTATAACCGCTGCATTGATTTAATTTATTCGTTGCGTTTATAACCCAAGTTAACCTTATAGGAACTTCAGTATAGGTATAAGTAGATACGTATGTCTGATCTAGAAATGTGTTTTATATTCAAATTTTGCTAACAATGCAGCGGTAATTATTATCATTAGGTTCCGTTTCTAGTTCAGTTCGGTCAAGCGAACTAAAACGTGACACAGACACACTTGAACTATCAGAGATCAAATATACCAAATTGTGATTACCTATAACAAAAAAGTTACCCCTCCTGAGCACATACCTAGCTATTCGGGAGCAATAGCAATAGCTTGCAAGATTATCACTTGTCAGTATCATTACCCGAATTCATATAAATAATTTAAATGTTTTCGAAAAATTTGTTATCCGTTTGGTTTTATAATATTTTTTTTTGTGCCTACAGTGATGTCAAAAACATTCCGGATTATTTTTTTATATGTAATATTTTCCTTAAGGAGAAATCCTTTAATGAAAAATTGTATTTGAAACCTTTATAATTAACTTTAAAATATAACATAAGGAAAATATTATATCAAGAAAAAATCCGGAATGTTTTTGGCAGCACTGTACCTATTTTTTGTACTGTAAGTACTCAAAACAGAAACACCTTTTTTTGGAGTTTTTAGGTTTATACACTCACAGAAATAAATTGTAAAGGCTTTACTATCCGAATTGTAAAACCATCTATTTACAATTTAAATAGCAAATTTGGTTAATTTACTATTTTAATTGCAATTTTTTTAGTTTTACTATTTCATTTTTTGTTGAAAATTTGTGTTTTTATGTTTTTTTTATCGTGCTGGCAATCGCAGAAAAAAATTGTAATATTTACAATTTTCTGCGTAAAATTTACCATTTTTAATTGTAACTACATATAGTCATTACAATTTAATAGGAAAAAATATGCGAAATTTACTTATTTCAATTGTAAACTTTTTTGTTTTCTTCGATAAAAAAACTTAAAAACACAAATTTTCAAAAAAAAAAAAAAATAAAATAGTATAACAAAAAAAAAATTGCAATTAAAATAGTAAATTAACCAAATTTGCTATTTAAATTGTAAATAGATGGTTTTACAATTCGGATAGTAAAGCCTTTACAATTTTTTTCTGTGTGTGGGGGAACCGCTTTTCCTGCATTGTGACATCAGAATCGAAGCTTTCCAGACAAAAGAATTCGGGATACCGTTTAAAATATTGAAATTCTTCACAAAATGGGTACAACCAAGTTGGCGTTGAGGAACCTATCCATAAAATTTAAGATTTTTCAATTGAAAATAGTAGTAAAAAAAACGAAATTTACTATTAAATTGTAATGAATGACTATAGTTGCAATTAAAATTTGTAAATTTTACGCAGAAAATTGTAAATATTACAATTTTTTCTGTGAGTGTAGAAGCACTGATATACATAATTCCTTTTTTTTTTATTTTTCGTAGCTCGAACCTACACCGCCGCTCGGGTCACTCTACATACATGCCGACTTAGGTATTTCAGGAACTTGCCAACTGTATAGAAATCATGAAAATTGGCCCAGTGGTTATCGAGTTATATCTAACGTCAACGAGTTTCACTCCATAGAAGATGTTTTTTGTATGGGAGGCGCCACGCCCCTTTGTCCAATTTTGACCAATCTTAACAGGAACACCCCTGGGCTAATACCTAAAAGACCATTCACATAAGAGCGACCAACTACCTACGATCGAACGACTATTCGCAAGCTTTGACAGTCCGTTCACATGAACACTTTTATAGATCGCGACAGTTCGCGAATTTCAGCCATCAGTTTCTACCCACAATGTCTAGTTTGAGGTTAAGTTCGAGCGAATGTTTAATTTGCTAGTTTGTGGAACGCGTATTAAATGATCTGGATTGCGAATAAACTTTGACAATTCGCGCGGGTGTTTTCGTTCGCGGCAAAAAGTTTGGAATTCGAAATTTCGTTATTTAAACTGTTTATAAACTTATTTTCCTAATACATTTTTATGGGATAATTAATTATCATCCTCATTGAAAATTGATCGTTGATTTGCCGACTCTTGAAAAGCCACGCCCCCCCTCGCTACGCCCCTGCTACAGCCACAACAATATTCGACCAAAACTACGCCTGGCACCCTAAAAGTTGTGGGCCTCAATATGGTGACATAGATATTCTACGTATGTTTTTTTTAAGTACCTACATACTTACATAAAATGCTTATTTACGTGCCTGCTCTATCTCTTTATTATTGTGATTTGGGCCAGTATCATGGTACCTACTTTGAATTGTTCTTACCTCGTACATATTCTACTGTTGTCTGTGGCATTAAGATTTTAAGTAAGTACCTATGTCCTAGAGTTCCGCCGTTCCTATAGGGCTATAAAAAGTAAAGCAAGTCATTGGGACGTAACCATCAATTTTTTGGGTAAAATTACATCGAAAATTGTTTCAAAGGACTGTAATTGTCACTACGCTGACAGCAACGTGTTGCAAAATAATTGTTTAGTTTTTTATTCTTTATTAAATCTTATCTTAATAGACACGCCAAAACAATCCCCCACCCCATATAAATGTCCTTTCAATCCGCATTCACTTTTTAAGTGGTTTGGGAATTACCTACCGCATTTCATTATCTGCCTTTGAGAATTAAGTCTCCTGTTGAGAATAACTGGCATATCTGCCTTTCGCGTTATGCAAATTGTACTATGTAATCGTAATTGTTACAATATAGAAACACACACAATCCAAATTTACTCGAATCTCATAAGTAAGGATTGAATGTAAATCATGTGCATGCCGTAGATACTTAATAACTACACAAGGAATGTAAATGCTTTGAGTGATTTTATTTGGCAGATTAGTGATTAGTTTATAAAATAAAAACGTTAACATAATTATTTAATTTTTCCTTATAGGTAGGTACAAAAGAAATTGCAAAATGTTGTTTACCTACTATGTTTTTCATTCACATGACAAGTAGGTATCGATTTTTTTAATTTAATATTAATATCGTTGGGGTGGTGGATTCCTATATTCTTTAGAATAGTGTTTGTGAAAGAAAATGTAATTACTCAAGCGCATAATTGTCATTATCGTCACGAAAATAGTTCCCCAAATAATAGATGAATCACGAGAGTTATAGGTACCTATAAATTTTTCTGAGGACAACGAATATATCAAAAGACTTACTTGACTTAAATTTTTATTTAAGAATTCATTTAACTGTGTTTAATAGAACTCTGCACACAATTAAAGGTGGGCCTTTTTGTATTCTTATTATCTTAACATTGTTTTCCTTTTTTATAGTCGTTGAATTTTATTGTTAATATAGGTATATTATCACCTTGAACTCAATGGAATGCGCGTTAACAATTTTCCTCTGTATTGAGCAAAAGCACTCGCGTTTGGCTCTTTTCTAAAACAATTATTTTAATGAAATTTGCTTCTTAAAAAATATGATTCGATTAATTTGAGACAAATTTTGCTATCGAATTTCACCTTGTTATTTCACTTAATTATTGCACTGGAAAACTTAGCACAATGCCTTTTAATGTATTTTATTAAGTAAAAATAATAAATGCATTCCACTCACTTTGTTTGTCAAATAATAAAAACTATTATAAATTAAATGATTTTGTTCAGTTAGTTATAAACTGTTTTTATTAAATCGTGGTGTATCACAGAAAAAAAAAGCTTTCGATTTGGTTTTTTTTTTCTATCTGTTTTCTCTTCTTTTGGATTGACTTCCACAATTTTTTTTTATGGAACTTGGGGATTCTTTTTAAAACGCTTAATTCAGATAAGAGTTGTTTAAGAATTTTGCATATTATTTTAGTTAGTTCTATCTATATTATATTCTATCACAGAGTCAGTTAAAAATACCGTTTACATCTTTATAGAACGAATTCTTTGATCGAACTAAATTCCGTCTATACAAAAGAGCTTAATTGGACAAAAGTTTATTTTCCAACGCAACATGGCGGAGTTTTCCAGAGGTGAGTCCTCGAACTTCCCGTTTCCACCCCCATACACAAGTCGACCATATTTGATTGAATTTGAATGAGAAGAGATTTTATATTATATTCACCCGCATTTCTTATTTACTTTTAATGTGGTGAAAAGCTTAAACATAAATTGTCAAGAGGCAAGCATGCGATGACAACACATCCTGGATCCTGCGCCTGTATAAAAAAATAACTACACTGAAGTTAGCATCGAGTGTATAATCTGGATTTGTGAACTTTTAAGTTTTGTTTCGACTTTGTATTTTGATAATAATGTATGTGCTACCTAATTAGGTAGTAACGGCCAAAATCCGTAGGCCATTTTTTCGCATTGGCTATAAATGTCATGTTTCACATTAGGTATCATTTAACTTCAACATCTACCTACGTCAACCAACAGTTATTGGAAAAAGCACCAAAACGTAAAATTCTAGCTGATACGGATACCTATCGATATGTACCTAAGTGTATATAGTATGTATGTAGATCCTAGACACTCTTCTGTAATAACGACCGGCCGCCCCTATGTCTGCTGTAATATTGATTTCAAATAAAGAAATAGGGACAAAAGAACTTTTATTTGCGTTGTCAACTTCAACAAGGCTGACGTCATTTTTTAATCAAATTAAGGAGGAAAAACACACAAACCTACTCACCTATTCGCATAATGTTTGTATGTACATTCTATTATTATTGAATCTTAAAGCAATTAAAGATTTCGACAAAGTAGCTTTATTTGTTGAACCTGAGACACTTCTTAGTATGTAGTAGAGTATAGGTAGGTATGGGCAATTACATTTTAACATTTCACTTGCTATTTTCATTTTAGATATACCTACCTACATGCTCGTGGGTACTCTGCATCTGCATAGGTAGGTAAGTAGGTAGGTATAAGATGAGTAAGGTACTTACTTTGAAAGCAATTTGCTTACACTAGCTATAGCTTAAAATATAGATGGGGCTGTGTCGAGCACCGTCATGATTTATGGTTGTGGATTTAGGAAGCCGTTCGGAGGACTAATTGTACCTTGTAGAAAAATATGCCATCCCGTTGAAGGTCATATTTTTAAGTAGTTGAAGGAAGTTATTGGTATCTCTTTTTTCCTGTGGTTTTCATTATGAATGTGTTGATCGATGCAATTGCAACCATTTTTTCATTTTTATGGTTTCCAATAGAGACTAGGCATATATAAAATTATGCTCCCGCACGAATGCGTAATGTACTGACCTGTCCCAGGTCTTCTTTTTTTTCTTAAGCATAAAGCATATTAGTGTCACATTTAACCTGATATAATGTTGGCGGATCAGGCCCGATGAGTTTCCCACTTTGGGCCATCTCCACCGCGCGACCGTTGCTAGGAGATATGTATGACTTCATTTGTTAATATGTACAGTACTTTTTTTCTGGAAATCACCAGAACAACCATAATAAGGATATATCTGGGTAGTTATAGGTAGGTATGCAATTCCCAGTTTTCATCTTTGTATCTTGAAGATATACAATATCAAACCCAATAACAGAAGCTGTTTAACATCATGATAATGCAAATGACACTGAGTTTACCATCAACTAAACACAGGCCGAAGATATTGTAGTGTGGATTGAAAAGTACTACTTATTGACCACAACGCCATCTAATGGAAAGTAGACGAACTTATTCAACGGAACTTCGAATCTTCCAAACTCAACGAATGGTGAATGGTCTAAAACGAAACTAGTACATTCTCGATTGTTCCGGTTGGAGTATAGAATATTCGAGAAGCTTTAGTGGGGAGTATAAAAAGGGTTGCGAAATCCGACGAGGGGACAGTTTATCTTTAAACCGTGTAAAGCAAAGTTGGAATAGTATCGGTAGTGATTTAAAATAAGTGGAAAAGATTGTAATAAGTGGAAAAGATTGAAATGAGCGGAAAAGTTGATTTTAAGTGATATTGTCTTGTAATAAAAGTGATTTATTAAAGTTTAGTAAACAGAATAGTGTTTTATCTTTTCGAATCCCAGCCGAATGTAACATTGGTGTCAGAAGTGGGATAAAACTTATTCTGTGCGAAGTGTTGTGAAAAGAAAAACAGTGAACTAAATTGTGAATTAAAAGAAAATAAATAAAGTGAAGTGAATTTGAATTCTTACAAAGTGTAGTAAAGATTAAGAAAATAGAAATAGAAGGAAAAAAAAAAGTGAAAAAAAAAAAAAAAGAAAAAAAATAGTGAATTAGTAAAAATGGTTCGTACGTTGGCATTACTACAACTCAGCATACCTCAGCTAAAAACTGAGATGGAAAAACGGAACCTCTCCACAGCTGGGGGAAAAAGTGACCTCATACTTCGTCTGCAGGAAGCTGTCGAAAGCGAGGGAGGAGATCCAAAATCCATGCTATTCGAAGTGGCAGAAGAACAAGTAAGTACAGGCGTTGACATGGCTGCTATGATGGCATTGCTTCTTGCCAAGTTCGAACAACAGAAATATGATCTGGAAGAAATGAAGAACTCTATCGAATCTAAGTTGGCAGACCAGAGCAATTTTATTGAATCTAAATTCGCAGAACTGAAGAATTCTCTAGAAGGACAGACAAATTTTCTAGATGAACAGAAGAATTCCATTGTCGCTGCACACAAAGATGCCGTGGAAGAGTTTAAGAATGCTCTAGAAGTAAAATTCAGCGCGATTGATAACAAACTAAACCAGCATGAGACACAACTTGAAAAGGTAGAAACAAAGTTTGACGGGATCAATCAAACATTACAAAAACATGAAACAAACCTTGAGAACTTGGCTAAAGAACTGGATAAAGTCCAGAAACAGAAAGCCCGAGAATATTCTGCTGATTGCCCAAGAAGGAGGGAGTTGCAACCGCCTGTTTTTGATGGTCATCAAACATCATGGCGAATTTTTAAGAGGCAGTTCGAGGCAGCTGCAGTGATCAACAGCTGGGACGACGAGGAAAAGTGGATTGCACTAACGCTAGCACTGCGAGGTACAGCTGCAGAGTTGCTTCAAACTATTTCCGAAGAAAAACAACGCAACTACGACGCATTGGTTAAGGCTATCGAAAGGCGGTTTGGTGATGACCATATGCAGCAGGTGTATAGGGTACAACTACGCAGTAGAATCCAGAAGCGGGGAGAAACGCTCCAGCAGTTGCAAGCGGATATCGCACGGCTAGCGCATTTGTCGTATCCCAATGCCGGCGAGGATGTCATCAACGAAATGGCTGTAGAGGCGTTTATCCAAGCCATAGAGGACAGGCAGCTGCAACTAGCTCTACGAATGGCTGGAAAGAAAACTCTCCCTGAGGCACTGGCATTTGCCTTAGTAATGAAAGCTGCTGACCAAGCATCACAAGGGTTTCATCGCGTGAGAGAAATTACAACCGTCGAATGCTCGTGCCAAAGGGCAGACATCATAGAACGAAACAGTGCTCGCAGGGGACTGATCCGCTGCTGGAATTGCAGCAAGATAGGACATCTACAGCGACAGTGCAGAGCTCCACCCAGGCAGGCCAGTTGTTCGCACTGCAGTACTAGGCGTTATAATGAGGAGGCATCTGAGAGTCAACCGAATCAACTACGTGGTCTATCGAATCCAACGTGGAAGAGACAAACTCAAAGTTGTCCATGTGGATCGTCGTCATCGTTACATTGGGGAAAATGTTGGCGCATTTGTTCGGGACGAACAAGTTTAAGAGGGGGATATTGTAGTGTGGATTGAAAAGTACTACTTATTGACCACAACGCCATCTAATGGAAAGTAGACGAACTTATTCAACGGAACTTCGAATCTTCCAAACTCAACGAATGGTGAATGGTCTAAAACGAAACTAGTACATTCTCGATTGTTCCGGTTGGAGTATAGAATATTCGAGAAGCTTTAGTGGGGAGTATAAAAAGGGTTGCGAAATCCGACGAGGGGACAGTTTATCTTTAAACCGTGTAAAGCAAAGTTGGAATAGTATCGGTAGTGATTTAAAATAAGTGGAAAAGATTGTAATAAGTGGAAAAGATTGAAATGAGCGGAAAAGTTGATTTTAAGTGATATTGTCTTGTAATAAAAGTGATTTATTAAAGTTTAGTAAACAGAATAGTGTTTTATCTTTTCGAATCCCAGCCGAATGTAACAATATTATATCAATTTCCATTGGGCTTTTTTGGTATTGGTGAAAGTATCCGTGAATCTCGCTCTCGAATATCGAAATCCGCAAAAGTGATCTGAATCTTATGTGGTTGTCATTTGGGACAAAAAATCAATCTTTTTTTGATCCGGATCACTTTTCGTGTACCAAAATATCGAGATCTGCTAAAAGTGATCCGAATCAAAAAAAAAAAGATTGATTTGTTTGCCCACAAATCAATCTTCTTTTTTTTGATTCGGTTCACTATTAAAATATCGAGATCTGCTAAAAGTGATCCGAATCAAAAAAAAAAAAAAAGATTGATTTGTTTGCCCACAAATCAATCTTTTTCTTTTTGATTCGAATCACTTTTAGCGAGATTTGTGGGCAAACAAATCAATCTTTTTTTTGATTCGGATCACTTTTAGCAGACCTCGATATTTTAATTTTTCAAGATTTACGCATACTCTCACAATACATTTGAATTTGAATTTGTTTTCAAAACGAAATTACTAAAATCCTCTTGAAAAGCAATTATTCTGAACAAAAACGTAAATATGGACATGAACTTAATTTTGGATCAATCTGCTTTCATGTTCCATTCGCCACGAAAAATCTGATGTGCCCAATGGAAAACGAATTTGAAAGACAGCTGATCCCTAGAGCAGAAAAACTAGTCTGAACTCTGAATCTAAAAAAAAAGTGATTTTTCTTGCCCGATGGAAATCGACATTAGATATGCGCATCTTGTAAAAACTCATTCAACGAAATAGGGACCTATAAAGGATTACAAACTTTAATGAATACAAAATACAGGTATGTGAATGAGATGTCTTCAAATATGTAGATATTGTGTTCTTGTTGGCATCATCATAAATTCATAAGCTCACAACTTATTTGATGTAATATTATTTTATTTATTTTGTTTTATTTCTAAAACTAAAATGCATTTATGCAAATATTTTCACAGTAAAAATTATTTAAACCTATATATATGTATGTAAAAATTCATATAAATACTAAGTAGGTAGATATAAATATAATATACAAAATAGTACATTCATCTGCTTATATTAAAAATAATTATGTACATTCACACGCCCTATACAAAAAACACTTGTAATTTTCATTAATTTCTAACTTGTTTATTCCTACATGGTTTTTGTATTTTTATATTCGCACATCGCACCATTCAAGTATATTTTTGCTTACGAATTGGTTTATGTAAGTAAAGTAGGTACCCAATTAATAACTAAAACTAAATAGAATAATATCATTACAAATATTGTTCACACAAATAATATCATAATATTCGAAATAAATAACTTGGTTTAAGATTTCACAACAAACACTATTGTATAACAATCTGCCTTGTCTAATGTATTATTCTTTAGTGGTCAGCTGCTTTGTTTTTTGGGACGTAATATAAAATTTAAATTAAAGTTTGTGTTTACAGCATAATACACATTCGCATTTCCCGGCATAACCAACTCCTTGTCGGGGAGGACTTGAGCTAGCGTAAAACGGTCTGGGTCTCCTTCTAGTCCTAATTTCATCATAGCATTTCGAATAACATGCGGGGTACGTTCGTTATTTCCGAGCATTATACTCTTGTAGAGAACTATTCCGTCGAGCTCAATATTTTCAGTCTCATATGTCACTCGTATTATATAAAAATCTGGAATTGCATTTTTAGCTCCTTCTGGTTGCACCAACTGGGCGTTGATCAGCGGTATGCCATTGGTTTGATTTTGATTTTTGCCATTGGTAATATTTTTTGAGTGAGCTCCGCCAGTTTTTAGGCCGCCAGAATTACTTGAGTCAACTGAAAGATTAGAAACGCTACTCGAAGCAGAAAGTAGCGATGCACTTGGCGGTTGAACATCACGATCGAGGGAATTATTTCTAGAACTGTGCCTAGAGGCGCCGAAACTACTGCCAATCTCACAGTAGAATTGTGATCCTGCGCCACTGCTAGAATTGGATGCTATAGAATCAGTCTTACGATGACCTAGCGATGTGGATGTGGTCGAAGTTGATTTCCTTGGTTCCGCTTGTGGTTCTAATTGACATGATAAGGCATGAGCTTCTCGCTCGTCTAAGACTAACATTGCTGCAAACCAGCGGTCGAAATTTGAATCATCGCCCAAATTATATGTGTTGGCAGCACCTTGTAATAATTTTATTTGTGCTAATACTTCGAATTCTTTTCTCTTTTTATCAAAATTAATAAGATGATCATCGGTCACATGATCCGGTATTGCCGCGTGTATCATTGTCAAATCTGTGAGAAATGTGCCCAAATATGGTATCGTACCATGTGAAGTTTGGGTGCTCTATGAATGAAAATAATTAGAAAAAAAAAAATTTATTTGCTATTAATACAAATAGAACATAATATTTATTTTAAAAATATCTGCATAAACAAGGAAAACCAATAAACATGGTGCGTCACTGATATATTTGTTTTTACCATTTAGGAAACAAAGTTATTTCCCACGAATATGTTTGTTAACTCCTAGCTGGATGGTTTCTTGCTTGTCAAACGATCTGAAGTATCAATATCAAGCCTGTGTTTTACATTTCCATATGAATATGGCAATTTTGACAGATAAAATATGGTACAATTTGTGTATGCATGACAAGTGGTATTACACTATGCCCATTTTATATGGCAAAGGGCTTTATCAGATAATTTTTGTTCATATATATGACAAAGCGAAATTTGCCTATCACACTATTTATGACAAACTATAGCACACAAAATATGAAAAATTATATTACATATAACCATATTACACTGGGCTGGATCATATAATTTTGCTAATTTTTTTGCGATTCAGTTTTTCCCACGCATTCTTTGCTTGAAGGTGTTTCACCAGTGAAAGTTAAAATAAAATCAAAGAAAATAAATTTATATTAAAGATGCCACCATAGTTCTTCTTCTTTGTTTATTGTCACAAACCCGTAGAATGCCGTACAGAACACTGAAACAACGGTACGTTTATTTTATTTTTCAAACACTGGTTCTATGGCAAACAAATGTCATATTAAAAAAAAACGATTTTTATATGGCTATGACAAAAAACTGGCATTATAAAGGCTTTTCCAATGAGAGGTGTTATTGTGAATGGCCCGCTATTTCGGTAGCTGTCACTTTTGAAGCTTTTATTCTTTGACATTTGACAAGTAGAAACTACGCCATTACTAAAAATGTAACGATACACGCTTCAACAATGCATTGAAATTATTAAACTTCACTACAAAAATGGTGAAAATCTTGCAGTCACAGTTCGCAAAACTAAAGCATTTCTTGGTCGTCGTGAAGCACCTTGTCGGACCGCAATACAGAAATTGGTGGAAAAATTCGAGCTTTGGGACAAGTTAGTGATGTGAAGAATAAAACCCGTGCACGTCGCTCAAGAACAACTGAGAATATTGCTGCTGTAGCCCAAAGAGTTGAAGAAAACCCAGGTTTGTCCATTCCTCGTCGTTCTTTGGAATTGGGCATTCCACAAACGTCATTACACCGTATTTTGCATAAAGACTTGGGACTTAAGGCTTATAAAGTTTCGTTAACACAAGAACTCAAGCCGGCCGATCATCAACAACGTCGTGTCTTTGCTGATTGGGTCCTTGAAATGCATGAGAATGATCCGGAATTCCATCGAAAAATCATCTTGACTGATGATGGGAAATTTCATGAAAGGGATATGGTCCTGTAAGCGTGCTCGTGGTGGTCATTTGGCTGATGTTGTTTTTCATTATTAACGGCATACCTTCCTCTTTATTATGAATAAACATCCGATCATTTATCTCAAAAAATTACTTTTTTTTTTGAATACCAAAATAACACCTCTTATTGGAAAACCCTTTATATATGACGAATGCTATGTTCTGGTATTACACTATGCCATTGCCATATATATACAGAAAAATAGAACAAATGTGATGACTCTGAAAGTATACTTAAGGCCCTAGTTATAGCTATCATTGAAATGCATCATTGGAACAAATCAGTGGAATGGTGGTTTCATATTTTTGACAAGTCGGTTATAGCAATCATTGAAAAATTCCTGTCAGTGGAAGTACCTGTCAGTGGCTTTTCAACAAACAAGTCTAGGTTTTGAGGTTACAGTTGATCATTGAAAGCAAAACTGACAGCTGAGCATAGAATGAGAATCGAACACATCAGTGAAACGATTGGGTTCCAAATTAGAGAAACGAGAATCATCTGTTCATTCGATCAGTGAAATAATAAAATTGGATTTAAAGAAAAGTTTTAATCAGAATTAAGTAATTTCTTTCGTAAAAAAATTCCACAACTGATTAGCTTTATCTTGATACCAACTAAACCTAATATTGTTTGATTATTCGTCTTAAAATCGGAAATCAAAATTTTCAATGATGCATTTCAATGATAGCTATAACTAGGGCCTAACTCATGTGAGCATGAAGAATAAATGGGGAATCATAATGAACGTTTGATCGACATAATATGCAGACCGTAACACAAAAGTCCGGAAATGCAAATAAAAAAAAAAGAATTATTTAAAAAAAAAGTTTGGCATGATTTGCCGTGCTTTTCGGTTCAAGTCAAACGTACCAACCCAACACTTTGAATGCATATTGGATGACTTTCTTAAGTGCTAATGAATGCCGCCATGCTATCTGGTAGATGTGTATTAACTTCTCCGTTCATGATCTTGTCACACGAAACCGGTCGTCAGAGGTACAAAGACAAACGCCCTTCTTGTGGCTGTCGATCAGCGATCGTCACGACAATTGTCGATTGAGTCGATTGATTTTAGCTATTCGTACGCACAAAATTCTTTCACTTCCAAGAGAAAGCCAGACCAGACATTTGTAATCGACTGCAAGCGACTGTCAAATCGACAAATATCAATCGCAATCGACAAACACATTTGTCTATCGATCGACAGTTGTCGATCATCGATCAACTATCGACAATCACAATAGGGGCCAAAGATCGTGGGCTTTTCTTCGATTGGTGAAATTTGGCGACTACTTTTTGGACAAAATAGGCGATTTCTACTAAGCTTTACTTTAGTTTCGTGAACAAAATTAGATTTTTTGTTCTTACACACTGTATTTAGCTAAAAACTTTCATATAAAAAAACAGATAATTGTTTGCTTAAAATTTGCTCTCTTTTAACCATATTTGAATATGTTATACACGTTATTGAGAGCAAACAGAAATTATACCATAGCATAAATTTCTCTCGCGCGTGCGTTTCAAAATGAAAAAAAAAATGTTGGTTGTTCAGACATAATAGTTAAAACTCGTTTATTATAATTTACTAACCTGTTTCTGTATAATTTTTTGC
Source organism: Cheilosia scutellata (assembly GCA_955612985.1). Lineage (NCBI taxonomy): Eukaryota > Metazoa > Arthropoda > Insecta > Diptera > Syrphidae > Cheilosia > Cheilosia scutellata. The sequence continues at coordinate 102,323,985 of OY015313.1, forward strand.
AGATGGCGATCGTGTTCGCCGACAGTATCTGCAAATTTTGCTGTTCCCTCTCGCATAAGAACTTCACGTTGAGTCCATGCATTATTATCTTCTGAGAAAATTCTGGCGAGTTCACTAAAAATTTCCATCTATAAAAACGAATTTGTGAAAATTATATATTATGATTACGTGTACAAAATATTTTACTTTTTCTTTTGGAAGGACAGCCCATACTTTCGATAAACGATAAACTGCATTTGACTGAAGTCCTGAAATGATCGCTTTTAATGACGAAAAGTTTTTTAATAAACGTAACTCTTGGGCAATATCGATCCAAGTAGCAATATACAATGCTCTTTCCTATAAAATTGCCGAAACATTATATGTTTTTATTATTTAGTGTTTAGTTTTAACAATATTTATATACCTGCGGTTTAAGTCTTGGCTCAATTATTATACTGGAAATGACTCGAAAAGAAACTGCATTGAATTGTGTAACTGTGGCCACGACCGTCTCAGCACCATTTTTATCACGTCGAGCCCATGTCGCTCCTAAGCATTGGTGCGGAATAAGTCTCTTAAATAATTCCGAATCCATTCGCGTAAGCTGTTCCGCAAAATGCTTAACAGGCACATGGGGAAACCGATATGCTTGCAATAAATGAGACGGACCTCGAAATGCAGGAGATAAACATAGGCCAGCAAACTGATCTGCGAAATCATTATACTGATGTTGACCAATCCAAGGCAAATTGTCTTCCGAATAAACCTGTTGTGCTTGTAATCGCAGAAGGCGTTCAAGACGATGTAAAACTTTTATATGTAGGTCAGTTCTCGGCAGACGTCTTGAAGCGAAAACTAGTATTTGCCTTAAATTTTCCTCATTCCAGTCTTCAGGAAACCCATCTAACCACACATGTAGTGCTGAGACTAGAGTTTTTTTGTGCTGTTCATACACTGAGGTATTTGGATCGAAGTTATGGTTATTAGTTTCCTCGTGATTCAACTTTATATTGAGCGTATTATAACGTTTGACCAAAAGCTCCAAAACATCTCTTGGTGTTGAAAATGTACGGTAAGTGGATAGAAACACGTTAATAAATGTACTCTCCAACTCGCCATCATCAGTGGCTAACGCTTCCACTAATCTGGCTAAGGATGCAGCTTTTACAAAGCGTACTCTGACAGTTTCCCACTCCAAGTGAGAAATCTCATCATCTGAGTCCTAGAAGTTAAGATATAAATTTGTTTTTACGTCTGAAGTTATGAGTCCGTCATTAATATATGTAATTGTTATTTAAGAGTTTAGAGTTTAGAGTCATGGATAAGCAACATGCGGATTAATTACGACAATCAGTTTGGGTAATTACGTAGGATTAGTTAATTCATTCATTTCAAACAAATATTTTGTTTTCCCGGCGGTTTCTTCACTGTAGATAATATGATTCGATATGATTCGATTTGGAAGTTAGGTACTAAATTCACCACTTAACGTTTCATGTTACAACACAAACAGGCAAATAGATGTTTTTTTTTATTAAATTAAATCATTTTTTACTTACGCTGCTAGCACGGGGTGTTGGACGATGGTATCGAACTTTTTTAAGGTAAACGGTGAAAATGGCATCTTTTTCGCGCTCCTCGCCCCATAGTCGCCACGTGGGCTGCTGAAAAAAATGTATTAATTAAGTAACAACAAAATGATGCTATTAATATCATAAAAGTCATAAAAATATAACTGACCACCCGTTGAAAAAAGGTGCTTTCTACAGACTGAAACTAAATTCAGATCATTAAATTTTCTTGTATTATTTTTGATTGAGTAATCATCCTCGATACAAAAAGAACAAATTGCAAAAGTTTCATAAGGTATGTTTCAAATCACTAAGACGCGTGGACCCGCTTTAAATCTCTTTAACATTGCACATCCTATATCTCTCATATCTATATGTCTGACACTCCATATTGAAAGAAATTGGTATAAAAATGGTAGGTATATTTTCGGGATATTTTTCTTTTCTCGACTGCTTGTAGTTCAGTCCAGTACAAACTCTTCCACATACTTGGATTTATACTCACAAGGAATTTATGAAAAAACGAAATGCATTTGAGAGAATTCATCTCCACCAAAATTAAAGGAACAAACCCCATATGACCATGCCATAGCCATGAGTTGAGTATAGCATAGCACAAGACGACACATGCAGATTAACGTTAGTTCCTTATTCCTTTCTTGGCTCGAAACAGTTCAGGGAATCTTTTCCGGTGTGCACTGATAAAATAGTCAAATGCTAAAGTTGACAGATAGACGAAAAAAAAAACCAGCCAAGTGCGAGTATCACTCACCCACCGAAGGTTCCGTACTTGGCCAGAGTTTTTGCGAAACATGTCATCTGTAAAATTTGGTCGGATGAAAGCATGCCCAACGAATGGAACCTCAGCATCGTGTGCCCCATCCACAAGAAAGGAGATACTATGAACTGCGCCAACTACAGAGGAAAAAGTCTCTTGAATGTCGCGTATAAGATCTTGTATTGTGTGAACGTCTAAAACCTTTCGCCAACAACCTGATCGGCCCATATCAGTGTGGTTTTAGACCAGGAAAGTCAACCATCGACCAAATTTTCACACTCCGACAGATCTTGGAAAAAACCCAGGAATTTCAGATCGATACACACCATCAATTTATCGATTTTAAAGTCGCCTATGATAGCGTATATAGGGACGAACTATAAAAAGCCATGTCAAGTTTTGGCATCCCCGCCAAACTCGTCCGTCTGTGCAGGATGACGATGGAAAAATCTTGCTGCTCCGTCAAAGTCGGCAAGAACACAACCGATCCATTTGATGTCGAAAAAGGTTTGAGACAAGGCGACGCGCTATCATATATACTTTCTTTAACATCGTTCTTGAAGCAATTGTACGAAACTCACAAGACAACACCAGAGGTACAATTTTTCAAAAGTCCGTTCAACTACTTGCTTATGCTGATGATATTGACATTATTGGGAGAACGCGGCGAGCTGTCAGTGGCGCATTTGCAAGCATCGAAACAGAGGCGTCGAAGATGGGTCTGGCTGTTAATGAGGACAAAACGAAGTATTATGCTGTCAACGAGAAAGGACTCTCAACATCGGCGACTCGGACAAAACGTCACGATGGACAGATACAACTTCGAAGTAGTTAAAAACGTTGTCTACCTGGGCTCCACTATAACATCGCAAAATGACATCGGCGCAGAGATCAAGCGAAGAATCACTCTTGCCAATCGCTGTTTCTTCGGGCTAAGAAGGCATCTAAGAAGTAAAGCCCTCTCTCATAGAACCAAGAAGATATTATATAAGACCTTAATCATCCCGGTCCTGCTGTATGGTGCAGAAGCATGGACACTGTCAAAAGCGGGTGAAAACCTTCTGGGATGTTTTGAGAGAAAGATTTTTCGAATGATATTCGGTCCAGTTTTTGACGATGGAGTATGGAGAAGAAGATTCAATAACGAACTATACGGACTATACAGCGACGCTGACCTGGTCAAAAAGCTAAAAATACAACGGCTGAGATGGCTAGGACACGTGGAGCGTATGGACAGCAACGCACCAGCCCGACGAGTCTTCGAATCCAACCCTGAGGGACAACGCAGCAGAGTAAGACCCCACCTTAGGTGGCGCACACAATTTGAGAACGACCTCAACAAACTTAGTGTGCGTAACTGGAGGTAGCTAGCGAGGGACCGAGCTGGCTGGAGGGGCTTGTTGGTTGAGGCCGTGGTCCACCCCGGACTGTAAGCGCCACCAAAAGTAAAAGTAAGAAAGTAATGTCTTGAAAAGGTTAGTTTGTTGATTGTTCTTTGATTTGTAAACATTTGTTCAGATTATACTATGTATTTATTATAATGGCAATAATTTGCCATGGAGCATAAAGGGAAATGAATAATATCAGAAAAGAAAACACGCATTTAATGAATGAGAATGGTTATAAGGAGCGCATTTTTTTTAGATCTTGTAAAGTATTAACTTTTCGGCAAAATTGTCCTCAGCACGTATATAGCTATGAATATAATCTACAAAATAGGAATATACGTACGCGTATGAAAACAATATGCAAATTTCAGTCCGACTTCAAATGTTTTTTTTTTTTTTTTTTGTCATTTGCTTCAGTGTTGCTATAAAGACTAGAAAAATTGTGTTCACGACACGACCTGTGGCCTATTTCACCAACTTATAAATTTGTATTTACAAGCATTTTTGGACAATTTTCTTAGAAAAAGAAACAAATTCGGTTTCACCACATTTATTTTAAAAGCAAAATTGTAATTTTTCTACAGGAAAATACTTTGTAAAAACAAAATAATTGTAAAAACTGTTAAAAAAATACAATTTACTAGGTCCGTTTTATACCGAATCTGGAATACCCCTTTTTTGTTGTTGTAGTGTAAGAAAACTTCACACTTTTACACTTCCACACTCTACTCCGAATCTACCCCTAGTGGATTTTAAAAATCAAACTTAACTTAGTTTATGCAATAAAAATGCATAAATTTATAGTTACCTTTACGAACCACTTCGCGTTTGAATGGTCTTCAATAATTTTATGGGATAATCTACGAATGGTTCCCCCTGTGCAAGCACACAGATATTTTAAACTATCATTACCTATAGTTTCTGTATTTTGTTGATGCTTGTGTTCTTGTATACCACATTCCAATTGATATGACGTAGTAGTAGTGGATGTTTTTTGATGTTGTTGTAATTGTTGTGAGCATTTTTGAGCTAGTTGCTTTGTTTTTTCGGCCAAACTCTGAATTGTTTCGTGAGTACCACAAAACATTTGCACTCTGTTATAATAATTGTAAATAACATTTGCGTCGGTATATGACTGATATTTATGCAACGATTACTGCGAAGGTGTTTTTTTTTCCGACTGCTAATGCAGACGAAACTTATAGACAATGTACCTACTCGTACAAAATGTAAATATGTATTAAATTTTAAAATAACAATTTAAATATCCACAAGGGGAGTAGGTATAGTATTATACTTATATAAATGAGATCACAATACACCATGTACTTGTTGCATCTATTTGCAACGTAACGATCAAGATTCTTCCCACGCAGTAAGGGGGATTATCTCAGCTATAGCAACAAAAAAATTGTTTAAAAAGAGTCATCGCCATTTGCGAGTTCATTAGTACACTTGACTTTGACAACACTTGGCCTTGGATTTTGTAACAACACACACAAACGGCATGGCACCAAGCTGAGCATAATTTAAGTGCCTATCTCGAATGATTTTAAGATGTGTGGCTTGACATGGCGCGATCATATACCTATCTACTAGGTATGTATACTTTCGATTATATCATATCGTTTTCGGGACTGTGAACTATTAGTACCTTCCAATTACTGGTAACACAATATTTCGTCTGTCACGCATTTTATGTGAACAAAAATCCATTGTAGGTATGCCATGTATACTTTTCCGAAAATTTCGGAAATGTAACCTACAAAAATAAGTTTCAGTACTAGAAAAGTGTTAGGAAGCAAATATTTTTATCACAATATGCATATTCAACTTGAAATGACCGGAAACATTAATAGAAAAGTAATCAATATTGTTTGTCAAACGATACTGAAACCGTGCAGTACAGAAGCTTTGTCTATAGACTACCTATGAATCATAAAAACGGAAGAGAAATAATTACAAAAAATAGGTAGGTGTTCCCCAACATAATTCGAAGAAGATGTAGGTATTGCAAATCTAAGCATTGGTAAGATTTACAAAAACAAACATTTTAATTCTTTTGTTTATTTTGATTAGGTATATTATACCATTTACTTTTAATATCTTTTCACAATAATTTCAACATTAGGTAGGAAAAATCGATATCAAACATGTCAACAATCACCATGAATCGGTGTGGGTACTTATTTCAAAGCCACAAACATAATTTTCTATTATTTTTCGTTGTTTGTAAGTAGGTATGTATTTATTCGAAATATATATACGTATAGTTGCACACAGGTTTGTTTTAGAAATTGTAAAAATAAAATGAAATTGGTAAAAATTAAAACAGTTCACTAGCACATCCGCTAACACGCTGCAAGCGATCTGAGAATGAGCGCTAAACTGACGAGAACAACCTTTTCGCGAAACGATGGATGTAAGTTTCTCTATGATGATGATGTATCTAACTAAAATCTTTGACTTGCGTTCTCATTCTCACTTCTCAGCGATTAAAACAACCCTTGTTACAACAATACTTGTCTTATACTGCATACTAACAGCGACGTAAAACTTTAATTTCACTATATTGTATTGCTTTAATTTGATGTTAGTTCTGTGTTCTAATGTGAAGTTAAATACATATACAGGGTGGACCACAATAAACCTATTTTCCTAGGATCTATACATAATGGAATAAAAAAAAAATTAATAAATGTTTTGTTTTCCATCATGTTTCATATGGTATTCCTTGAGTGGCCGCCGCCAATATTGGTTGAAATTTGGGCATTTTCCATTGTTTTCTTCAGAACTTCCTGCACTTTTTGATGAATTTTTTCCTTGAGGCCTGCCAGAGTTTGTGGCTTCTTTACATAAGCCCGCGACTTTAAATAAAACCATAGAAGGAAGTTTTGGGTGCTCAAATCGGGTGATGGTGGTACCATGTGGGTTTCCATTGGATACACCCGACTTTCACTTTACATGTCAGATTTTTAGTGTCATATGGAACATAAGACGAAATTGAGAGTCCTCATCTTCATCACAGTGCCAACAGCAACAACACCTTGAAATTTCTGGCAATAATATTGGTTCAATGTGAGAATAGGTTAAAATAAAATTTCGTGTTGCGTATTGGTATTGGCAATTGCTAGTTGCTGTTTTGCTTGTTGCCTCAATGCCGCCTAAATCTCGAAAACATTTTTGTTTCCGCAAAAAGTGTTTTGTTTGCCTAATGCTAGGTTTCCACTTGTCGATTTGAAATTGACAATTGACGTATTTTTATGCCAATTAAAAAATTGGCAAGTGGAAATAGCGAAAAATTGTTTGTCAATGAATTGACTAACAGCGTTTGTCAATAACTGACAAAGAAACCACTGGACAAGTGGAAATAGCTGAATTATCAAACAAAATGTCACTTTGTCTATAATTGACAGTGAAAATTAATTGGCATCGAGTTCATAAGTTGGTCAATCAACTGACAAACAATTTTTTGCCAATAATTGACATAAGTGGAAATGAACTGACGGCGGTTTCGTTCAATGACATAAACGCGAGAGCTGTCAAACTTTGTCAATCAACCGACATGTGGAAAATCATATTTCTCAATGAAAATCATTTAAAAGAAATATCGATTTTTACCCAATGAAACATCAGGACCTGTTGGGCCAACTAATTTATTTAAACAGGTGATTTGCACCGGCTATATAGCTACTAGAATTTATCCATGCATGTCTATTTATGAGCAATATGTGTTGGAACTTGTTTTTGTTTCGAAAGTACCTAGCTACTTATGTACCTATATAAAATAGTATGAAAAGATTCGGCCCAGCTTTGATCAGTTGTAGTTTTGACATTTTAAAGATGGAAGTGTATGAAAATGTATTTGACACTCCATTACTGACATTTTGGTACTGTTTAATATGGTGTTTCTTTTTTAACTTTGAGGGCGTGCCACGCCCAAACGGTAAGAGAGCGCCAAATTTTGTTTGCAGATTTTAGCTCAGCGCATTAAATTCAATCGGAATAAAAAAAAAAAAAATGGGCAGTAAAGTAAAATCTTGCCGAGATTTCCATCTATGTAGATATGACAGACTAGAACAGAGGGCGGGGGGCACGTTGATGCAGCTGAAAATGGTACAGTTATTTAGGTAAGACTCTAAAGAATATTTTAAAAGAAGAAACCAAGCAGGGGGATGGAGTACGTTTGTTCTGATCTACTGAACTTTCGCAAATATTGATGTTTAGACCATTTATTTTAATTCATAGCTGCTTGAAGAATAAGAAAATTAAAATTACGACAACGTTTACGTTTTTTTTATACGTTCTGTAAAACGTATTAAACATTTTAAAATTATTATCAAACTTGTCGCGGAACAGATATTGACTAGAATACAAATAAGGCCCTTCGCTGTATGCACTAAAAATGGTTAGTGGAACGACTTTAAAGCTTTCCCCACTGTTGTGATAAGTGTAAATATTTCTCAATTTTATCAAATTAACCAACTTTAAAAATGCAAAGCCAGTAAGTGTTTCAAACAATTTAAATTTTTTGATTTTTTTCGCCACTGTGCGCCATTAACTACCAAATTGGCTTGCTGTTGATGGGAAAAATATCCTACCTTGGAATTGTGATGAAGCTCAAAGTAGTGATTTTTTCAAAAACAGTAGGTACGTTATACTTTATACTTTATACATAATACCACTGTAGTAATAAACCCGGGCTAGAGGCCTCGCTTTATGCGACTAAAGTTGAATGTTTCCCATTTTTTGCTCTATATCCCCAATGAGACCACTTTTCCAAAATTGTCCAGATTTGCCCATTTTGAAGAAAAAACCCGTTTTTGTACGAAACACCTTAACAATTACATAAAGTTAAAATTGTCATTTCCGAGCAACAGATCTAAAGAAATATACGTTTCATTTTATATGCATTGGTTTATAATTATGCCTTTTGAAACTAAAACAATTATTTACAATGTATATTTTTGTTAGTATCTACATATTTGGAATGTTATAAATCAGTGGAAATAGAGTAGAATAGTTATTTCCCTTAATCTATAGATAAAATAAAAATGACACTTTTTTAATTGTTGCAACTAGGTACGTTAATACCAGATTTCTCACAAAATTATGAAATATTTATTTTGTTGTTTACATTATTTTAAGACTGATTTCTTAATGACTGAATTATGTATTTTATTTATTTTTGTTTTATTTATGGGTTCAACCCATTACAATTAATTGTTGTTATGTTACATAAAATCATTTTAATAAAGGCTGTTACGTCAGTCCAGTACAAAATCTGTCAAAATGTACGGGCGAATAGCCACTTCGTTTAATAAATACCTAGTGAATTTAACTTGTTTTGCGTTTTTTTTTTGTGCCATTTGTACACAGGTCAGTGTTGCCCTTTTTGGATGCGAATCCCCTTTTTTTGCGACTTTTTCAAAATCTTCGAAGCCAGCCCTGTCGGGATCATGCACGGTTTCCATTGGGTTTTTACCGTTTTGCTCTCAGATCTCTGATTTTTTCTGCGAAATGAGATTATTTTTTTGCATTTGTGTTGATGTGTTATTTGACAGTCAGTTTTTTTTTATTTGCAATTTGTGTTTACAAAAATATTACTTGTTTTGGTATTAGTGAAAGTATGTGTGAATCTAGCTCTCGAATCGATATTCGCAAAAGTGATCTGAATCTTTAAAAAAATTAATTTTTTTTTATAAAAAAAATCATAAAAATCTCAGATTTTTCCTGGCCTAATGGAACATGAAATGAAATTACATAGTAGGTACTTTTTTTTGCATTTGTTTTGGTGTGTTATTTGACAGTCAGCTATTTTTTTATTGCAATTTGTGTTTACAAATGTCTCTTTAATAACGTCCCCACAATAACTAGAGATCAATATAAACAAAAAAGGAAGTATATTATCTCACCAAACTTTCAGCAGCATTTTCATTCATTATTAATCCACCGGTCAGCCATAAAGTTTAATTTATCACATTTTGCACAGCGAAATGTTAAAGCCTTTGGATTGTTTATGATTCCGCCTTCGTATTTAATTAACATTATTACTAAGATTTATCTGCATTTAAAACCAACTAAAATAAATGGCTTGCGAAGAAATCAAAAATATTTCTTAAATAGATTGCGCAAGCATCAAAATACCTACATAAACAAATAAGTTTCTTGTTCTTCTGATAACTTCCGTTTTTTTTTTTTTTTTTTTACTTTTTCAAATTACTATATAATATGTATACTGTATACATAATACAGGTTTCCGCCTATTGTATATAAATATATACGTATCTAGGTACGACTAAATTATAGTATACGTCAACAGTTCGTTTGTACTATTAGACCACAATATAATGTTGTTCACCTTCTATTTTAAACGTAGGTATTTAAAGAGAATCATAATATTCTTATGTTTCTACAAGTTACTTAAAATAAATAGGCCTTTAATAAGCAGTACTTTAAGGTACCTATTTAAGTCCTTATTTATTTAAATTAAAAAGGAAACTACAAAAAATGTGAAAACAATACTCTTAATTGAATATCAGGAAATCGTCAAATGTAAAACGGGTTGTAGTAAAGAGTCAATGATTAGTTATCGAGTTTAATAACTGATCTTAAACGAATATGCGTGACTTTAACCACAAAGGCAGTATTAAGTTTTTTTTTTATATTATAGCATAAACATTTTTACAAATAATGTTGAATTGTAGGCTCACATCACAGTCAGTACACTGGAACAGTACCCAGAACCAATCGTTAAAAAAAAAGTCAAATAAAGAGAACTAGGTATTAATACTCATATTAGAAGAACAAAATAAATACTCTACAACTACATTTTCATAAATAATCCAAACGCTGAACAGGTAGTAGACTGACAAATTAATGTTATGCTTTCCTACTGTGTTAATTTTTGCCAACACGATCGCTTTTCACTTTTTACACCTAAAAATCCGAAGAAAATTGAGACAGGTAGTTTCACTTCCGAGTTTTTTATTGAAGGCATAATGGCTGCATACGAATTAGAACTGCATTTATAATAAAATAAAAACTAAATGAAAAACCGTACAATTTAATTAAAACTTATTTATATTGATGCGATCATTAAACAAGCGTCATCGACGAAGACGAACATCGAACACACGTATGGAATAGGAAGGAATAACTAAAATTAAAATATCTTTCGTTGGATTTTTTGATAGGTATTTCTGGCATTTAAGCTAGGCTGAAACTGAAAGATGGAATTGATTTGAAGTGTGTTCAAATAGCTAGGTAGGTACATAGGTACTGTTCGTTTTACCAGTTAAATACAGATTTTTTATCAAGATAAATTTAGGTACCTACATTGCATTATAAAGGTAGAACAGTTGAATTTTGTATATTATGTACCTGTTCCTGTATACTTTTTACTACCTACATATTGCACAACATTGTATCGCTATCATTCATATTTCTGGTCCATCCAGAAGCTACTGAGCTATATTAAATTGAAAACAGACTTTGTTAGAAAGCGAACCTATACCTAGTACCCATAGAATCCGTCGCATCCGTTGCGTCGACGGATTGACGTATTCGACAGAAGGAACAGTCCCATAGAATCCGTCGCATACGTTAACAGCATACATTGTTGTCTGCAGGATTTGACAGTTTCTCTCTTTATCTCAATATTTCCACCAATGAAAGTGCTTACTCTCACGCTGTGCCAACTGTCAACGGATGCGACGGATAGAAAAGTAGAAAGTAAACCTAGAGTGCATTCCAAATTCGGCAGTAGTTAACTATTTTAACTACAGCGTTGACAAGCTGTGACAGTTCGAAGGAGGGGAAGTTAATGTAGTGTGGATTGAAAAGTACTACTTATTGACCACAACGCCATCTAATGGAAAGTAGACGAACTTATTCAACGGAATTCGAAACTTCGAATCTTCCAAACTCAACGAATGGTGAATGGTCTAAAACGAAACTAGTACATTCTCGATTGTTCCGGTTGGAGTATAGAATATTCGAGAAGCTTTAGTGGGGAGTATAAAAAGGGTTGCGAAATCCGACGAGAGGACAGTTTATCTTTAAACCGTGTAAAAGCAAAGTTCGAATAGTATCGGTAGTGATTTAAAATAAGTGGAAAAGATTGTAATAAGTGGAAAAGATTGAAATAAGCGGAAAAGTTGATTTTAAGTGATATTGTCTTGTAATAAAAAGTGATTTATTAAAGTTTAGTAAACAGAATAGTGTTTTATCTTTTCGAATCCCAGCCGAATGTAACATTGGTGTCAGAAGTGGGATAAAACATATTCTGTGGGAAGTGTTGTGAAAAGAAAAACAGTGAACTAAATTGTGAATTAAAAGAAAATAAATAAAGTGAAGTGAATTTGAATTCTTACAAAGTGTAGTAAAGATTAAGAAAATAGAAAACTGGTGCAGAAAGTGCGTAACCTGTGCGGCCAGCAAAGGCCCGAGAGTGAAAACTCAAGGCAAAATGCACCAATACAATGCTGGAGCCCCTTTCGAAAGAATTGCAGTTGATATTGCCGGACCGTTTCCTGAAACGATTAATGGAAATCGTTACATCCTCGTGGTTATGGACTACTTCAGTAAGTGGCCAGAAGCATTTGCCATCCCTAACCAAGAAGCCAAAACCGTGATAGAGCAGATTGTTTTCAACTGGGTGAGCAGATTTGGTGTACCATTGGAATTGCACTCGGACCAAGGCCGAAACTTCGAGTCCAAGATTTTTCAAGGAGTATGCCAGTTACTCGGGATTAAAAAGACGAGAACAACGCCGCTCCATCCGCAATCAGATGGGATGGTAGAACGCTTCAACAGAACCTTGAATGAACACCTATCTAAGGTTGTATGCGACGACCAGAGGGATTGGGATAAACAGATTCCAATGTTTCTACTAGCATATCGCAATGCTGTCCATAACACTACGGGACATACACCATCTGAAATCCTGTTTGGTCGAACAGTCCGGCTACCTAGTGAGTTGATGTTCGGATCTCCAACTGAGGAACCCAAGAACGAGGACGATTATGTTGCGGACCTCAGAGAAACCATCAGGGACGTGCATCGAAAAACTAGGGATAAGATCAAGATAGCCAGCGACCGCATGAAGACGAGGTACGATGCCAAAGCAACAACTACAGGATTCGAGGAAGGAGATCTGGTATGGCTGTACAATCCCCATAGAAGAAAAGGTATGTCGCCTAAGTTGCAACAAGATTGGGAGGGGCCCTATAGAGTAGTCAAGCGAATCAACGACGTGGTCTATCGAATCCAACGAGGAAGAGGCAAACTCAAAGTTGTCCATGTGGATCGTCTTCACCGTTACATTGGGGAAAATGTTGACGCATTTGTTCGGGACGAACAAGTTTAAGAGGGGGATATTGTAGTGTGGATTGAAAAGTACTACTTATTGACCACAACGCCATCTAATGGAAAGTAGACGAACTTATTCAACGGAATTCGAAACTTCGAATCTTCCAAACTCAACGAATGGTGAATGGTCTAAAACGAAACTAGTACATTCTCGATTGTTCCGGTTGGAGTATAGAATATTCGAGAAGCTTTAGTGGGGAGTATAAAAAGGGTTGCGAAATCCGACGAGAGGACAGTTTATCTTTAAACCGTGTAAAAGCAAAGTTCGAATAGTATCGGTAGTGATTTAAAATAAGTGGAAAAGATTGTAATAAGTGGAAAAGATTGAAATAAGCGGAAAAGTTGATTTTAAGTGATATTGTCTTGTAATAAAAAGTGATTTATTAAAGTTTAGTAAACAGAATAGTGTTTTATCTTTTCGAATCCCAGCCGAATGTAACATTAACTAAATTAACAAGAGGCAAAAGTGTGGTTCATTTCACTCATACTAACAAAGCAACTGTCACGGATTCACGTATTCATTTTTTTTTTAAATCAAACATGGATTCCAACAACAACTACTCACTACCACATGAAAAGTGAAATGTCAACATGAAATTAGTAACAATAGCTGTCCCAGATTCCAAAAAGTAACTAAATAAACAATCGTTGTTAATTTAGTTAAAATAGTCAAACCTGGAATGCAGCCCTACTTTATCCGTCGCATCCGGCACGTACGTTGCTTATGGGTCACCTTCAATAAGCTGCTGTGTATTCTATCAACCTGTCAGTCGAATACGTCGCCGCAACGGATGCGACGGATTCTATGGGTCGGGGCCTGGAGGTCTGTTTTTTATTCACAACTATCTCAGTGAAGTAAAGTAAAGTAGGATTTTTAACACGCAATTACAACAACTACGAACTGTTTGACACATTCGAGACTCTATATAGTTGTTGTAATTGCGTGTTAAAAATCCTACTTTTCTTTACTTCACTGAGATAGATGTGGAAAAAAACAGACCTACTGTCTGATGACACGGCATCCTGAATTCTTTTCATGTGGACATTTTTGGCAGGCAGGGAGGGAGGGATTCTGGAGTATTTCAACAATAAAAATTCCTTGAGGGTGGTTTGGGCTTAGGCGTCGATTATTATAGTATCAATAATAATGCATCCGTAAAAACACGAAACAGAACAAAACTGAATTCATAGGAATTCAGTGGAATATTTTGGAAAAGGTGAACTGAAAAAGTTTTTCGTAAATTAATACCTATATTCTCTTTTTAGATAATTTAAAGATAAATTATTTCAAATTTTTTTTCATGAACTTAACTTTATAATTCAAAAGCAATATTTTAAGATCCAGATTGAGTTCAACCATTAAGTTGAAGTGCTCTAAAAAAGCAAAAGTTTTTTTTCTGTTGCTGAAGTAGTAATCATAAGGTCTGTTTGTAAACACCTATCCTTTCCACACCTATGTTTTCCACACCTATCTCAGTGAAATAAAGTAAAGTAAGCTTTTTAACACGCAATTACAACAACTACGAACTGTTTGACACTTTCGAGACTCTGTATAGTTGTTGTAATTGCGTGTTAAAAATCCTACTTTACTTTACTTCACTCAGATAGATGTGGAAAAAAACAGACCTATAGGTTGCGCAAATATACGCAAATATATGAAAACGTATAGGAAAATTTAAAATTGCAATCATGTTCGTAAGTAGGTAATTTTACTCCTGCCAATAACTGACAGCATTCAAATGTTCCTAATGAACATGCCCTTTTGCACGGCGAAGGCGAATTTACAAATTGTCGCCATCTTCTTGTTTTATTATGGACTCATATAAACATATATGTACCTACCTACATATATAACACCAAAGAAAGTCATGTTCATGCATGATACAAATGTTCATGCCTCTTTTGAGAAAGCACTGGTTTGTATGACGTAGCCAGATTTAGTGCTCCACTTGCGGCTCCCGCCAAAAATTTGTTTGATAGTCTCATTTGTCATTTTAAAAGAAATATTTGTGAAGTAATAATAACACTAATGGTGATATTTTTGTTGTCAGTGCCAATAGATAGTGGATGATTAAATCAAATATATATATTATATAATATAATGCAAGAATCATCAAAGTTTCCAAATTTAATGGAATATTTAAACGATGAATCCAAGTGGATTAAACATCTGGATAATTTAGAAGTATGGCGAAATATTCCTCTTCTCAACTATACACCCTTACATGAACTTGAAGATTTATCAATGGTAAGATTTCGGGGAATGATACAAGATATGCTTGATCCAGAGATTTACTTGGAGCGTTACGAAGTCATTTCAACAAATGGCCACAACAGTAACAGACTGCAGAATGGTAAATATAGGGATTGTTTGGTACTCCAGCCAAAAGAATGCGTAAATTTTGAGTCTAAACAAAATTTGCACGGCGAACGACGAACCATGTTCGTAGTGTCCTTACCCGCTATCAACCCTTGGGCTTCGGCAGTTGAAGAGAGTATCTGCGGTAAACAGAAACATTCGTCTTTTACCGCTGAAAGACCCACACCGAAAATTGAAAAACGTCCAGCAGCGGTCGATGATTCTGAAATGATGGATATAGACCGCAAATCTACGATC
The DNA here is from genome assembly GCA_955612985.1 of Cheilosia scutellata. Taxonomy (NCBI): domain Eukaryota; kingdom Metazoa; phylum Arthropoda; class Insecta; order Diptera; family Syrphidae; genus Cheilosia; species Cheilosia scutellata. The sequence continues at coordinate 102,339,693 of OY015313.1, forward strand.
GAAAAGCAAACAAAGCGCCAATGTACTGAAGATACACAATCTAGTTCGCATACTGTAAGCATTTCTTCATTGTCCACGGAGTATTTGCTTAATTCTCCTATTCCTGATCGACCATGCAAAGCGTGTATGATAAAATTGTACAGTGATTTCGATAGTTATCCTTTAAATTCGATGGTAGATGTTGTCGGATTTTTATCTGTGGATCCAGCCCTAGATGGATCTAGTGCTGATACTGACTTTGATAACTGCAACGAGGTTCGTGCGCAAAATCCCCCACCATCCCTTATACCTCGCCTTCATGCTATCGCAGTGAGAAAATTGCTGCACAGCAATCCTTTGCTCGATCCTTCGATTTCTGAAATAATTGCGCCCGATGTAAATTTTGTGTCTGTTTATAAAGATCTTAAAATTCTTCTCACTCAATGTTTGCTGGGCGATGCCCTAGCGGCGGAATATTTAATTGCTCACCTTATATCAACCATGTAAGTTTTTTTAGGCCCTGACTCTTAATATGCATTAACCGATTTCTATTACCTTTTTAGATATATTCGTTCAGACCTGCATAACATTGGAAAATTTGCTTTAAACATTTGTAATTTGCCTCAAGAAGTTCTACCTACTTACACACGAAACCTTTACGAAATTCTGGAACTATTCCTACCAGCTAGTCATTACTTGGCTATGACATTGGACAATGTGAATACGTTTCAATTCTTTCCAAAGTAAGCTTTTACAATCTATGCCGTAGGTACTCTATTTATTTTATTTTATTTTTCCTTTAATCAATCGAGGAAAGACTACGAAACGAACAAACTTACTTCAGGCATCCTGCAACTGGCTCCGCACACACACCTTGTGCTAGATGAAACCAAAATGCAGACTGGAAAACTGGACGCGAATGGCGTACGAGGAATCCAGAACTTGGCGCATTTCATTAAGTCACAGGAAATAAAATGCAATTTTCACTATTACGACATTGATTTCAATATGGACATTCCTGTGTTGATACTAAGTGAGGGAAGGAGCATGTTGCCAGTAAGCAAAAACTGATTTATGGTTCTGCAATGCAAATACACATTTTATTCTTATTCCAGAGTGATTTTGTTGTTCCTTTAAACGTTGATGTGGATAATATTGCTTTAATTGACGAATCACTCAAAGCCGCAAAACACTACGCCCAACCAAAGTTGGATGCTATTCGCCGATACCTTACCTCTGCAAAAATGTACAACTTTGGGATAAACCCAGCGGATAGCGAAATGGTTCAGACAGACTTCGTAAATATGCGCAAAGCAAATGCAAATGTAGGAGCAGATGAACTGCATGGCCTATTAGTTCTATCCAGACTTTTGGCTATAGCCAATGGCAAATCTACGCTCGACAAGGAATGTTGGGAAATGTCTAAATCAATGGAAACTTTGCGAAGAAGTCGTGTCGAAAAAATGCCAAAATCGAATAGAAACTAATTTTATTTTGTTTTACATATTAAAAATTTTATTTAAATTAAAGAATGCATTTTTTACAAATGAAGTTCATACCAATACCAATTTAAGAAATAATGGATTAATCACTATGTATGTGTCCGGTATTTATTCATACTCCAATATGTTTTTGTGATAAAACAAAAGATAACTGAAAATACATGCATGAAATATTTAAGTTAAATAAATTATGTGTTGCACTTACCCTTCACTATCTAGTACTTGGCTCAAAGTTGCCGTTGTAATTATGTGGTCGTCGCATTTGACCCAAGTATCTTTATGGTGGCGTACATAGGCAGTGTAATGACCTGTGTCAATAGTGCCTACATGGTTAACGACTGCATAAAGGGAATACCTATAGTCCCCATAGGGATTGTTCTTTTCGGACATGAATGGTTTCATATCGAATTCGGCTGGGAATGAAATAAAAGTTGAGATTTTTTTGTCGAACAAACTAGAGTGCTCAAAACGTTTTAGATGGAAGCTTGCAACACTTGGCAACGTCCGCAGGGACAACTGCTTGGTTGATTCTTGATAGCTTTTGCAAGTGGAACACTTAATTTTGGCAGCTGAACCGAGATGCTCAGCTCGGGTATATCGTTCAAGGCAATCAATTAAGCTTTTTGGAGAGGTGCCACCCTGTACTTCACCCAAATCTAGAGATATATCCCAAAATGGATCAATTGTTGTAGAGACATTCTTACAAGCCTGGCACACAACATCACTCTGTAACATTCCTGTGAAAATCTGGTCTATTATGCATTTACACTGAGTGGGGCATGTTTCATTGCTATTAAACATTGGAAGTTTGTTTCGTTCTTCATTTCTCGAGCTTATGCAATGCAGATGTAGTATCTCTAATGTTGCTATGAAAAATTCATGTGCATCCTGTTGTTCATAGCCGGCTAAATGCTTTGCATGATTCCAAATTAAGTGTAGTAAGCGGTGTAAAGAAAGTGGCCCACGAGAACCGGAATAAAACTCCTGTTGCAAATCAGAAATAATATACCTAATGGTGACTATTTTTGTGTAAGTCTTACCTGAAATAGTCGAGAAACTTCACAAACGAGACACTTCAATGACGACTTCAGTGTGCATTCATGACGCTCCGATAAAAAATAATCACTCAGCAGCGGTGTATGAATGAGAGCCTGAAAATTAATTTCGTTTATGTAAGTAAATTAATTTGGATATGAAAATTTGTACATACTTGCACTATACAGTTCATAAAACAAGTTGATCCAAGGTTCATTAGTCCCCTTAAGCCAACCGTTTGATTAGCTTTAATACATCTTCTACGGGGGTTACTTAGCAGTAGACTAATCTCAGTCGGAGTTGGTCGCCATGGTATGTATGTTAAGCTCTTATGCAAATCTTTTGCCTCAAGACGACGATGTTTGTCTTGGATTTCTTGGCAACGTTGATCATAAATGAATTCTTTGCATGAGCTACAATACATCGCTCCGTGTGATAGTTCAAGGGCAATGGTATGCTTCTGCGATTTCATATGCTCAATAATGTGAGAACCCTTGCAGCCAAAATAGATACAATAGAGGCATGAATAGATTTGCATTCCATAGCTGCCACATTCAAAACAGCAACAGGACAATGCCTTTAAAAAAAAAAACAGATTGCAAGTAATTTATTGGAAACGTATGGATAAAGTACACACCTTCCGGGCACGAGCATCCTGTGAGATGCACGCAGAGAAGTAGGCGTCAACAATGCTAAATGTTTCTAATCCATATTCCTTAACGTAAGTTTGAAAGTGGCGACATCCAGTTTCAGTCATCATTACTTCAATAAATTAAAGCAGCAAACTATATAGACATTTTTATCAATAAAAAATATTCCAAACATTTGACTTTTGGCAGTAACAGCAAACTACGATACGAAGTACTAGCTACTAGCTGCCAGCTGCCACTAATTTCCCTCGCACTGACGGCTGTTTTGCAATGCGATCCACATGACATCAAATGGAAATGGTTAAAATAAACATTTTGTTTCTTGTGAGCGCGTTCAGAGCTTTATAGAAAATATTATTTTTTCTATGTGCGTTTCACCCAAAACGGGTTTCTTGTGAAGACCTGTCGTATGTTCTATTAGTTTTAGTAAATTTTACCAACATTTCGTTAATAACTACTGAATTGAAATAAACAAACTATTGTCCGCTTAATACTTCGGGAAGCCAGTATGGTTTATAGGAAAGATAAGTTCTGGAAGCCATCTCTATAAAAATATGAAATTTCCTATAATTCATTATCACTTAAACAAGATACCGCAATAGCTGACTGTGCGAAGGGTCCCACGTTCGATACCCGGAAAACACACAAATTACATTTTAGGTTTTTTCCACTGCGTCACCTCTCGCGAACGTCTGCCAAACATCCCAGAGTATAATGGTGGATTTACATTACCACCATTAAGGCCCCGACCCATAGAATCCGTCGCATCCGTTGCGGCAACATATTCGACTGACAGGTTGATAGAATACACAGCAGCTTATGGAAGGTGACCCATAAGCAACGTACGTGCCGGATGCGACGGATAAAGTAGGTTTACTTTCTACTTTTCTATTCGTCGCATCCGTTGACAGTTGGCACAGCGTGAGAGTAAGCACTTTCATTGGTGGAAATATTGAGATAAAGAGAGAAACTGTCAAATTCTGCAGAAAACAACGTATGCTGTCAACGTATGCGACGGATTCTATGGGACTGTTCGTTCCGTCTAATACGTCAATCCGTCGACGCAACGGATGCGACGGATTCTATGGGTCGGGGCCTATCGGCGGATCGGGGCCTTTTGACTGTAGGATACGCATCTCTCTCTCTCTCTCTCTCTGGAAGTCATGCAAAATTGCGTGGCGTGGTAATGTAAATCTAGCATTATACTGTCCTGAAAAAGCTTCTCAATTCAGCCGTTAGGACTCGGCATAAAATTATAGGTCCCTTCCATTCGTCCCAAAAATAAAAACTCACACAAACGAATGGTTGTGAGAAGCTAGGCCTCTAGGGTGTCTACACGCCTGTTGCGCCAACTATTTGTTTTTATTTTTTACACAAAATAGCCGACCAATCAGACATCTTGTCGGCCATGTTTTTATGTCTTTTGTGGGGCAAATTGTGTTATGACATTTCATTTTACAACATGTCATCAACGAAGGAACAGTTAAAGGCGATTCTCGCTTCGAAAGCATAAATGACCACAAAAATGTATAAAATCAGATTTTATCCGAAAATAAGTGAAGTCATAGATTGTGTGTTATTATGGCTTATGGAATTCCAGAGCTGTTCGCTCGGCTTGTGTATTTATTAATTGAATTTAAAGTACCTATCAATCTGGGAAAGGTGAAAATAAGACAGACTTATTTGTGCGCCTCTCGAGAATTATCAAAATAAATGAATTTTTGCTGTCAAACGCTCAAATGTCAAATATCAGTCAGAGTTACTGTCTGTTACTGCAAAGATGACAAGAAATTAAGTCAGACTGAAATGTCCGAATATAGGTCTTGTCGCGGTCTACACGAAACATTATTGCTGTCATGACTTGAGTCTTAACTCAAATTATGTCCCGTTATTATTGGACTCGTTCCATTGACCACTAGATGACCAGTGGCATGTCAAACTCCATATGAAAAAACCAACATTTCAGATTTTGCGGGTGCGCTAGAGCTAACATGTATTGTGATATATTCTTTTCAATATAGCGCAATTAAGTGCTAGACTGAAAAAAAATTAACAATTTCCCAAAACTAATCTATCAAAAGTCTAAAATGAATATAGGTAATAAAAACAAACAAATGTGGAAGTGTAGATGTCAAATTGGAAATAAGATAAATAAAATGGGAATTCAAACTTCTATGTAATTAATCAACATTGTATTTGTTTATTTGAATTTTAGTGTACTAATAATATGCGACACGAAATAATACATGATGGCACAAAATACACTTTTAATTTTCATGAGCGTGATGTAATAAAAATTCAATCTGGCTAAAATGTCACTTTTTCTAGCGGTCAATGGAACGCTGCCATTTAGCCTGCAAATGTACGAAAGAAATATCCTAGTCTGGCCTTCGGGTTTTTTGTTGGCAGTGCCCATATAACGGCTGCGTAAGCGTGGACAAATTACCCTGTTGCTGGGAAATTCTTCTTTTATGACATTTTGGACCGTTTCCCTGCTTGACGTTTCAAATTTAAAATTTAGAAAAGGCAATATACAGCAATTACAATTATCGCGAAGACACTGGGACTGGGACTGGGACTGGCCTTATAATATTGAAAATTGCTTCAAACTGCACTCATTTTTAAGTATTGTTAATTCAATATGAATATATTGGACACAAACTCACAAACTCCATTACGTTACAAGCATCGATCGCCGGTGGTCAATTTTCTAAATAAAAATGGTAGGACGCAACCTAATAAAAGCAGTAATTGCCAGACTGCTGATTTGCTGTCCCAAGGTCAACATACTAGAAGTTTAAAAGAATCTAACTCGTTTCATGTGTTTCCTGTGGCAAAAACGCCACCAGCAAAACGTTTTTCAAAAATTATTAACCCATTTGAAGCAGCACTTACTGAGCGTCTTCACCTGCCGCTAATCGGAAGGTAAATTTATTACATATTATATAGATTAGGTAAACAAAAAATTAAACATTATATGTACTTTTTTTTCAGTCCGACATTATTTCAGCGTCCTCCAACCCCACAGCATTCTTCAACACAATTCGCATGGACAATTGATGACGTTTCTTCTCTGCAGCCAGCCAATGTAGAGCCACATGAGACACAATTCCATAATTCGCCAGATCCGGATTACGAGGCAAAAGCTCAGTCTGCTATTAGCTCATATTTCAAAGAACAACAAATTGTTCCTAGTCCTATTGACTGCCCACTGCGGAGTCAGCGCATAGTTCTCTCTGAGCACAATATTAATACACCGATCTCAAAGCCAGTCCGTAGAATACGCGACAATGCTGCGCAAACAGTTTTGTCATTACCGCCAATATTACCCAAGGAATTGGAAGCGGCTCTGGCACCATATTTCGTTTTTAATGAAAATCAACAGTGTCCTAGCAATTCGCAAGATATTTCACAAAATTGCTCTATTGGTGCCACGAACTACGATCTTAGAGATGCATCTCTTCGACGAAAATTGTTCGATTATCAAAGCGGTGTTTGTATCGAGGATACTTATGCGGAAACAAATAGCTGTGTATTAACAGTTAGCAGCCCCCCACCGCAGTCTCCTGAAGTACTCAATTATAAACCAGAATCATCAGACGAACCTTTCCATAATTCAAAGCTTTCAGATTCGATGGGCAAGAGTTCATTTGGTTCTCTTTCACCTATTGGGCAAAGTGTATCGCCTCCAAACTTAAAACGCAAGTCACGTATTAACTTTCCCAATAGTTCCAAGATACACAACTCGGTACCCCCTTCATTTGCTTCTTTATATGAAAACTACCGCTGCCCTCAAATGTTTGAAAACATAAGCAGCCCACTTTTAAAGAACTCACCAATACGTCGTTTTACCACTCCTGAAAAAAATGTAACTCGGCGAAGTTCTTCTCCCTACGGAGTGTCTGGTGGCATGTCAATTGACTCAATGTTCGACGTAAAGATAAGCGGTTTACTTGTAGACACCGCAAAAAGACCAAGACCCTCAATCGAGGTTGACTTATTTGGAGACGAGACTCAAGATATGGATGAGGATGATATGCAAGTCAGTCAATTATCTGCAATAAGTAACATTTCGTCAGAATCCGACACTCCACGTAGCAAAAGGCGTTCGGCCAGTCGTAAAAATTTATCACAGTCATTCTCATTCCAATGCAGCTCAAATAACGAAGGTGATACAGAAGATATCGAGCATGAAAATATCATTAAGAAGCAGCATAAAGCATTAATGAAATCAAATCTTGGTCTGGTCACCGATGCTGATCATAAAGGGAAGTGTGAGCAAGTTTTATCGGAGCGTTCAATATTTTATCGAACCGATAGTGGATTTAATGAGATGACTACTAGCACTTCGCAATATGATATTAAATTTCAACTCGAGAAGACTTCATTACAACTATCTGGAGACGAAGATACTGCCAAAAAGCATGCACTAGAAATCCCTACTGCTGATGCTGACGTAAGTATGATATGTTGCTCGACTCCTTCCAAACACTGCAATGCCTTTAAATAAATAGGAGGCTCGACTAGAGATATTTTTTTGTTATTATTGCATTATAATTATTGTATTGGAATAAGTTTAATATCTCAACACTGTGTCATACTTAGTTTTATCACATACATAGACAAATTTGTTTTTTTAATAAGAAAATGTAATTGTTTAAAGAAACTGTATTTTAATCTGAATCAGCAAGATTTGGAATGGAAACTATCTCTTTTTTCTCTTTGAGTTAAAGCATCGTTGCAGTATAGTCAAGTCTCTCAAATTGCTGTTGACCAAATTAACGAATGCACATACATCTTTGATATACCTAACTATATTGCATTACTTTGCCTGAACATAGACATGAATATTATGTTGAATTGGGTCGCAGTTATGATTCCTTGTGTTATGAATTCATAAAAAGTCCACGCTATGGCTTTTCGCATTTTATTTTTATGGGGTTTTGTTTTGTTTTGATGACTCTCGTGCTGGAACCTACAAGGCGAAGTGCTGACAACCTCTAGGACTAGGTGTTTGTAAATTAATGCTGATTGTAGAATGGAACCACTTATATAAAGTGTTTATTGTTTTTCCATCCCAAAAATGGTTACATATATACCAGTTACTAGGGGCTTTGTTAAAAAATAAAAGATGTTTTCTCAGCCAATTATTTATCTAACTAATACAGTAAATAAAAACCCGTTGAATTTTCTGCTGGTAAGTATTATCAAAGAAAATGATTTATGTACTTATATTTTGAACGATAAGGTGGCAATTAAATTTAATACAAACGCTGTATTTTAAAACTAATCTGTGACTCATTATTACGAGTCCGCCGTACTGAAAGCGATCCAGACAATCTATCTCAGAAATACACCCAAATTGTGTTTTCCCTGACAACCGCCAATGGGAATAAGGGTGATTATTATATGTAATGCCATGAATACACCTAAGTCTTTGTTTTGTTAAAGACGAATCAATGTGAAATGTGTAGGTACATGCTGAAAAATGCTTCAACAACTCAATAATTTTGACCAACATTATATAAAAGAGTTTGGTAGAAATTACGCGTATATTTTTAGAAAAAGCGATCGTGTTAAATTAAACTTAATTTAAAAATCGTGTAAAGCTGATTCATTCAATCCAACAATTTTGTAAAACAAACTGGAATTTATATAAGCTGATAACAATGTATTTTTTATAATCAAAAGTTTAATTTAAGTCGCTTGGTGAATGGTTTACATATTTTCAAATAAACACCGCTTTTATCGCGCTCTGTATGTAGGAGATCTTGATTTTATTTTTAATTCTATATATACATATTTCGCACCATCGCGGTCGGTTGAATAAATAGTAAATCGGCTTTGGTGTGACGGTTCCTTAATTCTTTTTAACAAAGCCATAGCGTCTCACACAAGTTGTGTGAGATATGTAATTATTATTCATAAGATGTAGCCTTTTATATGTATGTAGTGTATAAACATTGACATTGCAACGAAACTCTTGTCGACCATATCACTACAGTTTTATCGCTGTGAAATAAAGTTTCAGTTTTACTTTGCCTCCAAGTTGTTGATCCGGGGATTTCATATTAGATATATAATCACAACTTTGTTCAGTTACATCGCATTTATATTCAGTTTGCAAAGTTAGCCGCTTGCAATGGCCAATCTTCTATATTTTGTTAGTTTTATTATTGTGTTTTGTGCGTTTTGGTTTAAAAGTGCAAACACGGCCAATGTGCGGATAAAACGTATAGTGGGAGGTAAAGCGGCAGCTAAGCCTCCACCAGATGATCCAGTTGTTTTTACTCGGACTTATAATCGGGATGCGCGTGTTGAGGGATTTCGCAACAGAGAGACTGGGGTGTACTCTTTCCTTGGACTGCGATTTGCAGATCCTCCAACAGGGCCCAATCGGTTTACTAGGCCAAAGTATCGTCGATTGGAAGGCGATATCAATGCTACAAGGCATGGACCACCTTGCCCACAACCACACCCTAGAGATCCGAACCGGGTAATTGGTAATGAGGATTGTCTATTGCTTAATATATATACTCCACAAATGCCTGATGAAACTACAGGCCTTCCAGTCTATGTTTGGATTCACCCGGGAGCTTTTCGATACGGTTCCGCCGCGCAGTACGACGCAGAGCCTTTGGCGCAAGGAGGGGTAATATTTGTTCCCGTTCAATATAGACTCGGCACATTGGGAATAATTGGCGATGCTACAAAGGAGTTTAATGGGAATCTTGCTATGTTTGATATGGCAGCCGCTTTGAGATGGGTGACGGAGTATATATCGTTTTTCGGCGGAGATCCGAAGCAAATTAAAATTATTGGTCATGGATCGGGCGCCGCAAGTGCAATGTATCTGTCAATGTCTCGTATACCACGCAGTGGTTCAATTACTGGAGTAGTTGCGATGTCGGGTTCTGCATTATCGCAGTATGCAAAAGACGACGAACCAGTGCAATCATTGCAAGAAATTGCTCAAATAAATGATTGTCCCGTTGTTAATGAGACTGAAATTGTGAAATGCCTTAGATCTGTAAGTTTTTAAAGATTTATACAAGAAAAGTTGTTTAATTTAAATTTTATTCAAGAGACGTATTGAGGATATTGTCAAAAAGGACTCTCAAGTGCAAACGGAACGACTTCAGGGTCGGGCGATGATTAAAGGAATAGCCGGCTGTGTTGGATTCAATCCACATGTAGAAGAACCAGATGATGGGAGAGCTCTCCCAGGAATAATTACTGATCAGCCCGAAAGTTCTATTACAAAACGAAATTTTTCAAGAATTCCGCTCCTAATCGGGGTAGTTAAGCAAGAAACAGGGAACGCAATAACTTTGGATACAATTACAAACGTGTGGGGTTCGGCTCAAAAACTCTTGGACTCTCTTGTAGACACATTGGGTGGATTAAAATCTTTATTGCGAGCTGACAAATTAACTGGAGAAATTATAAATCCAATTTTGCCGGGTGTTGAGGGTCTTAAGCTCGGATTAAGTGATATGCTTAAAGTACCCGATTCACTAAATCCCATACAAGTGCTATCGAAGGTATGCAACTATTATTGGTATTGTTTACATATTTTGAAAGAACATTAATTATAGGTTACCGAGATGACAACTGATGCTCTTTTCAATTTGCCAGCCGTTTTATCCGCTAAAACATGGGGGAAAACAGCACCAGCTTTTCTATACAGTTTTAATTACAAAGGCTCGATATCGAAAGGTATCAATTTTCTGCAAGGTCTTCCAATTGTGTCTGTAGATAATCGTAAGACGGATAATGATTTCATATCACACGGAGATGAACTCGGATATTTGTTTGATACAAATGACATTGAGGGTAAACCTTTGGAAGAGACCCGTCTTACTAAACCTGAAGACTTGGAAGTCCGACGAAGTTTGATTTTATTATTGACAACATTTGCAAAGCCCATGGAAAAAAATAAAAATTCCATTTTTCAAAATGCGGCCGCTGGAGGCAGTAACACACCATTCATTCAAATAAATAAAAACTTGGATATTTCGGAAGACTTTCGCGTATGTGAACTATTGCTTTGGGGCGCACCACTAAAACCATTACAGTCAACCACGTGCCAAGGTCTTGCAACCACTATAGGTTCAGTAAAAAATATTTTAAGCAATGTAACGACCGGGCTAACAGATGCAATCGGCTTAGGTCTCAACCGTAATACTGGTGGGGGGCTACTTAACGCCGGTGGATTTTTAGGATGAGCAATTAAATTTAAATTTTTATTTTCTTGGTCTGAAATCTGTACGCATTTGAACAAAAATGATGACCAATAATTGTTTTTTTTTTTTTGTGTAATCGCCATCACTAACATTTTATGAATATGCATGATATATTTTAGAATAAATGTACTTACCACGCCAAACAAATATACTATCTTTTTGCAATCATTAATGAGCTGTAGGTATTACGGTTAGGTTAAATTTCAAAAGCAGAGATAATAAATAATTCCACATTTACTAGGTACACCATATTTTCGTTACAAAATGTACACCCGAAGCAATTAAAAAATAATAATGCATTAAAATTTACAACTATCAAATTTAATTGTATGTTTTAAATATTCAATAAAATATGATCATTGTATAATTTTCAATGTATACACAAAAATACATGTATATAAACATGTGCGTTTCAAGAGCACACACACGTGTATACATATACGGTTAAATAAAATGTATAATCTATATGTGAATTAGATATTTATTATTTTGTTTGTTTTTATAACTTAATGAGCGCGGACTTTTTATATTTTGTTTACAGGCTTACATGTGCATTTTACTGTAAGAGTTTATGGAAAAATAATATGTAAAAAAAAACAACAACAACAAATTCAGAGACAGTTATGTTTTTTAGTTCCGTAAAATGAATGTGTTAGATATTGTCCGCATTCTGAAGAATAATATAAAGTGTAACGATAAGAAAAGCAAATCACGTTGTAGCATTATTATTTTCGGTGTTGTTCTCATGGAAATTGGCTCCGTTGACAATAAAAGATGTACCTAGCCCGTAAAGGTGGCCGCAGTACTTAGCGTTGTCAATGTTATCCTCGAAAAACATCTACAGAAATAGAAAAATAAAAACAAAATATACAAATTGTATGTTGATTTCATAAATAATAACTCTTTGGAATGGGTTAACAGGTTTTATCGATGATTAGAAGGATTTTGCATTACAGGGTTAGTATGTATAAATCGGTTACGGACAAATGAAAATCAAATTAAAAATCAAAATAATTTGGTTCATTTTGTTTCATTTAATAAACAGTAAAATTCATTTAAACGTCTATAAATATAGTAAAAAATATTGAAAAAAAAAAACAACAAGTGAGAAACTTAAAAATTCAAATTTCATCAGTAGGTAGGTATATGTGTATGTATTAACAATAAAATAAAGTTAAAAAGAATTCAATGGCAATTGAAAATTAACATGAGGAAAAAAAGGAAACAATAATTAACAGATCGTTAGTATGAAAATGAAATGTGGTGGTCCCATTATGCTTCAAGAACAATCGAATTAAATTCGATTGCATGGTCTAAGTATGGTGGAGTGAGTTCAATATGAAATTTGTTATCATTTGATGATAATTTTTGTACCTCACGCATTTTAAAGAAAGCCATTCCAGTTAAAAGCGCATCGGAGCCAGCCTGATGCTGTGGACCGACACGACGCAGCTCGAGTTGATCAGCCACTTCTTGAAGACCACCTTTAAGGTTCTTGCATGACTTCATAAGATACTTGATATCGTAGATATTAGGGAAGTATATACGCAGGAGCTCAAAAAACTCGCCCTCATCAGCAGGTAGATTCTGATCGGTCAATAACTTTAGCAAATAACCAAAATCATAACCAGAATGAAAACAGAGCCATTTGATGTTGTCCACCAAAACAATTCCGGACGACATAAGTAATTCAGCAAAGTCTAATGGGTCGATACCGTCTTCTTCGTGCTTTTTAAATTGAATTCCAGAATTCTGCAAAAGGTCAATAGAATCTTGTGCATACATATCTTCACTGCAAAGTAAAAGTTTTAGAATTCAAAAAAAAGTTGTTGATTTCATAGTCTTACGAAAGATTGAATTTAAAATTAAATTGCCATGTCGAATATCCTGGCGGGGTTTTTCCCTCATCATCCATAAAAGTCAAGCCCAATTGAATGATGCGTAGCAAGTCTACGTTGCACCTGAGAAGCTGATAGTGATAATCGGCCGTTGATCGAAATTCTCCCACAGGACGTGCCACAACTCCCGGAAACTCGGTATCCATGGCCACATAGTGGTATTTTTGAACTACTTTTCGTATGGTACGAAACTCATCCTCGAGATTATGCTTCCAAACGTCTCGAATTCCGCATTCTTCATTACTTGGTATGCTGACCGAATGGGACGAGTGCCCACCGCCACCACTTATTGCTGAAGGCATTGCCTATAATAAAGATTAAAAAACTTGTAATGTTTGGCGAAAACACACTGACACAATAAGGTAGGTAACTTAAAATTTCGTGCGAAGGAATTCAATGCTTTTGTTTAACATAGTAAACAGTACCTACTTATAGGTATGTTTTTGGAAATGTGGAAACTAATTTTTAAAAAATGGAGGAGGAGTTGATGGTTTAAATGCCAATATCAATTATAAAAATAATAAAGAATACGAAATAAATTAAAAATGCAAATACTATGTATGTACCTACAATAAAATATTTTCGAGAAAACAACAGAAACGTAAAAATAATCTTGTATGTGACTTGCGTTAAGGGAATTGTAATTGCAACGGCGATGGTAGAACAACAACAAATCAAGAATAATATACTTAATTTACTTACATCAGTTGTTGAATTAGTGGTTACTTCACTGGCTTCAGCCACGGTGCTGTCAGCCGATGTGTATTCAGAATTTCTTTACAGAAAATCAGCACGCAATCAATGGAATTATGGAATTCAATATTTTTTTTTTCATGAACTCCTCAAGAGGAGAAGCTTGATTAAAGTCGTAGGGAGGAGGCAACGTTCTACTTGTATGCACTTGAAGAACCTAAATTCTTCCAAATTTCCAGTTAGCGATTTGACTGCAGATATTTTGCTATCAATTCATTGGGTGTTTAAGTCCTATAGTTGTGTCAAGAAATTGCAAAATGCAACATTTTAATGTCACGAAGAGTTATGATAAATTCATTTAGCATACGAAGTGAAATGCAACACAATTTTTTTTTTGTCATTTTACTTACCCATTTCATAATTCTAGAGATTTTGTTTTTTGTAATTGTTTTACTTTCTGTTTTCTTCTATTTTCAAAATCTTTGACGTGAATTACTTCTAAAAAGGTACAAACAATATTATTGCCTATCCATAAAACAAATATTTTGCCTTGACGCCACAAAAAATTTCCGAAATCACTCTTTTGTGATTGGCTCGGTTTTTTCTGTTGATTGCGGCGAAATGAAATGTCAAAATATCGATTTCGCCAACTACTGGAATTCAACATACCGGCCCATTAGTGCTGCTGTGTACAGCACCTACTCCTTTTGTAGTGAGTGTATTGAAAAACAAAAAAAGTAGTATTTATTGAAAAACACAAAAATGTGACTCTCGCGAAAGTGTTTTTTTTTTAAAAACGATTTTGCAACTTTGCATAAACATTCAATAACACATTTTTAAAAATTTTAATATTTGTCCAATTAGCAACTTTCAGGCAAAATTTTCTTGACAGATTTGTTGGCACTGAAAAATTGCTCACGTAAAGCCTAGTACGCTGTTTCGGAACGAAAAATCCCATACAAAAGTGACAGAACGAAATCATGAACGAAAAATGTCGCTCTCCTTTTCGTTTTGCAGTACGCTGCTGCCGCGAAATGATGGCGAAAAGTGGGTAATTGTAATAGATTGCTTGGTACAATTCTCCACTCTCTTTTCGCACACAATTTATTGTCCGGGACATTAATTGCTTGCGAAAATTTGACATTTAATTTTTTTCGGGGTTGTTTTGTGTTAAATTTTTATATTCCGAAGTGAAAAAGTGAAAATGATGTGTTCGCGACCTAGTTTCAGCATCCAATATAATACATTCGTGATTGCAAATGCAGTAAACCGCAGCAATATTAGGAAGATGACCCACCACCATTAGCACGGTAGATTTGTAGATTGTAGATTGTGGGGGGGAGGTGGTATATTAAGTCCCAAATCACTGCGGCCACAAGTGGGCCTATTGTGATATCCTCCAATTATAGCTCATCCATGATGCCGCAGTTTGTTATAAAGGCGGCTAGCTCTTTGGGTGTGCTGGCAGCTATATCCGCTGCTTCGAGGTAGAATTTACCTAGATAACGTTGACGTGTTTTGGTTAAACAGTTGCAGTCACATAGTATGTGTTCTGCTGTTTCTGCGTCCTCGTTGCACATTCTGCAAGTGTCGTCTTGTGCTATACCCATTGTCATCAGGTGTTTTTTGACTCGACAGTGTCCTGTGAGAAAGCCTGTGACCAATCGAATCTGACTTCTACTTAATTGTAGTAGTTGTTTCGTTTTTTTGTGGGAACTGTTTGGCATGAAGATTTTGGCTTGCCTGTTTCCTTCGGTGGTCCTCCAGAAATGCAGCTTCTTTTCGTTCAGCCAGGTTTTCACACTACTTTTTATAGTGTTGATTGGTAGCCCGCAGAATGGTCTTGGCATCATGAATTGGGATGCGGATCCTTTTCTGGCTAATTCGTCTGCTTTTTCATTGCCTTCATATCCACTGTGTCCCGGCACCCAGATCAGGTGAACCTTGTTTGTGGTGGCCAGTATTTGCAGGATTTGGAGGCAGTCCCAGACCATTTTTGAAGTTATTTCAAAGGCGTTAATTGCAAGTAGAGCTGCCTTGCTATCAGAGAGAATGTAAATGTGCTTATTTGTTATAGCCCTGTTTAGACTCTCTCGAATGCAGAGTTCTATTGCATGTATTTCGGCCTGAAATACGGAACTGCTTATGTCCATACTAGCGAATAGGGACGTTTTAGTGCACGGACCGTATACTCCGGCTCCAACTCCTTCATCTGTCTTGGATCCATCTGTATACCATACAGTTGAACCGTTGGCAAATGTTGGTCTGTTCTGTTCCCAGTTTAGACGGTCTGGGAATGTAACCTTAAAGTTGTGTCGGAAGTTAAAGCGTGGTAGACATTTGTCTGTCAAATGTATTCCAAGTAGTTCATTTTGTCTGAATTCTTGTAGGATATCAGTGTGGACTATGTTGGAATTTGATTCATCTTCTGTGATGAGCGTATAGGCGTTGACCATTGCTTCTTTCATGAGTTCTAGATGAAGTGGTGGGATGTTTAGGATAACCTCGAGTGCAGCTGTTGGTGCAGTTTTCATTGCTCCAGTTGCACAGACACATGCTAGTCTCTGTATTTTGTTGAGTTTAGCCTGTGCTGACCTCTGCGTTGCTTTATACCACCAAACGGCGGCTGCATACGTGATAATAGGTCTTGTTATTGCCGTATACATCCACAGTGTCATTTTGGGGTTAAGTCCCCAGTTTTTACCGAGTAGACTTTTGCTGGTCCATAAGGATAACCTGGCTTTGTCAATAGTTTTGGTAAGGTGAGAGTTCCATGTGAGTTTTTCATCTAGTGTAATTCCTAGATATTTGACTTCAGTTGAGAACTCTATTATTTCGCCGAAGAGTGTAGCATTTCTCAGTCTTTCTCGCTTTCTTCTCTTGGTGAATGCGACTATGGTGCTTTTTTTGGGATTGACTTTGAGACCAACTTTTGTACACCATTCAGCAACTAGGTTTAGAGCCCTCTGGAGACGATTCGAGATTGTGTCTTCGAATTTGCCTCTGATTAGGATAGCTATGTCGTCTGCGTATCCTTGGACATAGAAACCGTCATTACTGAGAATCGTCAGTAGTTCATTTACTACGATGGACCATAGTAGGGGTGAGAGTACTCCTCCCTGGGGGCATCCTTTCGTAGCTATCATACTGAGTTTTGTGCTGCCTAATGAGGTTTTTATTGTTTTGTCCTCTAGCATGCATTTTATCCATTTACACGTAGTGTCGTCAACTCCCATGTTTTGGATACCTCTATATATTTGTGAGAATTCTGTATTGTCAAATGCTCCTTCTATATCGAGGAAACAACCGACCGCTATCTCTTTGTCTCTGAGAGATTTTTCAATTCTTGAGGTAAGGTTTTGTAAGGCGTATGTGGTCGATTTCCCGGGTTGGTAGGCATATTGATATTTGTGAAGGGGGTTTCTTTGAAGTGCCCCGTCTCTGATATGTCTATCCAGGATTTTTTCCATAGTTTTGAGGAAAAAGGAAGTGAGGCTGATTGGTCTATATGACTTAGGTAGTTCGGACGGTCTGCGTCCTGCCTTGGGTATATATTTGACAACTACCTCCTTCCACTTTTTTGGTATATATCCCCACGCGTAGCTAGCTCTGAATAGGTTAATTAAAACAGGTAGCAGTTGCGGGATGCCCTTTTGTAGTAGAGCCGGAAATATTTCATCCTCTCCAGGGGCTTTGAAGGGCTGAAATGAGTTGATTGCCCACACTATTTTGCCTTCATGAAAAATTTCCTTTGATCTATTCCAGTCCTCTCTGAGTGGTCTATTTATTCTTCTCTGGGGAGGGTTTTCTTGTGATTCTGGAATTATAGAGCCTGGGAAATGTGTTTCGGCTAAGAGCTGAAGCGTCTGTAGCCCATTTTCGGCATATGTGCCATCTGGTTTTTTCATTGAACCAATAGGATTAGTGTGCTGCTTAGAGAGTATTTTATGAATTCGTGCGCCACTTCTGGTGTCATCGATTGTATGACAGAAGTTTTTCCACGATTCTCTCTTAGCCCTTCTAATTTCTTGGTTGTACATGGTGAGTGTATTTCTGTATATTTCCCATTCACCATTGCGTTTAGCCCGGTTAAAGAGCTTTCTTGTCTCTGTTCGAAGTTTGGCTAGTTTTTTGTTCCACCAAGGAGTAAGTCGATTGCCTGTTTTTTCTTTTTCTGGGCATGCTTGGTGGAATGCGGTCGTGATTGCTGTATTGAGATTTTCGCAGGTTAGCTCAATATTGTCAATGTCTCTGATATTTGTGTTGCATATGCCCAGATTATCCATGAGTTCTTGACAGTATATGTTCCAATCTGTGGATTTGGGTTGCCTATATTTTTCAGAGATGA
The DNA here is from genome assembly GCA_955612985.1 of Cheilosia scutellata. Lineage (NCBI taxonomy): Eukaryota > Metazoa > Arthropoda > Insecta > Diptera > Syrphidae > Cheilosia > Cheilosia scutellata. The sequence continues at coordinate 102,358,044 of OY015313.1, forward strand.
TAGTACCTAGTTCAAGATTGAAAAGGATATGGCGATGATCTGACATCGAAGTTTCTGATGAGACATGCCAGTTACTAATAAAATTTTTTATAAATGTGGTGCATAGGGTGAGATCTATTACCTCTGTCCTAATACTGTTTATAAAAGTAGGGCTGTTTCCCTGATTGAGAATTTCTAAGTTGTTTAAGTTTATAAATTCTAATAGAGACTCACCCCGTTTGTTGATGTCTGAGCTGCCCCAGATCGTGTGGTGTGAGTTAGCGTCACAGCCCACTATGAGTTGCAGGTTCCTCCTACCACAGTAGTCCACTAGTCCCTTCAGTGGCAAGAAGTCCATATCGCTGGAGTCACTTGGCAGGTAAGCTGAGCATATAACAGCTTCTGTCTTACCTGCATTTGTATGCAGCTCAGCTTTTGCAGCTACCAGATCTTTGGTGGTATGTTCTGGAATTGGAAAGAGTTTAGTATTAGTATTAGTAAGTATACAAGCTCTGGGTCTTCCAGGGTTAGTGGAATCGTATAAAAGCTCACCTGAGAGTCCCTTTACCTGGTCCTTTAGGACATACGGCTCCTGGATAAAGGCGACATCTAGGTGATCCTTGTTAAATCTATGGCTAAGGACTGCCGAGGCGGCCTTAGCATGATGTAGATTAACTTGGATGCACCTTAATCCCATTTTAGTTATTTTCTTTATTGGGTAGTACTGGCAGGGTTGCCAGTATCTAGAGACAGCGACGGGTTAGGGGTGGCATCTAGAGGTCTGGACATAGAGATAGTGTCTTCTGATGTTCCAGCAATAGAGCTTATGTCCTCATCCATCGGGCTGTCTGTGCCACTGTTTCTTGTCGGCTGGCAATCTAATTGGGCTTTTTGTGCTCCAGATTGATTTTTATTTGTTCTTGCATCAAGCAGTCTTTGTTGCGCGCTGGTCCGAGGTTGAGAAACTGTGTTCTTCGGGGCAGCGGTGTGTTTTTCTGCTTGCGATAGTCCTTTGATGCGGATCTGTACCTGCAAGAAGTTAAGAAATAGCTTGCACTTATGGTCAAGCAAGTATTTCTTGGATTTTTCATCAATAGAAAAGGTAATTGTTTCTCCTCCACTCCTTTCCTTAGAGACCCTGAGGATGCGCCAGCCTGATGTGGAAATGCCAGGGTTTTGTTTGGCAATCCGCGATAGGAAGACTTCCTTGGGCATTTTCTCATCTTCTGGGAGGAAGGTGACACAGGTATATAATTTGGGTATTTCACTACCCTGAATTATGCGGAGTTTGGCTTCTGGCCATGGCTTTATCTTCTTTACCGTCGACATGAGCCATTCTTTGGTTTCTGTGTCATGACAGGTAATAGATAGCCATCCATCCCTTGGTGTGAATGCGACAAATTTGAGGGGACAGTTGTTGTCGGCTTTGTCCACCTCAGTCAGAAGGCATCTTTTCACTTGCTGAATTTGTTGCGCAGAGAGGGATTCTTCTGGATGCATTTCGTGCATAATGGCGACCTTGCATTGGGTTAGTGCGCCTTTATAGGACGGCCCTGATGTTGTAGGTCCTGCTGTTGCATGGCTGGTCGAAGGTTCGTTCGGATTCCTGCTCCTACTTTTTTCCTCTCTTGGTCCTCTATTGGATCCTGAGCGAGGTTTACTCGTACGAGAGGTGTCTTTCCCAACCTGCCTCGGTCCACCTTGTTTTTTGGGATCTTTCTTTGTCTTGCCTTCATCTGTGCGTTTATGTGGCCCTGGATGAGGTCGGTGTTTTTTTGGATTCTGATCCCTCGGGGAATTGTCGGCTGATCGACACCTTTTGGAGGTGGAGGGTTTGTCGCTATCCGCAGCTTGATTCTGTGCTCTTTCGAGCATGATTTCTTCGCGCATTGTTCTTTTAGCTTCCTCCGGTGTCATGCCATCCCTGATCCGGGCTCCAATTCGTCTTCTTTGGGCTCCGGTAAAGTAGAAGAATCTATCAGTTTTCTGGTTTTCTTCTAGTTCTTTTTGCCTATTCAATACCGCATCGCTTGGTATTTTGCTAACCTGAGCGTCATGCGTCTCCATCAATGTGGGCGCGCTAGTTGTAGGCTGTGCTGGAGATGAGATAGTGTCATCAGTCTCCATCTCTGTATGTGTTACAGGCGACCGGAGTAGAGCTTCTTCATCTGACTCCGTAATTGTGTTTGTTTGTTTTTCTGTTTTTTTGTTTACTTGGTCCATATAGTTCCCACGAGTAAAGCGAGAAAGGTTGGTCCGCACCCGCAGAGCTCCTATACGGGTGTAAGGCTACTTAGTACCAGAGGGCGCCTGGTATCTGGACCCACCGTTAGCGACTGAGCTATTTTTGGGCCCCCAGCCAGGTTGACCATGGCACGGTACGGATGACACCGTAGTCCAGCCCAGGATTGGATCTTAGTTTTCAGGTTACATTCCGCTCTACCAGAGGAGTTTTGGCCACTTCTCTCGTCTAGCTTCGTGTTCCCCTACTTAAGCCGCCCCACCCCGACAAGGTGCCCAATCTTCGGTAAAGGTAGATGAACTAACCGGCGGATTAGCACGGTATCATCAGTGCAGAAAAAGCGAAGAATCAAAAGAAAATCCGATTTAACATCATTGTTTTAATTACATCGTTTTTTTTATTTCTATAAAATTCTATAATTTAATTATAATTGCATTCAATTACAAAATACACATTTTGGCTGTTTTCAAATGTCACTTGTGTAGCAGCTGACGGAATTCTCCACAAATTATTTTCCGCGGTCTTTTCGCAAACGTTTCGCTGTGCAATTGGAGACCACTGGAAAATTTCGTTTCGCAACAGCAGCGTACTAGGCTTTAGAAAAGACACCACAAATCAGACAACAAGAAATCTGCCAAGTGCCCAATGATTTTGAACAACTCTTATTGGACTTTCGAACAACATTCCTCAGTAAATTTGTTCTAGGAAATTTTTGTTCTTTAGGGACATAATTTTTTAGATGTCGTCTTCCTTTTTGATTTGGAACACTTTTTGCATATTATCATGATATTGCACAAATTCTAAGACAACTATTTTAATTGAATTTGTAGTAGATTGCTTGGTAAAATTCTCCACTCTCTTTTCGCACACAATTTATTGTCCGGGACATTAATTGCTTGCGAAAATTTGACATTTTGTAGGTAATCTCACGAAGTGGACGATATTGAATTTTTATATTCCGAAGAATTGGAGCAGCAATATTATGAAAATGATCCACCACCATTAGAACAGTGTCATCAGTGAAAATGAAAAAAAAATCCGATCTCACAACAGAAGAATAAATGCGGATGAGGAAGATATTATTGTTATGGTAATGATATCCCGCGGTACCTACTAATAATCATTTTTAGTGTCCAGGCCAACTTTTGCGAGCTCACAATAGCAAAAATTTCCATATAAAATTATCTATTGTGACCGTCGAAATATTTAAGTTGAAGGTTAAAAATGATTATTGGTAAGGCCCATCGTTTTTAATGTCCTCGTTTTACATTTTTATAAAATTCTTTAATTATTATTATAATTGCTTTCAATTAAAAAATACAAATTCGTGCTGTTGTCGAATGTCCATGTCACTTGTGTAGCAGCTGATGCTACCCTCCACAAATTGGCTGGGCAATTGGAGACCACCGGAAAATTTCGTTTCACCACAGCAGCGTACTAGGCTATAATCTATGAAAAATGACAGATTTTGTTTTTCCATAAATCACATTATGCGATGTGACCTTTTTGTTTTTCAACTATTGGGTTGTGAATTGTGATGGGTTTTAATGCAACGACAACAATAATTCATAAAACACCCGTTAAAAATACTTGTTTTTAAGCCCTCCCAAAAAGTGGGATACATTTTTCAAAAAAAAAAAATCTATTACAAATTGCATCACCTTTTAAATTATCAGCGACATAGGTTGGTGCATTCGAAGAACTAGCTGAGTACTTGGCGCCATTTCGGTGCTCCATGGCAATGCGCTCTACCGTGCGTTACGGTTTTTGAATGGCTGGTCGAATGGGGCGATGAACAAATATTTTTCCGCCTGCTCCAATACGGTTAATCTTGATTACATTGCTCCATCTAAAATGTGAACCGTTGATGTATTTTTTTTTTTTTTTTATTTTTCTTCTGCCAAAAAAAAAATAGTGGTGCGGGAAGATTTAAAATGAATTACGGTACTGACTTTGCACGTCATGCCCTAACAGAAAGAGAGTGCCAAATTTTGTTTGCAGATTTGAGCTCAGTGCATTAAAATCAATCGGATTAAAAAAAGAAAAAAAAAAGTAAGACTGTAAAGCAAAATTTACCACGCATGGCTGAGAGCTGCGCGCTCACCGCCCTCTATCTCAAAAACGGTAAAGCAAATGAAAAATTGTTGCACACAAAATTTGTTGCAAATTTTATAATCTACAATTTTGTAATAGATGTTAACATCATTGGAGAAATAGAAAACGAGATAATCGCGAAAAAACATTTTTGACCTTGATAACTTACCAAGATTTTATGAGACTTTTGAGACAACTTTTAAAACGCCAAAAAATTAAGGTATATATGTACAAAAATGCAGCTTATTATCTCTCATTCCGACGTTGATCTCTTTTTTATGCTAAAATACCGGGACTATTTGAAATATGAACGTTTTTAATTTAAAAAAAATTATATTTTTTGTCTCAAACTACTATTTTTAAACTTGAAATCGAAGCCAACGCATTTCTAATCGACTGTGTTTTTATTTTATATTTTGGATTTTTCTTATGCAGATTCTGATCACAAATCAGTTGTAAATCGTGCTTTAGACTAGCTTGCTTGCTAAAAAAAAGTCAATTGCCACTTTATTATCTAGGTAGCTGTGTTTGTACAGTGCAGATGAAGTATGTGTGGTTGATTAGGACAGAGCCGAAAAGAATTATGGTTACAGAACAACTAAGAATATAATATGTAGCTACATCCAGAATTCCAATTGAGAGAAATAAGAGACATTTGCCTCTAGAAGGACGTCTAACAAACCAAAACAACAACATACAGTCAAATGACAACCTATTGCATATAACTAGTCCATATTACGAATCTTGTTGTAGGTATTCAAAAGCATTTTGAAATACAGCTGCGCACAGCGCACAATCGTATTCATCTGTTATATTTGTTAAGAGAAAATATTTCTTTAAGTCTCTGCAATATTTTTTTTACCCACTACAAGAAGACACAAAAATAGCACAAAAGAGTTAGCGAAGGAACAACTGAAATTTGACAAAAATCCATAGGTACCTATACAAGCGGATTTGACTGTAGAAGAAGAGCGCTGTGAATGGATACATTAAATAACTTCTACCGAAAACAGTTTTTTCAAGTATTTTAGCAATACGGGCGGGTGCTTTTCTTCCCTCGCATTTTCCTTTTTTATAATAAAAATATGTATAAAAAAAAATATTTAAATTATTTTAAGTATAAGCAATAACTTGTAATATCAAGTATAAAGGCATTTGCTATAATTAAATATTGTCCATATATAATTATATATCTCGAAAAAGTATAACCGAGATGCAAATAATACAGGCCATGGTCATGGCGACATATATTTCTAATGAAAAAGTAAATAGACCAAGTTAATATTGTAAAGTGGTGCTGTGCTTCGAGTGCCAAATTGTATAATCGAATATCATGCTAATCACTTTAAGAGTTTTAAAGTAAGTTTAATAACAAACAATAATGACTTTACGATACGAATATGTTTGCATATGCTTATATACTTAAACCAAAACTATGGTTTTCCCTTGCCTAGGTACCTACATTAAGTTTAAAATGTTCAGGTTTTTAATAGATACGTGTGAGGATGAGGATCCCAATTTTTAATGGTTAACTAGTTCTGAATACCTTTTTAGCAATTTCAGCTGGCAAGTTTGCTGTAAATGCTAATGTAAGCATACTTACTGGAGCTGATAAGGAATGCAGCATTTATGAGCTACGCGTACGTGACCGCATTACGGGACAGTGAAGCGGAATAGTATATATGTACTTGTTTGACTCGCTCTACTAGCTAGTACCAGTAGAGCATATTTCTCGTAACTTGTAACACTTTAGTAGGGTTATTGGCGCCAAATTCTCTTTACTTTGAGTAGCATACTTAAATTGCTTGTTGAGGTTTTCAAAACTCCAGTTCGAATTACGCCCGAAATAAGTTTGTTTTATCTAAGTAGGTACCCATATTAAAAACTTTTATTAATGGTACTAAAACTTAAAATGTATTTTTAGTCTTTACTAGTTTAAAATGTTTTTTTCTAACTTTATTGTTCTTGTCAACGCTGGATAGAATTCATAACTTTGGATAAGTATCAAGTATATTAAAGTTATCTATAAAAATCAATTTCTTTAATATCTAGGTATATAATTATATCCATTAATTAATTAAACAAATCAAATAAAGTTTTATATTCTCCAAATTTAGATAACTAATTTCGAATTTGAATTAATTAAAATCTAAATTGATAGCACGTAGGAAATAAATAAAATCAGAAATCGAATCAAAAAATTGTTCCAAAATTGTAAGCTCCATAATGTTGAGGAACTGTGTGTGTTTTCGTCGTGACAAGCGCCGTAGTTCAAGCTTTGAGGACTCGTCATCATGTCGTTCATCGGAGATTGAGCGGGGAGGTGGAGACGACTCTGCAGCTAGACCAAATAGTTCCAGTTTATTAAAATTATTACACTCCAAGGGTTGGTACAGGCAATGGCGCAAATCTGGACGTGGTATGAGCATGACAAAAATTGAAAGAAGTGAGTATATTTGTTAACCTTAAATAAAACTAGATATTTATAGAGAGATCTGTGTTTGTGGTTTTTGAGAAAGAAATTTAAGTGAGTAAGAAATAAAATATTTGTTATACTTTATACAACATGTCATCATACCTTCTCGAAACAAATCGTTTATGCTAGTGTTCTTCTATCAGAAAGGCTTTCTCAGGATAGTAATACTATTATATACATATTTGTCATATACATTCGCGAGAAAATCTACTAATAGCTAACACTTAGAGTTGTGTTAAATTTTTAGCAGCCAAATGCGGATCCTTATTTTTCCTCTCCAATTAATACCGAAAAAAATCATTATGGGAAAACCTTTCCATGTATTTTTGATTATTTTCAATAGACTTTGATGATGAAGGGTAAATGTGTGTTAATACCAACTTTTAATAATGTTCAATAACCATTGGATGATAATTTTCTAATCCTCACTTTTCGTAATTTTTTCACCACTACGGATGATAGATAGATTGCATACAGAGTGCTTCAATACATTTATGAAGAAATATTCAGTTCTCTATTTAAATAACGATAGGTGTATATACGAATCTAACCATTAACCATTAAAACTTAATAACGGCTGGTTTTGGCAGCCTCGAACAATGAGGGCGCCGAGGCTCATCATAAAACTTTAAGGGGTTGCTGTCAGTTTCTTGATAATTTAAAACTGGTAGGGTAGGTATAGGTAATAGGTATATGTGTATGCACTGTAAAATTTCAAAACCTCTACAATCTAAAAGGTAATTGATTTACAAACACCACCAAACTAACGGTCACGAGAGGGGTGCCAATGACAATGCTGTTTTTAGATATATGTACATATTATACACATACATGTAAATAATGTCAATATGTAAACTTATAAACATATAGCGAAGCGACATCGTTCAATAGCCTGACTGTGCATCAGCATGTGAGAAATGAATGAAAAACGCTACAACTACAGGACAGAATGGCTAAAAATAATACTAACTCCTTCCTTGTCCATATCGCCTCAGAACAAATTGACCAGCAATTTGCCTGTTTACTTCGGTAGGTATTTCTTTTTCATCCTTTCTCTGTCATCATGCAGCTTTGTCATTTCGTACATTGTCTTATGCCCCCTGTATTCCCGATGATTCACATAATAAATGTATTTTTTATGAGGGTAGAAACAGAAAGTGGCCAACTGAAAAATAGTATTACAAAGGAAAACTATTGCATTATCAGTTTGAATATGGCTCTCGTTGTCTGAACATCGACCAAAGAAGACTTTTATTAGTACCTACTTTAGCAGAGGTAGAAAACATGATATAGAGCTATCCGTAAATTACCCAGTGCGTGAAATTATAATTTAATGGATCCTCAGTGCAGCATTATATCAAAGTTTAAAACAAATTTAAAAATGATGGGTTGCTTACCAATCAAGCACGAAAAACCAGCTGCAGCTAAAAGTAATTCATAAATATCATATGGTTTGATTTTTCGATTTAATGTAATTTAATTACTAAATATTTAATCTAATAGCCATGAAAGCAGCTTTGCTCATTCAGCGGTGGTATCGACGATATTTGGCACGAATGGAAGTTCGTCGCAGATATACATGGACTATTTTTCAGAGCATTGAATATGCTGGCGAACAGGATCAAGTTAAGGTGAGAACGAATTAAATGCATTAGGTACTAAATATAAATTTACACAACATACATACCTACACATTATGTATGATTTTATACGTCGTGTGTTCACAAACAATAGGTTAAGGTATCGATTAAATTAATTTGTGCGGCTTCCAAATTCAATAAACATCTCCCTCTTAACCACTATTACCAATAATTCTTAAGCAGTAATTGAACAAGAATATTACGTATGCCTAACGCTCGTATCTATCCTCTTTTTTAGGGGATTATCCCTTTTTTCGAAGTCAAAGAAACTATCCCCTGAAAATTTCCAAAATCCCTTTTTTATCCTATAAACTCCGCTTTTCACCATAGCAGATTTCTGGTGGAAATATTCAGACATCTGCAAGCCGAAAATGGTGAGCACAACGAAATCGCTACGTTGCGTTGGTGGAATGAATACATTTTGTGCTTGCCGGGAACAACAGTATCGGTGGAACGAGTCTTTTCTGCGATGACCAAGTCTTGGACCAATGAAAAAACTCGATAGCAAATCAAAACGTTAAAAGCAATCCTCACAGTAAAATGTAATATTCAGTACTCAACTCATGCATTGAAATCTACAAATTTCTGAAAACGAAGCCTGAATTGCTTCGTTCAATCGCTGCAGAAGACAAATATAAGAAGAAAACCAAAAGTGGAGAAATTATTGCTATCGAAAACGATTCAGATGCGAATTACGACGACGGCGATGATGGCACGTTGGTTGTTTATTAAACACATATGTATTATGTAATTTAAAAATAATAATAATATATAAAACAGAATTTACATTAATTTTTGTATTGATACTATTCTTGCATTTCATCAATTTCAGTGCGATATCCCTTAAAATCTCCAAATTTCGGGCATTTATCCCCTTTTCTGTAAGATACGAGCGTTACGTATGCCGTAACGCCCGGCATTTAAAACATATTAACGGTTAAGCTCTTTAGACCTACAAACTAATCATACCTACAAAAAATAAAATAAACAATTAGGTTAGTAGATATATTATGTAGGTACATAATAAATAACATAAATAATTGTCAACATGTGATTTTTACTTAGAAGTTAATTCAATTTTATAATTGTTGATGATAACTACCGTGTTTTATAAGTATATGGTGGCACGAGTACGATAACTTAGGCGCCAAAAATTGATAGACGAGTTTGTAGAGGAGTTAAATATTAGCGTTTTTACTGAAATTGTTTTTTAAAATATTAAAAAACAATGGCAACACCTATAATAAAGAACTTTAAGATTTTTGAAAGCCAAGAGTCTGTTCTTTCAAATTATTTTTAAATCAAGTTATTTTTATTAACAGTTTTTGAAAAAATGCTTAAAAAAAAACATTAAAAAAAATGTTGTATGCAGATTTTTTCAGTATTGCAAATATAGATACTTAATTTGTTTGTAGTTTTTACTACCTAAATCAATTCTTAATCGAACACTGAAAACTAGATTGATTTATGTCTTCTAATTTTTGAGAAAATGGGAAACTACTTTTATACCTATGTCACAGCGCTTAGAGTACAAATTGTTACCTTTGCACCTTGAAATAGGTATGCAACCCCCCTGCTTGGGTTCACTGTTGGACCAAGGCTGAGTATATGCAAACATTTTTTAAATTATATTAGTTTACCCATAGTCTCTAGCCTAAAAAGTTCACATTATAGAAAAATGTTTACTGATTTGCACTATAGACAATTTATAAGAGATTAGATACTAGCTATTAAAAATGCTATAGTACTTTTGTTGTTAGTGTTGCCATTGATTTTTAATATTTTATTTTCATTTTAAGTTTTTTTTTTTTTTAAAAACCCCTCCCGCCTGAGCGCAGCCAGATAGACCCCCCTCCCATAGCAAAAAATACTTGTATTTAACCCCTCTACATAAATCCACCATTAGTTTCCTCTACAAAAAACCGTTATCAATTTTTGGCGCCTAAGTTATCGTAATCTGCCCTATATGGTTATTTTCAAAATAATATCACCTTGTTCAGTTAAGGATTTTCGATTATTATTATTTGCATTTATTCATTTTACATTAAATACAATCCCTGCGATATCCTATCCGTAGCTATACAATTTCTTCAATGCGCTGTTAACCCATATGCCAGACGCTGGTAGAGCTACTGAGTCGCAGCCAACATCCAGGGCTTCATCGACGGGTAGGTTATTCTAACTTCTTTTAATTAGATCTACGTTTTGTAAAATGTTTATTTCTTTTTAATATCAGATAACCTCGACTCAAAATATTCAGACGAATCGGATGAATATGGCGATGAGGTAGACTCATCTGAGAAGACATATCGCGGACCTCATTTAAAATTTCCATTGGAAAAAAAGGATGTCCACACCTTGATTGATTTATTTCGCAAAAAAAAGGTAAACGGTTTCTAGTTAGGTACATCAATAATTAATTGTAATTCATTTCAGTATAATCGCTTGCATGCTAAGTACGTAGCCGGTATATTAAAAGAAGCATCAAACAGGTTAAAACGTGTTCCGAATCTAAACCCAGCATCAACAGCCATTTCGAAGCAAGTTACCATCTGTGGCGATTTGCATGGAAAATTGGATGATCTTCTTGTAGTTTTTCACAAAGTGAGTTTTGATAAAGTGTCTAATTTATATTTTAATCGTTCGTTTATATAGAATGGACTTCCTTCCACTGAAAATCCATACATTTTCAATGGAGATTTTGTTGACCGTGGTAAAAAAGGGCTCGAAGTTTTTCTATTGCTTCTATCTTGTTTCCTTGTCTTTCCCGGTGCGGTTTTCCTCAACAGAGGTAATCACGAAGACACTGTCATGAACGCTAGATATGGTTTTATAAAGGAAGTGCAGCAAAAGTATAAGGTAGCTACGGTAGCCATAGATACACACATACATATCATATTTTAAAATGTCTAGCATAACGCGGAAAGGCTTTTAAAGCTAATAGAAGAAGTTTACCGTTGGCTTCCATTGGGAACTATTGTGAATAATAGAGTTCTCATCGTGCATGGTGGTATATCAGATACGACCAATTTAGATCTCATTAAAAGTTTAGACCGGGGGAAAGTGAGTATATAATATGAACTGTGAAATTATATAAATGACTTTACTTTCACATTTTTATCTTCTTTTAGTATGTATCTATACTTCGGCCACCAATTGCCGAAGGAAGCGCTACTGGTGAGGGTATCGACAAGGTGGAATGGAAGCAGGTAAGAAAATCGCAATTGTTTTAAAAAATTTAGTACCAAACTCTGGGCACAGTGAGTGGCGTTGTGATTAATGTGCTGTACTACTGTGCGAGAGATCTCAGATTCGATCCCCGGAAAAACATAAAATATATTTCAAGGTTTTTTTTTCACTACGCCACCTTTCACGAACGTCTGACAAACATATACCTAAGTAGGTACCTACGAGGTCATGAGTAGGATAACTTAGACCGCACAAAATAAAATCGGATCCTTTTAGAAGGGTTAAATGTAAGCATTGTTTAATAGGTCTATCTCCTCCCGTTAAGGCAAATGATAACATTATCAACTTCGTAATTGCAAAATAATAACGGATTATTATAGAAGAAGATAATACAAGCCCTCCATTTGGAGTAGATATTTAAAAAAAAATTAAATGAAAAAAAAAAAATATTGAAAAAACCGGCCAAGTGCAGTAGTACATTAGTTCATAATAATATGCATGCATTCCCTAACGTCGGTCGGTCGTTCGACCTATGCCTACTTCGATCTTCGAAAACTAACTATGTAGTACCTTATGTACATACCTTTACTGACCTACCCCCTAAAAATGCGAGCAAGATATTTCATTGCAAAGTCATCGACACCACCCAACTTGTAATAATACAAATTAACGACAGAGCACACGTGCAACAAAAATGCATACACGAACACTATACAACAAATATGAAACAATGCTCGTAGGGAGAGAGGCCAGCACAACCCTGCATCCATCCTCCATGACATCGACCGAGACCGAGAGGCACAACAAAAAATATTCACCATGCTCTCCCATCAAACCTCACAAAAGGTATTTCTCCTCAAGCACATCTCGATCTCATCTCATATGCAAAAATCCTATAAGAATTATGTCTCTCACTTAAGATCCGCCTCCTACTCCTACCTATCCAACAAAAATAATTTTCTTCCACAGCAACCACCATCCACCACTGCCAGCCACGACATTCCACCCATATCCATCACGAAATCTCCCCATGCAATCCAACAACGCATAATGCATCGAGAGGGATAAACACACAAGCCACACCCTTTTCGGAGTAATTCTCTCGGTTTGCATGCGCGTGGTGAAGATCGTGTTCAACCAAACACCAATATGGTATGCGTATGGCCGTGTGGGTGTGGTGATGTGACATTGACAATGACAATGGTGTATGAGATGGGTATGCATTGGGATTAGAATGGAAGTTCCAACTGTGGCGTATTTTGTGTGGTGATTGAGTTTTTTTTGTAAATCTATATATATAAAAATTGAGCCTTAAAATGTTTGTCGCCGATTCACGCTTTAACGCATTTACCGTTCTTAACCAAACTTTCGCACATCTTTGGTATTCGTCCATACATGAATCCTGTGAAGTTTGGTAAAAATTGGACAAAGGGGCGTGGCACCCCCCATACAAAAAAAACATTCAAAATCGTATATATCGAAAACCACCAAATCGATTGAGCTCAAACTTACAGATTATATTAGTTATTAGCCCTGCAGTCGTCCTGTGAAGTTTGGTCAAAATTGGACAAAGGGGCGTGGCACCACCCACACAAAAAAAACTTTCAAAATCGTATATCTAGAAAACCACCAAATCGATTGAGCTCAAACTTACAGATAATCTTAGTTATAGTCCCTGGAGTCCTCCTTTGAAGATTGGTCGAAGTGGGATAAAGGGGCGTGGCACCGCCCATACAAAAGAAAACATTCAAAATCGTATATCTCGAAAACCACTAAATCTATTGAGCTCAAACTTACAGATTATATTAGTTATTAGCCCTGCAGTCGTCCTGTGAAGTTTGGTCAAAATTGGACAAAGGGGCGTGGCACCACCCACACAAAAAAAACTTTCAAAATCGTATATCTAGAAAACCACCAAATCGATTGAGCTCAAACTTACAGATAATCTTAGTTATAGTCCCTGGAGTCCTCCTTTGAAGATTGGTCAAAGTGGGATAAAGGGGCGTGGCACCGCCCATACAAAAGAAAACATTCAAAATCGTATATCTCGAAAACTACTAAATCTATTGATTTAGTGATTCAAATATCTCGAAAACCACCAAATCGATTGAGCTCAAACTTACAGATAATCTTAGTTATAGTCCCTGGAGTGCTCCTTTGAAGATTGGTGAAAGTGGGATAAAGGGGCGTGGCACCGCCCATACAAAAAAATATTCAAAATCTTATACCTGCTATACAAAAAACATCTTCTATGGGGTGAAACTCTATGACGTTATATCTCGATAACCGCTGTCCCGATTTTCATTCTTCTTTTTTTTGTTTTGTCGGTATTGCTGTATTTCAGTTTTAGGCAGAAAAAAAATTCCAGCAAATCGATTTATTCTCATTTCTCGCATTAATTATCTAAGACCTAAACAATACAATTCCTGTGCACGGACAAAGCCGGGCGGGTACAGTTTCTTCGACAGTCTTGGAATTGGAAGCCAAAGTTTCTAAAATTTGTAATATTGATATGAATAATGCATTGTCGTGAAGAAGAATATTATCTAGGCAATACGATTTCTGCAAAAACAAAAAATGTTGTGTACCACAGAGAATTACAATAAAAACTGTACTACATATTTAACTATTTTGCACTACGAAGTGTGCACGGGCTACGCTAGTATCTTCTAAAATATTATTTTTTTGACATAACAGTCTTCAGCACATATATAGCTACGAAGATGATCTACAAGAAAGGATTAAATGTATTTTTTTGTAAATCTAAAAATAAACAGTTTTTTTGTGCGAATGAACATATTTTTTCCACGAAATTAAGAATAACTCCCAAACCAGCCGATTTTAATATTGGTATTTGTCGATTAACTAGAGGTTATACCTGATACTGTGTGCAAATTTCACCCTTCTACGTCAATTAGTTCTTGAGATAGGTAGACCTAGGTACAAAATGTTCTTATTTTATTTCTGACAGACATCGTAGCGAAAGCAATAAGGTTCCTCTCCACATGGAAACGGAACCTTAAAAAGAACAGCAACACTTTCAATCAAGTACATACATATCTACTACATTACATTATATACCTCTGGCTCATTCGAATTGTTACCATTGTACCGTGGAACGTATTGTTGAAGACATTGACATAGGTACTATACATGGACTGCTAGGGAAATGACAGTTTCATACAAACCTGCGAGGGAAAATAAGCACTAGCCCTTTTGGTTCAGTGCGGCGAAAGTATGAAACCCCTACGCGCCTTTGCTATTTTGTATCTACCTAGAACATAGTGCCATCCATTGTATACATTATTGCAACTGCGCAAAATAACGTGTTACTATCGAGCAGGGTTGCCATGTCACTCTACCGCTACAAATGATAATCCACTTTTGGAATGACATTTCCCCCACCCCCCTGCCGAATTGTTGGTTAAATTTGTATGCCGAATCTAAACGATTGAGATGAAAAGCTTTTTCAGGAAAGTTCTACTCTCTGTTGTTTTTCGCCAGAGGTTGTGCAGTGGAAAAAAACCTTTGGTGTAATTTGTGTTTTTCTATAAGGGTGGAACCTGAGAACGCACTCGCTTAGCAATCCACTTTCAAAAATAATTCTGGTTCGTTTCCTGTGAAAATATAATATGTACTTAATAATAGGATTCAAATAAGGCTATAATGAACAGGAATGTCTAGCATATCTATATATATAAAAATTGAGCCCTAAAATGTTTGTCGTCGATTCACGCCTTAACGCATTTACTGTTTTTAACCAAACTTTCACACATCTTTGGTATACGTCCATATACGATTTCTGTGAAGTTTCGTCAAAATTGGACAAAGGGGCGTGGCACAGCCCATACAAAAAAAAACCATTCAAAATCGTTTATCTCGAAAACCACCAAATCGATTGAGTTTAAACTTACAGACAATCTTAGGTATTGGCCCAGGAGTGTTGCTATGAAGATTTGTAAAAATTGGATAAAAGGGCGTGTCACCGCCCATACAAAAAAACATCTTCTATAGGGTGAAACTCGATGACGTTATAGCTCGATAACCGCTGGGCCGATTTTCATGACTCTTTTTTTGTTTCCTTCATATTGCTGTATTTCAGGTTTACGCAGAAAGAAAATTCCAGAAAATCGATTTATTCTCATTTTTTCGCATTTTACGAAAGAACATTGTATTATCTAAGATCTATAAGCAATACAATTTCTGTGCACGGGCAAAGCCGGGCGGTCACAGCTAGTCCATTAATACATTTTGATTTGAGCTCAATTATTTAAAACAAATGCATGATGTACTAATATTTTCCAGGTATTTGATATCATGTGGAGTGATCCCCAACATTTGGAGGGATGTCAACCTAACAGCCTTCGAGGGGCTGGAACTTATTTTGGACCTGATGTAACGCAAAATTTTCTACAAAAATATAAATTGTCCTTCCTTGTACGATCCCATGAATGCAAATCTGATGGCCATGAACTAACCCATTCGGGTAAGGTAAGTAAAGCTAAATACATTTTGTATACCATTTGGAATCTAATTATTGGAGAATGTTTAATGGTAGGTTATAACAATTTTCTCGGCTTCAAATTACTATGCAATTGGATCGAATAAGGGTGCATATTTGAAGCTAAATCCCCAATTGGATACTCATTTTGTGCAATACACTGCAGCTGCATCTAAAACCAGAAAACTAACGTTTCGCCAAAGAGTTGGTCTAATAGAAAGCTCAGCTATGCAAGAGTTAGGTGCGAGACTTCGGGATAAGCGCGAGGAGTTGGAAAGGGAGTTTCAGAAAAGGGATCCCAACGGGACTGGTAATTTAAAATAATGTTATATATTATTTAGTGAAAAACAGAGCAAGTAGAAGTAAAAACTGACAAAAAACGCAGTGAATATGAAGGTTTCTTGAAAAAATCAATACATTTGTTTTTGTACCTAATTATATTATACCAATGTAGCCGACTTGTAAATAATATTGTGCCTGGTTAACTAGACTGCATATTGCAACAAATAGTAATATTATATACATACATACTTTGATTAGTAAAATCCGTTTTTGTGTACTCCCGTCGAGTCGGTACAATGGTAATTATTCGTTCGCGCTAGATTTCTGGCGTTGGAAAATGGTATAGGTATAGCTATTTATTGTAAGTGTCACCACTGTTTTTGAATATACGTACGTATGTCAATGATATGTACATATATTTTTTGTTCATTTTGAGTTGAGCTGTCAAAATATTTTTGGGTCCAATAAAATGCCACATAAACCTTAACTTTACTTTAGGTACATTTTCATTAGGCTCAAATTAGGTGTTACGGAAAATATTATTTTAAAGAATTTCTTTTTATTGGTTCATACTTTATATGTTGTACCTACCTACCTAATATTTAATTTTTTTTAATAATAGGTACAGATTATGTTTATTTAATTTGTATTTTTTTATTCATGTAAATACCTACCGACGACACACATTCAAATCATACAAAAAAATGCTTACCTAATTTTAATATGTTTTAGGTAAACTGAGTTTAAGCAAATGGTGTGAGGCAATGGAAGAGGCTACGCATTTGGGATTGCCGTGGAGGTTGTTGCGCGAAAAACTTGCACCTCAATTATTAGATACTGGTACAGCAAATATTTCCGGGCAATCTTCTAATGTTACGGAAATTAATTTTAGAAATACTCTTGAACTATTAGATACTGACATTATCGTGAGTTTATTTATTTTTGAACAATACAAATTTATTTTGGACGATAACACTAAAGAAATTGTATCAAAACCTGGTCTGTTTCTTCTATTTTAAAGCGTCTGAAACCTTCAGTTTAAATTTACCTAATTGAGAGGGAAACGTTCTGCTTGTGTGATATTAAATTTAAATATTCTTAATATTAAATTATTATAAATAAGCCAGGAATATACCTGTCATATTTCGTGTTTCGTCTAAAATAAAATCAGCCATAAGTATATTAGTTTATGCATTTTTGTAATCTTCCTAAGAAAACTGCTCAAGCCGGGAGCACATCTGTAGCTGATTCTTTATATAAGAACAAGACCAGCCTTGAAACAATTTTTCGAATTTTGGATAAGGATAACTCTGGTAAGCCATCTTCATTCTAAACATACATATAATATGAGTAATTGTTTACAATTTCAAATCAAAGGATACATTTCATTGGAAGAGTTTGGAGAAGCTTGTGATCTACTGGAAAGACATTTAACTGCAACTGATACCCGAGATCAATTGCTGGAAATGTGCAAAATGATGGATATCAATAAAGATGGGTCAGTGGATTTAAATGAATTTCTGGAAGCATTTAGATTATGTGAACAGGCACGCCGAGGCGAAGTCTCAAGTTCAATAAATTCGCCAATTGGAGGAAAGGCGACAAATGGTGTAATATTCAGCGCTGGAGTCGGAAGTAAGATTTCAGGAATATTTTACAAAATAAATTTCCAATACAATCAGTGATCAAGACTTTCGCTTTTCGAAGAACATTTAAAATTCACAAAAAAAAAATCATGTTTAAATCCCATTTTTTTTAAAGCCAGTTTTAAAATTTGTTTTAGAGGGATCATAAATAAGAGAATTTCATCCCAACCCGAGAAAAATATTCCAATTTTTTCAAATAGTACATATCTAGTAGATATGCAAATTTATTATTGTTGGCAATAGAAAAAAATTACAATGGACAGTTTTTCATATCTGTTTAATCAGTATTTTCGCTGTATATAAATACGTCCACTTTTACTATAAATAATTTTTATTCGATAATAACATTTACAGATGGTGACAAATTTCGAGGTACAATACATGGTTCAGAAGATGATGATGGTGACATTGACCCAGCCGATCATGACTCAAAAATTCTCTTTCCGAAAACTACACAAAAAGAAGCACTGCCTAAAAGCAAAAGTCGTGCCGATTGAACTATGCAGTGTACATACTAAGTTATACTTAATCCTACTGTTATAATTTACAATTATATTTTATTTTGAACATGGTCTGAAATATGTTTATATAGCATAATTTATTTTATTCAAGTTGTTTTAACATAATTTAATTTAAAAATAAAGACTGTGTTATTGTTATTATTTACATTTATGTTGTCTATCCGTCCTTATAGGAGGCACTCATTTTTATAAAAACGTTATTCTTTTATTTTAACATTTAGCATTAAGCTTAAAATAAAAAAACAAACATTAAGCATTACCAACTCATTTAGCGTTAGTCATTGATAAAGTAGGTAATTAAGCTAAAACCAAATCAACGATGCTTTAAAATAAATATTACTGTAAACTCAAGCTTTAATAACCATATTTAATACCAAAAACCATAGAGCAAATATCTATAACAACATATTTAACGTCTGTATTCTATGATAGCCTACCACTGGTTTAGTCGGTAGGTCCATGGGTTATAATGGAAATATCAACGTAAAAGGGATCAAATTATTTATTAGTCAAATGAAATAGATGTTTACAACTTTAATATTAATATTGTATTTTGCTAAAACAATTTGTTAACTGTGAATTGATTAACTCTTTTTATAAAAAAAAAATGTGAATGTGTAGTTTTTCAAGTTGTTCGTGTTTAAGTTAATGGAATCGCTTTATGTAGGTATACTCTTTTTATCAAAAAACGTCTTGTCATTGACGTTATTTATACAAGTTTACTAAATATTATAACAATTTGACATCAATTATTTTGGTACAAATTTATAAGTATTGTTGGCTTCCGAAATGGAAAAACAGTCGTTAACTGTAAAATTCAATAAACTTAATGGTCTAATATAGTTAACATTTTGTTCCATACATGGTCTTCTCAATTTACATTGTACGAGTAGCATTCCTTGTTATAACGCCTTTAAATAAATATATTCAGTTAAATGCTTGATTGTTAGATTTTTCAATACGTTTGTATGTATAGAAAGTAATCACATAATAAGCAAATAAATCCAAACTCTTTGCTTGTACGTGTTTTTACGCTTAATGTTGTTTTCCATATATTTTACCGTCTTACCTAGACAGACTGGACTGGATTAACTAGTCTGTGGCCTATTTCACCAAAATACAAATTTGTATTTACGTAGGTAACCTACTATCTTGCTTCTTATTGAAACAGCGGAGCAAACCACGGCTGTGACAGATGAAGCGGAGCTAATGGAGATCCACTTGTTTTGTTATTATTTGTAATTCAATATAACATTTTTTTTAAATTTGGAATCGGTTTTGTATATTTAATTTGCTTACGAGATTTTGTATAGCAAGTAAAATATAGTCCACAAAGTTAGCGGACACACAGGCCTTTCCATAAATTTATCTACTTTTGTTTCACTTTCACTGATAGTACACAATATTTGCTTGTCACACATTAATTTTAACACAGTTCGTGACTATTAAATTGGAAAACTTGTTTCCACATTGTAACAGGAAAAATTGAATTCAAAATTACGTCCCACCCATTAAATAATTTTACAAACGCCTGCAGTATGTTTTATACATTGGTATTAGTGAAAGTCCGCGAACGGACACGGATCAGAAAATTATGGTGCCGTGACATAAGGCCAAGCGTCATAAGGCCAAATCTCGAAATTTAGCTTTATGTCGCTTTTTGAAAGTGACATAAGGCCAAATTCTAGCATTTGGCAATATGACACTTTGATAAAGCATCATAAGGCCAAATCGGGAAAGTGACATAAAGCCATATTTTCACTTATTGCATGTTAGTGTTAGGAATTTTTTCATCATGAAATAAATCCTAAATTCATATGAATGAAAAAAATCCTAATTAAGAGCTATTTCACTCAATGTTATTAGGAGTTATTTAATTTTTCTTAAAATTACATTTCTTACGTTTTTTTTTATTTAAAATTAAAATACTGTTAGTTGTGTAACTCTTCTTGGACTTCTTATCCAAGAGGACAAACAAGAATGGAAATACCTGTGGATATATAAATTACTATATTAGGCGTATTTTTTTGGGAAGTGAGTATAACAAAACCAAAAGTGAGTATACCAGTTTTGCATGTAAAACCAAAAGTGAGTATAACAAAACCAAAAGTGAGTATACCCAAATGGCCAAATTTCGAGATTTGGCCTTTTATGACGCTTGGCCTTTTGTCACGGCACCGAAAATTATAGATACCTCTCTGGTAACGCTGTGACAAACCACCCATAGAATTCGTCGCCGCAGTCCGCAACGTCCGCAATTGGAATCTTTAAAACAATTCGCTATTTATTAAATTCGAAAATATCCACAAAATTAGTTTGATTTAACTGTTATCTCCAGCATTTGATAGTTTCTCTCATTATTTTAATATTTCTACCAATGAAAGTGCTTCCCTTCACACTGTGCCAACTGTCAACGGATAGAAAAGTGGAAAGTAAACCTACTTTATTCGTCGCATCCGGCACATAAATGTTGCTTATTTGACTTGATCTAACGTCGATGTTGCTGTGGTAATATGTCTTAAGCCATTAAAAATCGGTGGCTCTAAAAAGGGCGCTTTGGCGGTCAAAGTTGCTGAGCCAATCTGTTTCCCTCCGGTTGTACTATACTTGCATTTTTTGCTGCAGTAAAGGCACATGTGACAAATCCCATTTGCATCAGAAACAGAATTAGGAACAGACATATTTTTTTAGCAACAGAATTTAGCGACAGAAAAATGGCTGTTACCTAATTGTGCTGAATAATACCTACAGCTGAAATTGCATTACCACCATTAAATTCTATTCAAACGCTTGCACCAGTGCAAAAAATAAAAAAAGTGTGTACCTATTTGTGCATTTCTGAATGTTATTTGTTCGTTCTTATATTAATATTGTTTTATGTGTTTTTTCGTTTTATCATGTAGTAAAATGAGCAATGATGGCTTGGAATAGTCGATCGTGAATGTCAAAAGAAATTCACCCATGGCTTCCGCAAACGGAAACGGAGCCGAAAATATGTTTTCCCGTGAGACTGCCAATTGGAGTCCACTTTGATTAGAGTTTATGTTTTCCCGTGGGACTGCCAATTGGAGTCTACTTTGATTAGAGTTGTTGAAAAAGAGCCACGAGTTGGGATAGCAGCCAACAAATACGCCGATAAAAACGTAATTTCCGAAAATCTATTCAACATTTTATATTAAATAACAAAACGAAAAACTAACAAAGATTATTATTGCACGAAAAATGCAGAAATACTCACAAATTTGTTTCACGTTTATTTTTTAACTAAGCGAACTATTTCAGGCGGCAGAAAAGGCAGAAATGACACTTTAATTTCCTAGGAATTATTCTTTCTAGAATTTTTCCCAACTTGGAAAGTAAACATTGGGCCTATGGTTCCTCAAGGAGTTAGGTAAGGCGGCTGTCCCAAAAAAGAGGGGACAAACTTAGACCCTAATTAATTGGTCCATTGTGATACCACTAGAGGAGTACCTAATTGTTTGGTGTTTTCATAATCGGTAGACTTTTTCCCATTTCCCAGGTGTTAGGGAAGTATCCATTGTTAAAGGCAGTATGATTGTAATATTTTATGGCTACCGAGAGAAAAATTGAACTTTCGCGAAAACACTAGAAAACTTAATCGAAAACTGAAGTTTTCCCATTCCCATTTTAGTTTATTTTCTTGTCTTTGTCATATATTCACAAATTGTACCATATTTTATCTGGTAAAATTGCTATATATTTTATAATATGCTAATGTAGTACCACCTTTAGCAATAAAATAACAAAACACTAAACTGGAGTTTAATTAATTTCAAAACTAACTTTATACCAAATACTAAATTAAAGTATATTCCAAAAGTTTAGTACATACAATTAAAGCTAAATCTAATATGATTTATTCATATGTTCCCTCTAATTACCATTCACAAAATAAAATAAATATGTATCTATCATGATGGTTGATGAATTTTGACATTTTATTAAACTATTGTTAAATAAAGCCAAATTGAAAATGTCTCGGGTGCACAACATTATCCTCTGTTTGAAACGGCAGCACTACGCTTACCGACTTCGAACATACCAACTATGAACATACCTAAATTCTAATTGCGAAAGTCAAATTGAACCGATTTGATTTTCTTCGGCCATTTTTAACTTCCTTCCATACAAAAACAACAATAAGGGAAATAGCAAAGAATTGTTTGGAATCCATCCGTGAAGCGTATTTTAAAATGTAAAATGGTGATATTTAGAAAACAAATATAGGCCTAATAAGTTGGTGAGTGTTTTACTTTATTGTAGATATTTATGCTAAAACATGAATAAATGTTAAGAATAACAATTTAATCCTGAAATATAAAAAAAAATTGTGAGGGAGAAAATTGTGATTGCAAATGACAGCTGGGTGGCAGAGTTGCACAAATTTACCGATGAATACTATAGAAATCTGTTGACAGTTCTTGAGTATTTTTAACCTTACTAATTTGTTGGAGTTTTTTGCAAAAGAGAAATAATTTTTTCAAATGTAGGTACATTGCAATGAAATTTGATATTTAACATTTTGGAAATGCATTCCAATAATCGTTGTTTTGAATAAAATTCGTATGTGATTATAATTCCACCCCTTCATATTTGTGTACAATTTAAAAAGTTAACAACGAAAGCCTAAAAATGGTACTGGAACTTTATGTATTCTCAAGGTTTTGTTTTACGAAAAATATCAAGTTCCTATTTGTTGGGTTCATGTAATTTCCTTCGCTCGCAAATTATTCCAATGAGAAATGTATAGCAATGCAAAACTGATATAATACATTGTATAGGTACGACAGAAAGCGTGCGGTCTGATCCTTATTTTCATTAGTACCTGGCGCTAAAATCATATGGATTTAAAGTTATAAATTTAAACATTTTCTTTAGATATTAACTCAAATTGTATTTATGATCTTATGCGAACTGTTTTGAGCTTCACAAAATTTGTATCGCTATTTATTTTTAGATTACCTATATTAGATCGTCCTAAAAGAAAGTTTGTTGTTAATCTTGATCTATCATTTTTATTAGCATTCCGTGGGCACTACAACTCAAACGTAAGGTTTGATTAAATAAATAACTAAAAATGTCATAATGCATTTATTTATTTTAGAAACAATTTTGCAAAATATAGGTGAAAAGTAAAATTTATACAGAAAGACCACTAGTTTACTGTTTTACTTATATATATAAAATGGCCGAAAAAGAAATGCAGGCACACGACATGGTGCGCCGGCGAAATTGGTCGCGCGCTATAGCTCTTTATGACCAGATACTCGCACAAATAGCCAATTCATCTGCTGCATTAACTAAGTCACAGAAAGATAGACAGATAGCATGCTTACTTGGCCGTTGTGAATGCTTACTGGAGCTAGCAAAATATGAAAATTGTTTAACAGACGCTCGTAGAGTTCTAACTTTGCTAGCTGCTGACCAGAATGACTGCATAGCCAGTGTATCTAGAACGCGAAGGTGGTTGATCCATTCCTTATGTAAGCTCAAGAAATTTACGGTAAGAATTAAGGTATGGTTAGGTATTATGAATGCAACTCCATTAACTTTTAAAATTGCAGGAAGCTGAGCAAATCGCAAAAGAATGGATCAGCGAAATTTCAGGCCAACCCAGTTTTGCAGATATATCTAAGACGATAGAACGATATCGAACCATTATACAGATGGTAAGTGGACAAAAAGCAAATCAAAAAATACCATCATCACGTCTAGATGATGAAATGTCTATGCTAGACACAAAACTGGATCATTGGGCAACTAATAACCTACCGCTGGATAAGTTCAGTAAACTTCTTAGTAACAAGGGTTTGAAAAAGAGGGAAAATAATGGTCACAACGGAGTGGTTAACAACAGTAGTAGTATTTCTAGTACTAGTAATAGTAGCAATAGCAGTGGAGGTGTGTTGTGTGCAAATACAAGCGTAGTGCAAAAGAACACCGAAATGTTAGATAGTATAAAAATTGAAAATAGCGATGGAACTATTTCTTGTTCATATTGTGCGATTACTTGCGTAAGTAAAAATGAATTGCGACAACATTGCCAAACGGAAAATCATCAGAATGTAATTATGTCTGACCAAGGTGAGACATTTCAATGACTATTTCAAATTTTATTTATATTATATTATTCTTAGGACGCGACTGGAAGTGGCGTCCCCCTCCTCGTGGTTTTACTCTTGATACTTACACGTTGTGTGAAAGCTTTTCCGAATCGCAGTCATGTCACTACGGCAATCAATGCGTTGAAGCCCACGGGTTAGAAGAGCTAAATGAGTGGAAAGAACGATTTGAATATCGCAGAATGCGTTTACAAAGAGCATGTGAAAAAGAACTTTATGGAAAAAGTTATACTGAAGAAATACTCGAAAAATGGATCCAAGCAACAAGTCCAGATCGTATTATGCGGGAAAAGATTAACGAAGTAGAAGATGTTTGCAACAATGAACTTGTAACTAGCATCAGTTCGAAATCATCGAAGCGTGAATGGGTTTTTGTTTTGAAAACCCAGAAACATATTAAAGCAGTTGCACTACTGCAAGATGCCCATCGAAACCATTTCACTGTAAAGTCGATTATATCCGCCGACGAAAAACCCGTTGAATTAAAATCAGATCAGGAATGGGTTTCTACACTATCTAATGATAAAACTTCTATTTTTAATAGCTCCACATCTGGAATCGACTACACGCAATGTTTGGAGCACAAGATAACGATTGAATTCAATACCGATATATATGGTACGTTTCGGCAATCAGTCTGTTTCGATTTTGGTACAGAGCCCCTTTTAGTGAAACATCTGTGTGTTGACGTTGTACCAGTTGGTGATGCAGAAAAAATAGAAGAGATCAAAAAGGATATAATAAATTCTTCGTCTACGCGATGGGATGACGCAAATGCAAATTTAGTAAAATTCGAGACTACAATAGGAACGCATCTCAAGACTGAAGCTTTTTTAAATGATCTAAAGCACGAAAAGGATATGCTTGAACGCTATCCATGTCCCCGAGCCGCTACATTTACATTGACACAGTCAACAATTGTTGAGAGGCGTCTTACACAAAATAATTACCGTTCGCGTATTCACGAATTATTGTATGTTGAAGAAATCGCTCGATACGAACAAATTGCGCGCTACAACCTTACTACGAAATTAAAAGTTACATCCAATTATATCCTTACGCCGGCTGGAATGGCAACAAGTACAGCCAAATATTCCCTCTCAGGTGAACTTTTTGCTCTTATGACCTTGGGCAAGGATATTTCTGAAGACACTTCCGCTGGGCGGCTTATTTTGTCCAACTGCTCAAGCGTTTATATTTCAGCTTTGCAGGTTGATAACGACAAAGATTCTGAAAAGAGACGTGACGTCTATGAAGCTGTTATAGAAGATAAAGGTAAAAACGTAATATATTTAAAGTTATCGGCCAAGTGTGTAGAAAATATGCGACTTAAGGCAGAGACCGAAGCAGAAGTAGATATTCAGTTTCAACTAAATCGATTGCCGTACTGTGAATGGCACAATGCCGTGGATAAAATCACGGATTTTAAGATAATTTTTCCTGATATTGAAATTGAACCCAATATACCATGGACACCAAAAAAGCAGTGGTCGGAATCTAGCGATCTAAAACTAAATGCAAAGCAACGGGAAGCAGTAAATGCTATTACTACTTCTTTGGGCGTTAAGCTTCCGCCTATCCTTCTTATTGGTCCATTCGGAACTGGAAAAACGTACACACTGGCACAAGCAATTAAACAACTTTTAACGCAACCGGAAGCAAAAATTTTAATTTGTACCCATTCAAATTCGGCTGCTGACTTGTACATAAAAGAATACCTACATCCATGGATTGAAAGCGGATTAGAAGAAGCACAGCCGTTGAGAGTGTATTACCATAAGCGTTGGGTCGCTACCGTCAATAGTGTTGTACAAAAGGTTAATATTTTCATTTATATTTATTTCTCTTAATAAGCCTCTGTCTTTTTTTTGTCTAGTATTGTATAACCGATGGAGCGGGAAACTTTCGGCGACCAACAGTGGAAGATATAATGAAACACCGTATTGTCGTTGTGACACTTAGCATTTCGATGGAGCTTTCAACATTGGGCTTACCTAAAGGTTATTTCACTCATATATTTCTAGATGAAGCCGCTCAGGCAATGGAATGCGAAGCAATTATGCCATTGGCCTTGGCTAATGAAAATACGCGCATTGTTCTAGCTGGCGATCACATGCAAATGAGCCCAGAACTATTTTCGAATTTTGCGAAGGAGCGCAAACTTCATATATCATTACTAGAGCGTTTGTATGACCACTATCCGTCTAATTTTCCATGTAAAATATTGCTTTGTGAAAATTATAGAGCTCACGAAGCTATTATAAAATTTACATCGGAACTTTTCTACGAGCAAAAATTGATAGCATCAGGCAAACAGCCACGTCATGATCGTTTTTATCCTCTGACGTTCTTCACCACCCGCGGAGAAGATGTTCAAGATAAAAATTCGACGGCCTTCTACAACAACTCGGAAGTGTATGAGGTAGTAGAACGGGTTTCTGAATTGCGAAAAAAATGGCCAGGCTCTTGGGGAAAAATGAACGACGCAAGCATAGGCATTATGACACCATACGCAGACCAAGTTTTTCGAATACGTTCTGAACTGCGAAAACGTCGCATGGGTGGAATATCTGTGGAGCGTGTCTTAAACGTTCAAGGAAAACAATTTCGGGCAGTTTTTCTTTCTACAGTGCGAACCCGGCGAACATGCTTGCCAAACAACAACTTGACTAATGCATCAATCAGCGATGATGCAGATTATGGATTCCTTAGCAATTCCAAACTGTTAAATACAGCCATTACTCGAGCACAAAGCCTTGTAGCTGTGGTTGGAGACCCAGTAGCATTGTGCTCCATAGGACGATGTCGCAAAGTGTGGGAGCGTTTTATTGAGATATGTAACGAAAATAAATCTCTTTTTGGTATAACATGGTCATACCTCCGGTCACAACTTGATGGAGTCGAATTGAAACGAAGTTATGTACTTAATCCGTTGGCTCCAGAATTTATACCACGTGCATTGCAACCCGAAGCCTATTTACGTGATCAAACGGCGATGTATTTACTTAGCGCCAGTAGTCAGCATAATGTATCCGGAGCGCATCATCAGCCGAATAATCAAATTCCTTCCATATATGGCAATTTGGGTGGTCCGTATGCGATGCTGAACCAAGCTCAGATGACTCAAGTTGCAAAGTCTGCACACCACACACAGTTTCATCATGGGAACATTCCTATGCGTCCAATAGGTCCACCACAACACAATCCAACCTATGGCATGCAACAGTCCAATCGGCCGCCATCACACATCCCACAGTCACAGCAGCAATTTCCGCCTTATATGATTTGGCCACAAGGGCAACAGCAGCAGCAACCGCAACCACCACAACCAAATGCTAATGTGCCTAACCAAATGATGCGTACGAACTATCCAGGACAACAAGCACCCATCCAGCCACCACAATCTCAAAATCCCAATGCCAGCTTATGGGGCCCACCCCCGCAAAATAACCCGTGGGGAGTTATTCCCAAATCTGGTGTGCCGAATCCAAATCATCGTCCCCCGAATCAGATGCCAAATCCCGTGATACCGCAACAAACCTCTTCGCATAACATAAACATGTCGGGTGCGATGCGTTCTCAGCCTGGGGTTTCATCACTACCCCAGCATCAACTCGCATCCACCGGGCCATTAGCAGTTCAAAATCAACCGCAACCTCAAATACGAGGGCAAAACGTGACTGATATGACCTACATAAAGAAATCCTTGTATCAACATCCAAATTCGTCAAACAATATTAATTATAATAATCCTACCAATCAGCCAATTATTTTAAATAATCGGCTCAATAACTCTTTCTCTAATGGGCCAATGAGCCCAGCAGCGGGAGGTCCCGTACTTGAATCTTTTTTGCGACAAAATCAAAACATTGGTTCTAATTTGCATCATCAAAACAGCCTTATTGCGGCTAATAATAACGGGGGTCATAAGGAGAAGGATTTTCAGTTCTTAAATAACGTACATATACCCGTCAATATAGGTGGATCAATGTTCCAAGCTCCTCCTACAGCTGCTGCTGTACAGAACCAACCACATCTACCTACGTTTCAAGAGTACAATACACTTCTGCCACCCAATATGACTATATACGAAATGGCATTCGAGCCAAAAGAATCACAGTACAAGTGGTACTTAAAACTTCTTGAAGTGCATGGCCAGGAATCGGCAAATAAGTTTACAGAAGTTTTACGACAAGCAATGGGAATTATGCATAATTCGAAAACAACAGCTACTGCCTCTTCTCTACAGCAATTGCCACCACAGATTACGCAGCAGCAACAAATGCATCAACTTCATCAACAGCATCATACTGGCTCGATGCATAGATCGTCAGGCGCTTTCTCTGGGCCACCAATAAACTCCCTGGCAACAATACGCAGTGTCACCCCACCACCGCAAGAACCCTCAATGAATTTCAATCAACAAATTGATATGGTCTTCAATTCATTGATGAACGGAAATGATATAAGTCAACCAATCCTGAGGGAATTATTGGGAATGGTAGGCAGCGTCACCGGGCTCAACAACAGTTGCAATAATAGTAATCCTCCTAGTGGGAATATGAATGCAGGAAATGTCGTCAGTATGAATATGATTCCAAAAGAGATTCCAATCAGCCAACAACAGAAAACAACTGCCTCTCCTCTTTTTCCGAACCAGCAAAATATCATGGCGAGCGGTAACGGTAAGCTACATATTTCTAAAGCAATATTTTGTATACATTTAAACATAAGCTTGTTTTCTATTTTATTAGATTTTTTATTAGGCAATGATCTCCCAGGTACTTCAACTTCGCGAATGGAGTCAGTACCACTATACCGTCGCCAAGTAATGGGCAATGGAAATTCGAGCTATCACGGTTCCAACTCATCATCTTCAACAGGTCACTCCATTGCATCATCGACGCCTGACAATCTTCTTGACAGTGGTATTGGCAACATCAATCACCTTCACTCGTCTGGCAATTTAATTGACACAATTTTTAATACAACAACTGGCAATGATTTGTCAGCAGCAGCTGCCTATCAAAACAATTCATTTCAAAAGCTTTTTTACAACAACTTCCCTATTAAACTGAATGAAATTGACCTACGGAACGAGCGTGTTGGCGTTCAACAGCCGCATTCACATCACTTTTCAGTGCTTCACCCACAGCAGCAGCAGACCCAAATGCAATTACATAACCACGGTGAGTCACGAAACACAACTTACGCGGCTGTGCTTAGTCAAGGAAATGTCGTTCAAAATTCTCAACTTCACCAACTTCACCATCCCTCCCAAGGGCAAGGTGTAACCGATGATAAAGATCCATTTGCTGCGATAAGAGAGCTAGGTCAAGCCACCAATGGGTTTTATAATTATTTTCAATAGACATTATTCTTAATATACATAAAATAAATATTATCATTATTTCTAGGATAAAACTTAGGTTAAAAAAAAAAAGTAAGACATTCTTACGATAAAAAAAAAAAAAAAAAAAATAGTGAATATTTTTAAACTAATATGATATAGTTTACTTGCATTTCGCTTATGTTTCTCGATTTAAATGAAAACACACACTAAGAGTATAGTTCATAGAAGTTGATTTAAAATCATAATTTGGCGTATATGTAGGTACTTCAAATATAATATCTTATTATAATTTGATTTAATACAAAACAAACAAAGTATATAAATACGAGAAACAAAATATTTATAATGTAGTAATTTAATTTTAAGAAAGGCCCTACTATTATAAACATGCAAATATATACATATTAAATGAAAATATTTTTATTCGTATGAAAGAAAATCAACAACATAACAGATTAATTGAAAACGCACTTCAACTCGTTGACATTTTTGTATTTGATATAGATTTGTTGATTACATCTATCTAAAAAAGCAACAGAACAAGTTTCCGTTTTAAGATGTAAAGGTGAATACAAATTTTTAGGTAAGACGTTCAAAATACATACATACATAAAATTTTCAATTGTAAAAATATATATTTAATCACTGAAAAGTTTGTGTCAGAATTACTATTTTTTGTTAATCTTCTAGCTGTTTTATTTCACAGCCGTTGTCCAGTAGGCAGAGGTGGCATGAACGACTATTGTAACATGTTTGTAGCGAGTGCTGAAAATGTGATACAGTCGGTACGGATAAGATCTTGCATCCCTTTAACCGAGATGACGCTAAGGGTGTCGAAGAATGGCTCTTGCTAGGGTCGGACATTTACAAAGAAAATTGGAAAGAGTTTCTTTGCATTCCCGCAACTACGGCAGTAGGGGTTGTATGAGATACGTCCAATTGGCTCATATCCGACCAACAAGAATTATTCTTTGTACGGTTTTATAGTACTACATACGTACATGTCTGAGCCATATTAATCTGCGCGACTAGTTAGGGAATCTAACCTTCTCAATTGACCTTATAAGTAAGAAATGGACGTCAATAAATGTGCGAGCCTCATGTTCACTACTAAGTATTTGCTTATTCATTGGCCTTACCCCTACGTATTGACCTGAAACACGCACGAGAGAGAATGTAAGACATTCCTATATTTTACCAAATGTCCCTAAAACGCCAACGATTTCCAAAGAAACTTGTCCACAAACTATGAGTAAGCTGACTGAAGCCAATCCTTGGATTTTCATAGGTTCTCTTAGGATGAGAGTCGATTGAATGACTTTTTAATCAAGGAGTGCGTCTAGCAGTTACATAGCAAGTGGAAGGGGGTTTTCCCCTCCTCTTCATCCATACAACATATCATCCTAGCCTCGTGGCATGTCATTCTAGTACAGCGTGACCTTTTAGTTTTAGTATCCCGACAAGAGTTCTGATATGTGCTCTACAGGCAGATGGACATGGCTAAATACAAGAGTAACTTTAAATCAGACGTTTAATGTGACGGGAAGAGCTTGAACTTTTCAATTCCATACACGTTAAGACCAAAGAGCAATATCATTATGTAGATACCAAATTGTTCAGTGCAGTTACAAAATGACAAAATAACAAGATACGCTTGTTGCCTTCATGCAAGGTTTTATTTATATTTCTATTATTGGTAATTTATAAAATTAAATGTTATACAGGAATTGGCAATGCAGATACATCTGATTTTAGCTCATCATATAGGTCTTTATATTCGGGGTTTTCTCGAACCAACAAAGCCACAGTGCCACGTTTTACGCCCATAGCTGCTCCCAAGTCTGCGCGGCTTGGTGTGTAAGTGTAGGGAATTCCCTTTTCTTCACACACAGCAGGTAAGTGGCACATGATATCAATAGGTGTAACATCCCCAGCAAAAATTACAATTCTGTGAATACATTATGTTAAATTTGTACGAGATAAATAAATTAATATTATTACCCTGTTTCGCCTTTTCTTATTCTTGTTTGGACATCTTTCAATCCATTGCGTATGTAAGTTTTATGTTTCATTGCTTTTTTTATAAGTTTGTAGCATTTCTTAGCCAATTTTTTTGGTGCCATTGGCTGCGAAATAGCGTTTACATATTTTAACTTATCTTCGTAAGTATCTTCTTCTTTAATCGTTATGTTTTTTGATTCATCAACATCCACGGGCTCAGTTTTTATTTTTCCCATTTCAATTATTTTTTAATTAGAATTACCTTACAATAGAAAAATTTGTGAAATCTATGTATTCTAAACTTAAAAAGCACGTGTAAATATTAGGTAGGTAGGTACGTTTCTTTTTATTTACCACAACTGTCAAAAAAAACAAAAGAACGTTCACAGTGGTGGGAACTGGAAGCTGAATAATGCTGCATTCGATTGACAATTGGCATTCTCAGATTCTGCTTACCGATTTCGTCTGTCCAATCGAACAAAAAGAGTATACATACCTATTGTGAAGATTTTTTTTGTAGATTTCAGATTTCATAGATAGGTATGATTTTAGTCTGGTACGTTGCTGTTGTGAAAATAAATTGTCCGGTGGTCTCCAATTGCGAAAAGACTGTGGAAAATAATTTGTGGAGAGTTCCATCAGCTGCTACAAAAGTGGCGTGGACATTTGGCAATAGCAAAAATTTGTATTTTGTAATTGAAAGGAATTATGTATAATGAGAATTACAGAAGTTTTTAAAAATGTAAAACGAGGACATTAGAAACGATATTAGGTGTATTTTTTTTGGGAATTGAGTATAACAAAACCAAAAGTGAGTATAACAGTTTTACATGTAAAACCAAAAGTGAGTATAACAAAACCAAAAGTGAGTATACCAATTTTGCATGTAAAAGTAAAAGTGAGCTAGCTATAGATTCCCAAAAAAATACGCCAATTATTACAACAATAATAGGCGTATTTTTTTGAGACTCTTTACTATACTCACTTTTCGAGTCTCAAAAAAACATCCCTAGCTCACTTTAGCACACTTTATTTTTATTTGGAAGTTGGTACGCGTGTTTTCAACTTGACATATTAGTTGGAAAAGGGTATGTTCAAAAAATTGATACTCATTGGAGAAACTGAAAATCGTTCTTAAATTGTATCGACTACAAAGGTTCGTTAACGTATTTGGAAATTCCAGCCGTATTCATACTGCTGGCAGAATTCAGGAAAACGTGCAAATGCGTGTTGATCGTAGGTTTTGTCTTTCGCTGGGTTTTAATTAATTAGTTTACGACCCCTAATGGTGATGGTGCAGATGTTTTATTGCTGGGTGCTACTGTGACTATCTGCGCTGCCAAGACATATATCCGGTTCTAGACAGATGTTTATAATTTTTAAAACAAAAAATCGATCATCTTATGAAATTAAATTACTTAACCTTTTTAAAAAAATATTTTGTTTGAAAGTGGAATAAAACAAAACAAAAATAGCTTGAAAAATGTTGTTGTCTATTTTGTTAATCTAATATGAGCATCAAAATTTAATACGCCTTGTTTACGGGAAAATGCGGTGAAATTATGTGCATACATCAACCCCTGTGCTCAATTCCGGGTGAAATTGAATTCGTGCGGATTTCGAATTTTCGGTGTACCAAACATGCATTTTTGATTACCTTAAGTCGCATTGACTTCTGTTTTCCAATTACCTATTTCTTAATTGAAACAAATCAAGTCAGCTACTGTAAAAAAAAACTAAATATGTATTAAGCGAACTCATCACACAGAAAACTCGAAATCCGCACGAATTCAATTTCGGTCGGAATTCAGCACAGGAGTGATTATCTTTAAAATATTCAAAAAGGAATCGCGTCTATTACATCTATTGAATGTTCACGTTGCATTTTGTTACCTTGAACACAACAAATTGCAGTAAGTACATATTAATATCTATTTTTCAACAAAGTTTATGTAGCATTTTCAATCGTATTTTAAATAATATTATGTAAGAATATGAAGTATTTAAAAGTATAAATGCATTTCAACCAATCAGAGAATTGCAAAATATTTACCAATTCAGACAACAATCAACGAACACAACCCATTAGTGACAAATAGCCGCTCTCAACGTTCAAAAAAGAAAAATAATTCCTCCTTATTTACAACACCGCCATCTATGAATGAAATTTTTCAACTTTCCTATCTCCACTTTATTACTGCGTTAATTATAGCCACTTTATACCCACTTTTGGTTTTGCATTTAAAAGTAAAAGTGAGCTAGCTATAGATT
This sequence comes from Cheilosia scutellata, assembly GCA_955612985.1. Lineage (NCBI taxonomy): Eukaryota > Metazoa > Arthropoda > Insecta > Diptera > Syrphidae > Cheilosia > Cheilosia scutellata. The sequence goes on from OY015313.1 coordinate 102,392,382, forward strand.
GCCAAAAAAATACGCCTAATAATAGCTCCCGCTTCCACATTTCTTACATTTTCTGGTGTAATGATTTATGATAATGATTTATTTTTTATTCTCCGCCTTTGCTGCACTGATAGTACAAAAATTCTATAATTCTTCGGAATATACAAATTTAATATCGTCCACTTCGTGGGATTACAAAAAAAAAAAACGAAAAAAATTAAATGTCAAATTACCTAATCTCCTAAACTGACCAGGTTTACATGTAGAGTTCGGTCTCTGAACACACTCTCCACAGGTCGAGATGTCTAAAATTAAAAACAAACAGAACTGCATTTGACATTTGTCATGTCATTAGCGAGCAAAAGAAATAAATCGTTTTTTTCGGTACAAACCTAATGCCAATAGCTACTTCTTGCTAATGGAACGGTTAAAACATATAAGTTATGAGAATAAAATGATGCACTAATTATATTTTTAGATTACTGACACTCATATTTTGTTTTTACTTTTAATTTCGAAAGTAGATTGAAGAAAAAAATTAAACAAAAAGAAAATCATCAATTCAAATCAATTTAATAAATACTAAATAGTTAATAATATTTGCCAGTCCCTTTAGTATACTGAAGATAGTCACAAAATTGGACGAATTAGAGAAGAGCCAAGTTGGCAGAATAGTGCAAAGTTCGAACTGGTGAACGATCAAGATGTCATGTAACCATTATAAAATTACAGATTCAAGAAGAGTGCATTTTTATCAAATATCTGTACGAAGCTACTGAAAAGGTAATTTAGTTAGACATGTTTATTTTAAGTTTAGAAACTTAACGGAAAATGTGTAACATCGTCACATCGGTTCGCGAACGCCTCGGCTTGAAGAGTATTTCGCCAACACAATGGGAATCAGATCCACGACAATTGGGTTACACCTGGATGCCACCAGGTATAATAACATCGTCAAAGGTAGAGCGTTACTTTGATAAGATCCCTCAGGAGAAAGTTCCAAAACTCAGTTCAAACGGTAATGTTTGGGATTAATATCATCTTTGTATATAATCAATCTCTAATTTGCTTTTAATTTCATTAACATTATAGTAACTTACCTTTGTACCTAATTTGTTATAATATCTTATGTTCTAAATCTAGTCTACTTACTCTCTTGTTATACCTACTATGCTTATCAATCACTTTGATCTATACTGCTAGCTTCTAATGGTCAATGATACGTGTCTGATTACAACTTACTTGTACACATACGACTTGTTCGATTGTCCACCCAAGCTCGCACAGCTTTACAACAACAATTGTATTGCATGTGCAACACTTGTGGTGGGCGAGAGAACAATCATGGTCTCATATGACTGATCTTACGAACTCTCTGTCTATTGGATTTGAATCGCTGCAGACACCACATCTTGACCATTGGAAGCTAAGTACCTACACTACATTCATTTTGCTGTTTGATTAATTAAAACTCAATTTGTAATTGCACATTATTGTCGTTCGATTATTCATCTATTTCGGTGCAATTGCAAATCTTCGTTCGTTCCTCAACATAAAGCTGGTCCTTCGAGCCGGATTAACAATTGAATCGGCTGAAATATAAAAGCATAAATCGATCAATCGAAAATCACTATTTTTACATTGCACGTGCATGGTGTATTATATATTATATAGACTAGACATTTCGATATACAGAAAATCCTCGTGTGTTTAATATTGTGTTGCGCTTTTTTGGGAAAAATACATTGTTTCTTCGTAAAGATAAAAAACTCCCACGTGACATTTTCTCTTGAAATTATAGCCGCGTTTTATAACTTTACAAAGAGTTTCGTGCGTTTAAGCCAACATTTTACTAGGGATTTTTTTGAATATATATTGAGAACATTATTATATTAATATGAATGCATTAAAACAAAAACGTGGTAATGCAAAAGCATGCTTAACTCGTGCGGTAGAATTTCTTTCATCTATTAAAGCTACTACCGATATAGAGATGTTAGAAATTCGGTTAAGCAGATTAGTTGAATCATGGGCTGAATATTCTTCGCTTCACTATGAATGTTTGAAGCATGTGGAGGAAAATGAAATCGCAGAATATGAAGAAGATTTTGGTGTATATGAAACCAAATATTTCGAGGCTCATTCAGGTTTGAAAAAGGCAATTCGGGAACGATTAAGTGTGGAAAAACCCAAGTCTGCAGATTCGGTGCTTGAGCGTCTTGCTGACCAACAAACCACGTTCCTAAAAAATCTAGATACGTCGACAAACACGTGTTCTAAAATTAATCTGCCGCCAATTATAGTGCCTCCATTTTCCGGTAATTACAAGGATTGGCCGTCCTTCCGAGATTTATTTGTGGGGTCAGTCGACAATAAACCAAATCTGACCTCAACTCAGAAATTTCATTATTTGAAATCATTTTTGCGTGATGATGCGGCCAATCTCATCAAACACATTCCCATTTCGGATGGTAATTATCTTGAGGCGTGGGATAGACTCGAGAAACGTTATGACCGCGTTAATCTTATCGTGCAATCGTTTGTTCAAACATTTATGTCTCTTCCGTCTATGAGTGTATCTAACGTACAAACCCTTCGCCGAATTACAGATGGTGCAGATGAGGTAATTCGTGGTCTCAGTGCACTAGATAAAAACAATCGCGATCCGTGGCTAATTTACCTGTTGCTGGGTAAAGTAGATAGTGAGACAAAACACGCGTGGGCTGAAGAAGTGGGTTCTCGCGACGATAGCACGATAATCGACCTAATCGAATTTTTAGAGCTCAGGTGCGACGCTTTGGAATCGTGCCAATCGCTAAATCGTTCGACCACACCTCGCGGAAAACAATCTAACCAGATCAGAGCTCATTTAGCCAAATCATCCGATAATAGTTCTCGGTGTCTCATGTGTAAAAGTGATCACAATTTATCTCAGTGCTCTGATTTTATTGCATTAGACATTGCTTCGCGTAGAAACTTTACAAAAACTCAATCGGTATGTTTTAATTGCTTGAGATCAGGACATAACGCGAATAAATGTCGATCTTCATTCCGGTGCCGTGTATGTAAGGCGCGTCATCATTCGCTCGTTCATCAAGATGATCAAAGGCACCCTTCTTCGTCATTACCCAATCCTCCTTCTTCGTCAAATCTTCCTTCTTCGTCGTCCTCGTCGGTATCTCCTGCTTCGGTACAGCAGTATTCTTCAGAGGCCCCTTCTACTTCTTTCGCTGCTGCTCCATTGGTAAACAACCATTCGCTTGAATCTAGCATTCGACGACAAACAATTTTGCCAACCATTCTCGCTAGAGTTCAAGACAATCGGGGACAGCTCATAGATTGTCGCGTTTTATTGGACACGGGGTCTCAATCGTCGTTCGTTACCGAATCGTTTGCCCAAAGACTCGGGCTACCGCGAACCCATGCTCGAATTCCTGTAATGGGATTATCATCAAAAGAAGCTGGATATACAAAAGGGTGTATATCAATATCTCTTTCTTCTCGATACAACTTAGACAACATATCAGTTGATGCATTCGTTCTGGCTAAATTAACATCGAATTTGCCAGCAAAATCATTTGACGCATCATCTTGGGAGTACATTAGGAAGTTAGATCTAGCCGATCCTAACTTTAACATTTCCAGTTCGGTTGAAATTCTCCTCGGAGCTGACAAGGTCTGGTCCATTCTCAAAGGACAACAAATTCATGGTCCACATGGCCGACCCATTGCTCAAAACACTTCCTTCGGTTGGGTTATTTCGGGGGAGCTGTTCAATCAACATAGCTCTAATTTTGAATTGTCGTCTTTCCATTCAGCTGTTGACGTAGATGCTCTGCTTCAGCGGTTTTGGGAGTTGGAAGAGGTCTCCCCTCACAACGCACGTGATGCTATCAACGATCCCGCTGAAGAACATTTTCGTAAAACATTCTCTCGCGCGTCGGACGGAAAATATGTCGTTTCTCTGCCGTTTAAAACCCCTTACCCAAGTTTCGCAGATACACTGCAGTCGGCAGTTTCACGATTGCATTCAATGGAACGCCGGTTTCGAAGCAATCCATACTTGCATAAGCTTTACTCCAAATTCATGCAGGAGTATCTCGAACTAGGACACATGGAACAAATCCCTCTCAGTGAACTAAATAAAAGCCCTTCGCAGCAGTTTTATCTTCCCCATCACGCGGTCCTTAAACCCGATAGTTCGTCCACGAAACTTCGTGTAGTGTTTGATGGTTCGGTAAAAGATTCAAACGGACAATCATTGAATAACCATCTTTTAATCGGCCCTCCCATTCAGCGCGATCTAATAGGCGTGTGCTTACGGTTTCGGCAACATCGTTTCGTTTTCACGGCCGATATCGTCAAAATGTTTCGCCAGATATGGGTCCACGAAAACGACACTGACTTTCAACGCATCGTTTGGCGTCAGAACTCCAATGACCCAATTCAGCATTATCGCTTACGAACCGTGACGTACGGTACCGCATCGGCTCCGTTTTTATCAGTTCGCGTTCTGCAACAACTCGCGGATGATTATCAGTCCAGGTACCCAAGCTAGGATCATACTTAATGACGTCTACGTTGACGACGTCATGACAGGCGCAAATTCCATCAAAACCTTATTAGATTTGCAATCTGAATTTATCGCGTTGCTCTCCGAAGCCAATCTTCAACTTCGTAAATGGAGTTCTAATTGCTGGGCTCTACTTGCAAAACAACGTCGTGAAGATTGCGAGTACTCGTTCGTCGATCCTGAACATGAGCAATCTCTTATCAAAGTTTTGGGTATGTACTGGAACCCTGCGACTGACGTGTTCTCGTATCGCGTAATTCAACCCACTCCATGTGCCGTGTTAACAAGGAGAACGCTACTCTCTCAAATAGCGCGTATTTTTGACCCGCTTGGACTTCTCGCTCCTTCGGTTATCTTGTTTAAACTTATGTTTCAGCAGCTCTGGTCGTCTGAGCTGCAATTGGGTTGGGATGATCCTCTACCCTCTGAACTCTATGAACTATGGATGAACTACCGTGAACAATTACCATCTTTCGAACAAATTTGTGTACCGCGAAATGTGTTTTCGTCCGAAGAATCTATCGAACTTCACGGTTTCTCGGATGCTTCGTCGCTAGCTTACTCTGCTGTCATTTTCGCTCGCTCAATTTCTTCTACCGGTGAAGTTACTATCAGAATCGTTGCGGCGAAAACAAAAGTGGCCCCTCTTAAACCTGTTTCCATACCCCGTCTCGAACTCTGCGGTGCGCTGTTGTTAGCTCGGTTATTCAAGCTCGTGAAATCGTCGTTTGTAGCCAAAATCGTAAGGGTGTATGCTTGGTGCGATTCCGAAATAGTGCTTCATTGGCTTTCGTCACCCCCTCGTCGCTGGACAACCTTTGTTGCCAATCGCACTGCTGCAATCCTGGAAATTGTACCTAGGTCGTATTGGCGCTATGTTCCATCTGAGTCAAATCCTGCTGACTGTGCTTCTCGTGGGGTTCCTCCCTCCGAACTTTCCAATCACAGTTTATGGTGGATAGGTCCACCCTGGTTATCGTTGTCGGAAAATCATTGGCCCGCATCGAATCTTTCCCCGAACATAGCACACTGTGAACTTGTAAAAACAGAGGAAAAATCAAGCTCAAGGCATGTACTCGTCACGTCGTTTGATGGACATGTCTTTAAGGACCTAATAGGCAGAATTTCTTCGTGGTATCGTCTGCAACGCATAGTCGCATACTGTTTTCGCTTCATCTCCAACTGTCGACTCAACATCAACACTCGAGCTATTCACGGCTTGAGATTCGCAGAAATCCGAGTGGCCAGGATTGCCATCTTAAAATTTATTCAATTCAACGCTTTTGAAGAGGACATCCACCACCTGCGTACCAAAAGACAACTTCCTGCGAAATCTAAGCTCTTAAGGTACTCACCATTTTTGGACAGCGAGGGATTACTCCGAGTTGGCGGACGCATCAAACACGCAAGCGTATCTTATGGCATAAAACACCCTATAATTCTTCCAAACAATAACTCAGTATCTTCCCTCATTGTTACAGATATCCACCAACGTTATTTGCATGCTGGATTATCCGAGACGTTTGCGTTCGTTCGACAACAATTTTGGATATTGGGAAGTCGGAATCTCATTCGCAAAATCATCCACACATGCAAACCATGCTTCATGCAGCGAAAACTTACCAGTCAGCAGATCATGGGTGATCTTCCGGCTCATCGCATTCAACAAAGTCGACCATTCGCCAACACTGGGTGTGATTACGCTGGTCCACTAACGATAAAATTGTCCCGTTGTCGCAAGCCAAAGATGTCTAAGGCTTACATAGCCCTGTTCATATGTATGTCTACGAAAGCCATCCATTTGGAGCTGGTGAGCGACCTCACCACCGATGCCTTTCTTGCAGCTCTGCGTAGATTCATCTCTCGACGTGGCAAATGCACAAACATATACAGCGACAACGGGACGAATTTTCAAGGAGCTCGTCGGTGCTTAACTGATATGCATAAATTAGTGATGGCACAAACACATAATGATGTCATTGCCGCCGATCTTGCCAAGGATGGCATATCGTGGCATTTTATCCCTCCTTCGGCTCCACATTTCGGTGGGTTATGGGAGGCTGGGGTAAGGTCCGTGAAACTACACTTGCGGCGCGTTATTGGGAGCTCAATCCTAACATTCGAGGAGTTATACACTGTCCTTAGTCAAGTAGAAGCTATATTGAATTCTCGTCCTCTATGTTCTGTGTCCGACTCTGATTTAAACCCATTAACCCCCGCACACTTTCTTATAGGTGAACCACTGACTGCAGTTCCTGAACCCAACCATCTGGATACTCCAACAAATCGTTTGTCACACTGGAACCATATCCAAAGCATGACACAAGGGTTCTGGAAGCGATGGCACGCCGAATATCTCACCACCCTACAGGAGCGACCAAAATGGCAGCGAGCTACTACCAACATTAAGACTGGAGATTTGGTGGTCATAAAGGAACCGAACCTTCCGCCAACAAAGTGGCTATTGGGACGAGTCGAATCTGTGAACGCTGGTGCCGATCAAATAGTACGCGTCGCTACCATTCGAACAGCAACAGGAACATATGTTCGCCCGATTTCAAAACTCGCGCTTCTACCGATGTCCTGAAACTTGTTCCAGGGGGGCCGGGATGTTTGGGATTAATATCATCTTTGTATATAATCAATCTCTAATTTGCTTTTAATTTCATTAACATTATAGTAACTTACCTTTGTACCTAATTTGTTATAATATCTTATGTTCTAAATCTAGTCTACTTACTCTCTTGTTATACCTACTATGCTTATCAATCACTTTGATCTATACTGCTAGCTTCTAATGGTCAATGATACGTGTCTGATTACAACTTACTTGTACACATACGACTTGTTCGATTGTCCACCCAAGCTCGCACAGCTTTACAACAACAATTGTATTGCATGTGCAACACTTGTGGTGGGCGAGAGAACAATCATGGTCTCATATGACTGATCTTACGAACTCTCTGTCTATTGGATTTGAATTGCTGCAGACACCACATCTTGACCATTGGAAGCTAAGTACCTACACTACATTCATTTTGCTGTTTGATTAATTAAAACTCAATTTGTAATTGCACATTATTGTCGTTCGATTATTCATCTATTTCGGTGCAATTGCAAATTGAGTTTTAATTAATCAAACAGCAACATTCCTCAACAGGTAATATGTAAGAACCTTGAATATTTACGTCTCTGTAATTATTCAATCAGCTTATTTACGGGTTTAGTTTGTCCATTTGTATTGGCGCTATTCTACGATACCCGGAGGCCCAGAGCTTAGCTTCAATGAGGGCCGAGGCCTGTGCTAATGTCTCTAATACATATACATACATACATACATACATACTTTTAATTTCGAAAGTAGATTGTTTAATTTTTTTTTTATCATTTGTCACACTTTTCGATTTGACAGCTAATGACAACATGTGGTGAAGCGTCAAATTCATCTCTTTTTGTTGGTGGAAACACTTCAGGACCCCAATTCTCAAATTCCGCATAACGCAACTCGTATACGAGCAAATCCGCCTGAAATTTTCGCATACGAAAAAAATTGGTATTCTCAAAGTTTTTTCCACCTCTGCGAAAATTGTATTCACCTCTCGCATGAGGTAGAATTTTACGTCGAAATGTACCTACTTTTTGTGCAAAGAGTGGCATGAAAAAAAAAAAAAACTATTCAAATTGGCTAAGAAATATTGTGGATGTGGGTTTTGATTTGCGATTAACAAAAACGAAAAAAAAAAAAACATTTTGCGATTGTGTGTGATTGGTTCTAATTTCAGTTAATAATTAATTGTGTTTTTACAATGGCTACATTGGGCGAAATGAGATTACTAGATTAGCATTTGTTCAGTTGGCAATGGAGCAGTTGAAGCAACTTCAAATAGACCGAGATATTCAAGAACCCCAAGACTATTTTGAACTTTTCGACACAAAATGTATGAAATTATTTCCGTTAAACTAGCGCTTATGGCACAGGAATTCATCGATTTCTTGGCTACTCATTATGATTGACTAATAATGTCAAACGCTTTATGTAACTGCTGAAGAACCTTCTTCTTTTGTTTTCCTTCCATTTTAATTATTTTTGCTTCTTCACAATAAATTATTTCACACAGAAATTAAAAAATCAAATTTTCAAACTCACAATTCCGTATGCGAGAAGCAAATCCGCCTAGAAAAAGCAGACGAGTAATATTCGAAGAGAAATACTCGTATGCGGAATTTGAGAATTGCAAATTTCAGTCTTTCGCATGAAATTGGATATTTTGACAGATAAACGTATGCGAGAATTTTTGAGAATTGACCCCCAGGATTCATTTTAAACCTCTTGCACTTAATCTTGGGGTTAGCGTCCGGTGGAAACGTAGCATTAAGAAAATAAGAGTCGAAGGCTACACTATTCCAAACACACGAATGTGTGTTCGATTAGGCCCAAAAATACGGTATTTTGAACATACCCAAACATGTCCGTAGCCGTACCCTTCAATTTTCAACATTTGGTTGTCAAATGTCAAGTCAATAGTCATAGGTACCGTCTATCACATTCAATTCATACCTAGCTATAATAATATAAAATTGATCAAAATAGGTACGTTTACACCTATTCATATACCTTGCGTTTACACCAGTTTACACAATATAAACTCCCCAGAAATGGTGCTTACAAATTATGGGTGCCGGGCCAATATTGAAGAGTTTACAAATTCCTGTGACATTACCACCCAGCAGGCGCTACTAAAATCACAAGCTGATCCATTTAACCCTACCGTATTAAATACTTGCGGTATTGCACAACCTGAAAGTTTTACACAACGGAGTGAAAGCAATGAAATAAGTGCAAAGACAGTTTCACAAATTTCATCCAATGGATATTATGGGTTTAATTACTTAAACAAGGACGTTGATAATGGTGCTGCCAATATTGATAGAAATTATGTCAACACACATTTTGGAAAGCACGAGACAAGAAGGCATCACATACTTGATATTTCGTCTTCCATCAAGCAATCAAAAAAAAGGGTTTGCACAGATGGCAACTGTACGAACAAATTAGAAACAAACTCAAAGCGATGTCGTCTGGAAACAGATAAACGTAAGTGCTAAAAGCGACTATCAAAAACGTATTTCATATATCTACTAATCCATAATAATTGACTGATTTTACTTATAAGGGAAGTTGTTTTGGAATAGGTTCGTATCATATCCATACACGATGTACTCGTGACTAAATATTCACCCCCCCCCCAACTGGGCATTTGAGAGATTTTGACGCCATCCCCATCGGTCAGTTATAACAATATTGTAACTTAGCAACTAGCCAAATTGTTTGCACTAAAATTTGCATGCAGTTTTTATTTTTCTCTTTTTGGCTCTCTTCTGCGTAACCAAATTTGACTAAAGTGTTCAAATGGTGTTCAAATACAAATGGAGGTGTCGGAAGAAACAAGTATTTTTAACGATTTGTTTACGCATGTATGGAAATTGTGTTTTTACGTGTAATCTCGATAATTTCTACCCTGTTAATTCGTAAACCCCACTTATTCGAAATAAACTGCTACCGCTGGTCGGGATTGTACTGATAAATATCGTCTTTTTCTTCTGGAGTTCTTAATGCCCAGATCCTGTGTAAATTGCCCTTTATAAAAAGCATTTGCCGATTCTGAGAATTTATTTTACCGTTTATAATACATATATCATTTTGTAAATATGTAATGTTAAATCAGCTAAACGTATTAATTTGATGTTTATTTATTGTATCTCATGCCGATTATTATGTTTATTATTTATTTCGTTACAGTACCTGTATTAGAACCACCAAGCAATATGGACGTAGATGAACTCGATAAAGACGCAAATAATCTGTACGGGACGGCCAATATACATGAAATGATTCCTCAACCCCCTTGTCCTTCAAATAACCCAAAAAGTAATTTTAAAAGAAATATTGATATTAGTCGATGTGTAGTATTAATTCCTTAAATTATATTGTAAGAAAATAATAAGAGTTCATATTTCCTTTTTTTTAAATACTCTTATGTCTGCAAACATTTCTCGTAATCGTGTATGAACTCCAAATGAATTAAGAAATACTAGTCTCGTAACATACCTATATGTATTTTCCAGATAATTTTGAAAAGATCGCATCATGCGGTTTGATGCAGGCACAGATTACAGCTAGAATTAGTGATTTGCGATGCAATAAAAATCCAGAGGCATACTGTTCTCTTTATAAATCTGAAAGCAAACGACCGAGAATAAATGAAGCTAAAGGAGCAATCCAAGAAATCCCTTGTTACGATAAAAACAAAAGACATTTGGAGAAAATGTTCTCCGAGACGCATGGTAGTGGACTTTTCTACTTAGGTTTGGACTAAGGCTCATTAAATGAAGTATATCACATATAATATTAGCGTATTTTCTATTTTATTTAAGAGAATGGCGTTCTTAAGCTACTTACATACATATTTGCAAATAGGTTCTAGGAACACTAAATGTCTTCCTCCGGCTGTTAACAAAAACAATAATTTTGCTTTTCGTAACTACATTTTCATTATGTATTTCTATGTGACACAAATTGTAAATAACATTTTTGTAATTTATGTAACTTTATGACTTTTTAAGATTAGCGTAAATATTTACATAAATATGATTTATGTAATTATGACTCATAATATTATTGTGAGTGTACGTTTTTCTAAGTCCTAAAACATTTGAAAAGTCTATTGTATAACTCGATAGCTGCGAATCTTGAGCGGTCGTAAGATTCCAATTGGAAAGGAAACGATTAAGACAACACGCTTTATGAATGAGAATGGAGAAAGGAGTGTATTTTATATGGTAATATTGATTTATTTTTGTAAATATCTTGTAAAATATTAACTTTTCGACAAAACAATCTTCAGCACATATGTATATAGCTACGAATATGATCTACAAAATAGGAATTTATGCATGCGTGTTTTTTGCTTGTAAAGCAATAAACAAACAAGAAAAATATTTTTTTGACTAAATTACTGATTACTCCAAAACCAATTTGGTATTTTTCGTTTAACTAGAGGTTATATGTATATCTAATGTTGTGTGCAAATTTCAGCCTTCTACGTCAATAAGTTTTTGAGATAGACCTAGGTACAAAATTGGCTTAGTTGATTCGGACATACATCGTAGCGAAAGCAATAAGGTTCCTCCATATGGAAACGGAACCTTAAAAAGAGACAAAACAACTCTCCAATAAAATTATATACTTACGGGGAAAACTACATTTTCGTAAATATCTCCACCTCAGCGCCACTTAGCGGGTCCAAAATTTACCAAAGATTTTCTTTTATTTAGATATTCAAATCTAAGCCAAATCGATCCATAAATAAGAATTTTCAAAAAAAGCGACCCCAGCGCCACCTAGGGAGGGTCTAACACAAACAAACAATCCGAAGCACCACAAGAACATGGTGTAAATATAAGGTGTAGGTATAGCGAACGTGGGCCAATCGTTATGATCAGACGCAGGCCCTTATTGTGATTGTCGATCAGCGATCGTCACAACAATTGTCGATTTCGTCGATTGATTTTAGATATTCGTACGCACAAAATTTTTTCACTTCCAAGAGAAAGCATCGACCAGACATTTGTAATCGACTACAAGCGACTGTCTAATCGACAAATATCAATCGCAATCGACAATCAAAGTTGTCTATCGATCGACAGTTGTCGATCAACGATCAACTATCGACACTCACAATACGGGCCGCATACATTGTGCAAGGCCACACGTGCCTTCCCCTGAAAGTCGTGTCTGGCGAGGCAGGTCGATTCTAAAGTTGCTAGTACACGATATGTGGCACGCCACATTCATATATGTGGCTCTGACGTAATTTTGACGTCAGCGTATGGAGCCAATGGCTACTTGCCGTGTACAAGCTCTCTTTGTGCACTATCTCGTGACGTTAGAGCCACATATATGTGGCGTGCTACATACCGTGTACTAGCACCTTAAGTGAGCAGAAAAGAAGAGATTTTCGGTGTAATCTACCATTCTTTTCTCAACTAACCTAAAAATCTACCCATCTCGTGCGACACGACTTTCATGGAAAGGCATGTGTGGCCCAGAACATGCGCACCCACGTTTTTGTATAAGATAAATTTATTCGAAAGCTGTCACCTGGTTTGTATACAATTTTGGGCATGAATTGCATTTGTGTGCTTCTTGAATGGATTCTGACTTGAAATCCACAAGCGAACGGTTTTAGAACTGATTTTTTTATTCCGGACGCATCCTTTGCCCAAAACGACAAGGTAAAGTTCTTTAAATACCTACGTGCTCAGATATATTTTCGTCTCCATCACTAGCATAGTGACGGCACCATCCGGTGCCCTTTTAGACGTAGCTTAATGTTAGGTACCGGAACTGGACAGGTTTTAGGCGAGGGACAGTGTTCGCACCGGGTTTTCCCAAAAAAGAATATTAGACAAAAGTCTTAAAAGTCTTATTTATTACATTAGATTCCTCTAATCCTAAAAAATGTTGTTTGAATTTGAAAATCACAAATTTTTGTTGTAGGTTCTAATGTACAAAACTTAACTATGTACATTATCAGCTAGGTTCCAGAAATCGAAATTGCAAATCGAGTGAATTCGTTTTCAGTGTTCTGCATTTCGAGCGATTCGGAAACTCCAAAATTTATTCGAAATCACAATTTCAATTTGTCTCAATTCCGAAAATTTTGAAATCGAAATCGAATACATTGAAATGTAGAACACAAAAATTCATTTCCGATTTCATTTCGAGTGAAAGTGAAATGTGGAACCTGGCAGTATATATAAGATATTTGTCAATAAAACAATAACGTAACTGTCTTCTATAAACTAGAACGGGAATAAGAGTTAATAAATAAATAAATAAATAGTTAGCGCAACAGGCGGGTAGACACCCTAGGCCTAGCTTCTCGCGGTCATTCGTTTGTGTGAGTTTCTATTTTTGGGACGAATGGAAGGGACCTACAATTTTATGCCGAGTCCGAACGGCTGGATTGAGAAGCTTTTTCAGGACAGTTATACTCTCGGATGTTTTTCAGACGTTCGCGAGAGGTGGCGCAGTAGAAAAAACCTTAAGATGTAATTTGTGTTTTTCCGGGGATCGAACCTGGGATCGAACCGGGGATCCCCTGGGATACTGCGCCTACGGGAATAAGAGTTATTGATTTATTTTACCTAATTTTCAATATGCTAAATATATTTTATTGATTTACATAATTACTAATCTTACTTGCATTTACAACTACATGTATATATACTATTTGTAAACTCTGTCCATATATGAAAGCATCGAAAATAGGCAGTACATTAATGTATGAATCACAAACCACATAAAATAGGTATAGGTTGTTAGTGGTATAAATAGTAGGTAGGTAGTTTTTTTCCAAAACATAAAAACAATACTTATTGGTAATTTTTTTTTTTTGCAATTTAGCAATTTATTGTTCACATTTCCGCTACTGTCCTAGAATCCACAGAATGCTGTACATTAACATTGTTTTCTTGGACTTCCTTAACCATAAATTGTACTACATTATCCAAGTCGTATTTTGGTTTCCAACCCCAATCACAGCGAGCTTCCGAATCGTCAAATACTTGGGGCCAAGAATCAGCAATTAATTGTCGTTCATCTGGTTTATATGTGACATGCAAATTTGGAATATATTTGCTAAGTTTTTCAACTAATTCTTCAGGTGTGAACGACATTCCTGTTACATTATAGACCCGTCTTTTTAACTGACTGGATGGGGCACTCATGAATTCCAGAAGAGATCTAATTTACATAACAAACAAAATTATTCGTATTATAAATACATTACAAATCTACCAGGAAATATTCAAAATTGTGACCTTGCCTTAAACAATCTTCAATATGCATCATTGGGAGTCTGGTATCCGGTTTTAGATAGCAAGTGTACTTTCCGGTTTTAAGCGCTTCGTGAAAAATTGCAATTGCATAATCTGCATTAAAAAATTAAATGTAGATTAAAAATAAGTTTTTAATAAAAATATTGTCTTTACTAAACAAGTAAGAGTAAGAATATATAGAAAGGCATATACAGTGAGCGTCAAAAGTGAGTCAACACCAATGCTGTTTTCATTATTTTGTCTTTGAAATTTAGAAATAATTTTTCTTAAATACATACATATCTATAAACAATTATTGTATGCTGTCGAAATGAAATATGTTTTGTTATTGTTATTTTGTCATCAAACTTTTTAGAGATTGTTGGTTTTATAGACATGTTTCAAGGCATTAAACAAAAAACTTTACGCTCACTGTATATACGTAAAGGTACGGTATAATTGTAAGTCCTATGGCTATGAAACTTTTTATTTAATGGCCGCATTCCATTGACCGCTGGACATTTAGCACATAATATCTCAGATGGAGGAACGACCGCTACGCAAGAGTTCTAGCTTTAGCTTTTCTCAATCCAGCGGGTAATTTTGCGCTAGATATGCCCTAGCAAATGATAAAATATGGAGTTTGACATGCCGCAAGTCATCTAGCGGTCAATGCAACGCAGCGAATTACTTTTACCAAAAAAAGGGAATTAAATTTAATGGAAAACACAAACCTGTAGTTCCCCCTCCAGGAGAATTGCTGGAAATAACCCCCGGAAACCGCAAACATCTAAAATCTAAGCCGAATTTGTGGTAATAGTACTCCCCTATTAGCTCAGCATGAACCTTTGAAACTCCATAAATCGTCCTTGGTCGTTGTATCTGGAAACATAATAAATAAAATTTAAATGAAATGTAAATGTACTGAGAGGTAAGAATGACGATGTTGCGAAGAGGATCCTATATCGTTGGAAGTAGGTTAGTATAGATATGCAGATTTTTAGACAGATATGCATCCCAAGCGAAAGCAGTGCCACATACGTATGTGGCTTTCTACAAGTTTTCGCTATTTTATTGTTTTGAAGTTATTATTAAGCATTGGCTTATATTTTTCAAGAACTACCGTATTTTCTGTAAAAACGCTGTTTCATATTATGTAGGTACTTGGTAATATTATTTCAGTTAGTTTCCAATTTTTTGTTATAATCGGTGGTTTGCATAATAAATTTATTTCCATTAAAAAAATATGATTTAAGGTTTTAACTTAATTCAATCCACTTTTGTTTATTTTTCAAAATGTATTTACTTTTAATCGAATTGCATTGACAGCTTTGTTTCTGCGATATAGATTAACAAATTTCCCTGAAATGGATATGTATTTCATAATAAGTACGAAAACCGAAACAATAAAACTGCCAAATGAAAAACTCAAAAAAAAAAAAAAAAAAATCTCTTCGCTAATATTTTTTATGATTTTTTGAAAATTGCTAAAAATTACTATTTTAGCCACTTTTTCCTCCTTTTCATACAACATTTTTCTGATCCCATTCAAAAAATCATAAAAATTATTAAAATTTTTTTTGCAGTCACTATTAGAATTGTTTGAAGAAACTTTTTGCATCAAAACATTTTTTTTTAGACCGCCAAAAAAGTAGACTTTTACAAAAATTCAAAATTTTCAATGGGTTAAGGAAAGTTTTGTATCATTCATACGGAATTTAAATGACCTTTCCATTGATGCCAAAATTTGCATGAAGTAAGTTCAAATTTATGAGTAGAATTAACTTTACTTTTGTGTAAATAATTGTGCTAACGACTGTATGTGACTCTAACAAATAAAATCCATTTACGAAAATACTTTAAATAAGAAAATTAAACAACATCGCATCTGCTAAATTGTCAATAACGAAACTGCGCGCAAATTCAAATTAGACGAGAAGTGGTAAACTACCAACAACTGAAAAGCTTTTTCTAAATTCTTGAAACAAGGAAAAAAAAAGATAATCATTTCCAGTTTATCCGCAACACAAAAATATCAAATTTGGCTTAAGATTGAATTCTAGAGCAACTTAAAAGTAAGTTCTGTTTAGGAAATTTAACTCTGGGTTTATTAGCTTAGATAAGTACCTACCGTAACATTAGGAGTTGGATTTCGTGGACTATCTGGACCAAAAGCTCCTATTGTACTTGGAACGAAAATTCTCAATCGATACTGCTTAGCAAGTTCAATAACATTTTGAACGCCTTCAATATTTACCCTAAAACCAAATATAAAAAGTACCAATTCAAAATTGTATTTTGATCTCGTTACACATTTAATCTTACCTCATTGCCAGCGGAACATTTTGTTCGCCAATGGCACTAAGCAATGCCGAAAAATGAATGAGCCAATCAATACGATGATCGACAACAATTTTTTGCAGCCCCTATATTGTTAATTATAATTTAAAGTGAGTATGTATAATATATACATATTTAAGTACAGCTATTTTTTTTTATTATGTATAGTAGTACCTTTATGTCCAAAATATCTGCGAAGATATATGGTCCACTGTGTGCTATTTCTTTATTTGGCTTAACAATATCCGAAAGAATTACATTCGAATCACCGTAATGTTTTCGAAGCAATTTGGCACATTCAATTCCTAATTGCCCAAGTCCACCTAAACGAGAGTTTCACGTTAATCAAGTTGTAAACTTATTTAAATGTTCGTACCAGTGATTAAAATTTTTGGAGGGCGTCCATTATCCGTATGCAAATTACGCAAATATTTAGATGCATTTTTATATAAATTGGCACTAATGTTTAAAATATGTGATGTAGAAGTACGTAACATATTAAATATTAGGATCTTTAATTTCGGTATAAAATTCAGTAGTCGATTATTCCTCGAGAGAAGGTTTGCTTGTTGTAAAGATATTCCTATTACTGAATGAGAACATCCCATGTACTTATGATGGAAAGAACAAATCTGATGTTGATGGGGTGTTGTGAGCATTGTGTTAGATAGTGTTAGTTTATTTGATATATTATGCATAATATTTGCAAAGGGTGTTCCTTTTATGTAAAGTGTGATTTAATCCATAAAGAAAACAACGCAAAACGAAAAAGCACCTAGCTAGAACCTCCAAATAAAAACAGTTGCAGAAACAGGAACATAAAGGACCGGCACAGCTTTTCACAACCATTCATTTACTTGAATTTTGAAACCTACAATGGATGCCGTGTATACAAACGGCTGAATTTGAAAAAAAAAACCTTGCGAAACCCTCGCATAGAATTCCAGCACACTAAATACTGAGCCACATCCACTAGAAATAATAAGAAAGCAGATCAGTAAACATTTTATATTATGCTATTGCAACAGTTTCCCTATTTATTTCATATATTTTCAATTTTTTTCGTTTTCGTTACGAAATACGATCATAATCTGGGGGTTATATTCTGACAGAGAAAACTACCTATCAAAATTTTTCATAATTTGACTACAATAATATGCAAAAAGAGATATTTTTAATATGTAATAAAAAAAAACTTATATATTCATACATATAACTACATACATATACTTACGCATTTTCACAGTAACTTAGGTACAAAAAATTATATTATTAATAAATATTATTACGTAAAGTGGCTATAATTTGAAAATTTTTACACTTGACTAAAAATGTATACATATTTACAATTTAACATACGTATATTTCTGAAAACATGTAGATATTTCTTTAAATAGGTAATTATATTTTGCCAGCACGATTTTTAGTCAGAAAAGTGGTGATCAGATTATTAGGAAAATTCGAAGCGCCCTGTAAATAACCATCCGTTTTTCATTTTAAAAAATAAAAATGCTATACTTAAAGCATATTAGGTTGTAGATATATGTTAGTTTTCGTTAATGAATAGATAGATACTCATGCGCATTTGATGTTCAACTACATAATGTATTTAATATGTTCAATTTGGATGATTCCCTTCACGTTCACATGCTATGGAACGTAGAAGCCAGTAATTCAGTGGAGACAATTTTCATAATTGATTTAGTCTTAGCATATCTCTATGCATTGGTTTGTGCTTCCTGTTCGCATGAGAATTCAGTGTAAATCTTCTTAGTATATTAGACTATAAAAACATATACTAGTTTATGCTAAATATTTTGACACACCCACCATTAACAGGTGATCTTTCGTCATTTGCTTATGAGTTAGTGTTGTATTAATTTAAACAGAACAATTTCCCACCACCATGAGCACACGCGCCTCCTTAATATAAATAGATTGGTCTTTTCACAAATTTTAAATATTTAAATTACCATCGTTAAATATATTTGGCCTTGTTAAATGTTAAGTTACTTATACTAAAAATGTACATAGATATATTCGAGTAATAGTTTATTTGTTGTATATGTATGTATTACATACATTATAAATACGTCATTCTTACATACATAATATGTATTCGCACGTTCGCTACAAGAACATCATAAAACAATCCAAAAATAAAAGAAAATTCTGCAATTTGCTTTCATAGAAACAGAAATCGAAGTGGACATTAAGTTTCAGTACACGTTGAAATTTAACAAGTGTCTTTGGTGCGTTTAACGTTTTTCTAATTTTAGACCATGTACATTTTGACACACCCACCCAGTAACAGGAAATTTTTAGTCATGTGCTTAAATAATTTATTTAAAAACAGACGCACGTAGGTACAACACATTCGCATTTGCATGAAGGTGGACGTTTTGACTTGTATATAATAAATGATTTAACCACTCGAGTGAATAGGGGTTTGTATGTATGTACGGGGTTGAAAAATCCATCAGGTTGGTCCAAAAATATTTGGAAATATTAATTGAACCCATCTTTGTAACTACATATTTCCAGTCAGTTTGACACTTTGGAAACGAAAAATTATAACCGGGTCGGATGGTTGAAGTCAAATTTGTTTCGCCGGAAAAGTCATACAATTGTAGAATTGGTTCTTAACTCGGTATGAGGTTTTGGAGAGAATATAGAAATAGAAAACGACAGTGACCAAAAAAGTGAGTGAATTCGAAGACTTCGCGCTAAAGCCGACGACAATCACGGATAGGAACTGCATCGACTATGATGGACCCAAGATACACTGTAGTACCTACCTACATATATCCGCATATGGAGAAGAATGGAGCAACCGGAGTTCAACTTCTAACTTAATAATGGATACATATTTGGATGATTGGGCATATATCCCATTCATGGAAAGCAAACTGAGTCCAGCAGTGCCACAGGGAGAAGAAAAGGCGGCCGACATACAACGTGTGTTGATCTTCAATATTTAAGAAACTAAATCTTATCAAAAACAATATAGTAAGTTGTACGTATGTATAACAATGCCCTGCGAACACTCTGCGGTAATAATCATTTTTTGTGTGGCTAAATTTTACGAGCTGCCAATAGCCCATTGCAAGGTACAATTTTCCTTTAGTTTTTGCCACCATGGGCGATAGCTGTCAAATTTTAAAAACTCACAATAGCGACATTTTCCATACAAATTTCTAACTTACAAACTATTTAAGATGCATGTTAATAATGTTTAATAGTACGGTCCAAATCGATACCCACCATCTTTTCATCGATTTTAAGGCCGCCTATGACAGCATTTATAGAGACGAGCTATACAGAACAATGTCCAGTTTTGGCATCCCTGCCAAACTCGTCCGTCTGTGCAGGATGACAATGGAGAATGAACGCTGCTCCATCAAGGTCGGTAAAGAACCCACCGAGACCTTCGATGTCAAAAAAGGATTTAGACAAGGCGATGCGCTGTCATGTGACTTCTTCAACATCGTTCTTGAAAGAATATTGCAAAACTCAAACGCTAACACCAGAGGCACTATCTTTCAAAAGTCCGTCCACCTACTCGCCTACGGCAACGACATCGACATAATCGGCAGAACGCAGCGTGATGTCACTGGCGCGTTCGTGAGCATTGAGACGGAGGCGGCGAAGATGTGTTTGGCGGTCAATGAAGGCAAGACAAAGTATATGCTGTCATCAAGAAAGGACACCCAACACCGACGTCTTGGACCGAATGTCACTATAGACAGATATAACTTTGAGGTGGTAAAGGACTTTGTCTACCTAGGCTCCGCTATGAACTCAGACAACGACATCAGCGCTGAGATTAAACGAAGAATAACTCTTGTCAATCGCTGTTTCTTTGGTCTAAGAAAGCAATTGAGTAGCGAAGCCCTCTCTCGAACAACTAAAGTGACCCTTTATAAGACCTTAATCATCCCAGTCCTACTTTATGGTGCAAAGGCATGGACTCTATCAAAAGCGGATGAGCTGACTCTTGGTTGCTTTGAGAGGAAAATTCTTCGAGTAATTTTCGGTCCCGTCTGCATAGACGGTGAATGGAGGAGGAGATACAACGACGAACTGTACTGTGTACGGGCTGTACAGCGACATCGACCTAGCCAGAAGAGTGAAGGTCTAACGACTGGCTGGGTCATGTAGAGCGAATGGACGTGAATGCTCCGGCCCGGAAAATCTTCGAATCCACACCCGAGGGACGGCGCAGTAGATGAAGACCGCGACTCAGGTGGCGCACGCAAGTGGAAGGGGACCTCAACCAAACTTAGCGTGCTAAACTGGAGACAGCTGGCCAAAGATCGTGCTGGCTGGAGACGCTTGTTGGTTGAGGCCCAGGTCCACCCGGACTGTAGCGCCACCTTAAGTAAGTAAGTACGGCCCATCGCTCTTGTAACTCGAGAAATGAACTATTTATTTGTATTTTCTTACTGACTATAATACATTATATACATATTAACATACCTAATTAATTTAGCTTACAATACAATCTGTATCAATAGCACTGCCTATCATATAGGTCATACTCATCCTACCTGGTATTGTTTTGCTTATTCGATACAATTTGCTGAACAATATGGGCCACCATCTAATGCAGCAATATACCTACAAGCGAATGCTCCAGTTCAGGGCATCCACATTGTTGTTGTTGATATGTGTTCTCTCTCTCTAGTCTGTTAACTCAATCTTGGTAGGATCAAGGATGATTATTTCCAATTTTTTTGTTCTGTTTAAAATTACGAGCCTTCATTAAAAGAATGTGAAAATCGCCCTGAAAATTATATGTACATATTACCAAAATTACTCATATTGCCTTAGGCGGTATGGTGATGGTGTAACAAAATACATATTCAAATGGCTGTGGGGGTAAAAGAGTGCACACCCATTACCCATAGTGAATGCTCGTCTATTAGAACTTTGTAAAGGCATCTCTACCGAAATAAGTCATATGTTCGTTGTACATATTATGTAATATATTATTCTATGTTACCTATAAAGGAAAAGTTCATATTTTTTGATTATCCATATCCATATCCATACTACTATATAAAATGCAACGTCCGTCTGTTCATTCTTCAATAACTCGACAACCATTCGTCCGATTTTCATGACTATTTTTATGATTTATAGTGGCCAAATTAGGCCGTAGGGTGGGTGAGAATTGTTGAGGAGTAAAGGGCTCGTGGGAAGTAAGTTCATACGTCAGCCGTATGAACTTGAAAGGTTGTATGTTGATAGATAAGTCAAAATTATTACATGCCTCATTCATCGTTTTTTCAAAATGCGTATTAAGGGTTGAAAAAAGGGAAGCTGGCGGGCGGAGCCGCGGGCGTGGATAATCTTACATAAAAATGAAAAATTGTAATTGGAATTGTTAATACATATTATGTAGCTTATCTATACATTTGATAAAACTGTAGGAATTTTCTTTGCCTGTTAAAAACTCGAAAACTACTCGACAAATTTCGATGACACTTTTTTAAAATGCATACGTATACCTCTCATTCGAAAAGGGTTGATTTGTTTTCGCAGTGAGTGCTATGGTCAGTTGTATTATGTAGGTATGTATATTATGATCGTATACCCGGCTGGGGATGGGGTGCGTGCTGCAGTATGGCATTGGGTATACATATTAATAATCTTCATAAGAGAAGAGACGTATAATACAAAACAGGTTTCATTTCAGAATTTCATTCTGATATGTGGTATGGTATGGTAACAGTGTAGAGTTGGGGTAGGTAGTTGTTTGGATTCCATAGGAAGAGGGAAACAAAGGAAAGGAAATGCAGTATTATAAACAAGTAGCTTGATCATGGAGAGGGAGGGCGATACAGAGGGTGCACATTAAATCTATATCTATACTATTCAATGATCTATAGCTATACTTATAATACAACTGTAGGAATTTTCTTTGTCCCCTAAAAGCGCGAAAACTACTGGACAGATTTCAATGAAACACTCAAAGTGTAATCTTAATGGACCAAATATAATTTTGTTTGTTTGCTAAAGGCGAGCGGCGCAAGGCGAGCACGGGTCAGCTAGTTTTAATTATAAATTATTGTATTGTATCTTTTTTTTTAATACATCTATCTTTAAATGCCTGGTCTATAACCCTTCAACAGTGCTATGAGATGCTTGCGGATAGGCATTCTACATCGGTTGCCTAGCTATCTTGTATTAGGGGGCTCATATCTCGCATTGAGTTGCTATTAGTTCTGTGGCAATATTTCACTGTCCATGCGAAAAAATTATTTTTCTACACCTCGATTTATTTTAGTGCCCTAAGCACAAATTTGGCGCTCTATTCCCGTTTGGTGGTTGGGTGTTGTATGAAGAGTGTAGAATCTGATTGGCATCAACTTGGCGGTGCCCAGCTCGTTGCAACTAATTCATACACACACAAATCTATTCATGGTAGTCATGGTAGATAGCGCTTCTTCAGCGTATTTGGAGCTAAGGTCATTAAGAATTTTTCAATACTTGTCAGGGTATTGAAATAGAGATGGTGGCGGAAGAGCCCTTAATGGGTCAACGGCAGCACTCAAATCCCCGAAGCGGGTCCTTTTCGTCCAAGCAACCGGTTTCCTCACCTCAATATCCACAAAGGAACATGGCGGACCCCAGATCATCAAACCGCCAATCAATTACGTTACGTTGCGATCGACGTAAGGCATCCAGTATTCTACATGACCTTTCCGAGCGGCCAACATAGACTCGGACCACTACCTTGTTGTAGCCAAGGTACCAATGCGGATATCTCAAACGCCACAACAACGAGAAAAAACTGTGAGGAGATTTAACGTTGAAAAAATCCATGGTTGTTAGCTCAGATCTAGTGGTACCTACTTTGATGGGCTATAACGGGAAATACGATGAAAATATACCCCCTTTTTTCTTCGGCAGAACTTCAGGAATCTTCCCTTAAAGGATTATACTTCTTAACTGGGACACCCTGTATATGTGCCTACTGTATGTGGGAGCAGAGCGGCTTTTTTCACCTTTACCTTTTGTTACCGCTTGACTAATACTTACGATTCGGTTTACTTATCCTTTGTAATGCATAGATGGGACATTTAAGAAATGATGATGACGATATTGGTAATTTTTGGATTTGGTCATATCATGCCATTATCATGATTACGGTTATCGATCAGACAAATCATATGTAGACAATTTTATGCAGCTCTTGCGCCAAGAAGAAGTACAATGTGTAAGGTTAATAGGTAGTTGCTACGTAGGTCTACCTGTTAATATAAAAAAAAAATATTGGTAGGTATCTATGCTAATTAATTATGAATTTCTGGTAGAAAAGCGACCTAAAAGTTTAAAATTTGATCTGAACAAACAAAATGTAACTGTCTTTAATAGAAATATCTAGAAAAAGCTATTGATTTTAATTAAGCACAGTTAAAAGGAGTATAACTTCTTCTAAAATTAAAGCCCTAAACAAAGTTTCTGTAAGAAGTAGGTATTACAAATATCTTAGCATGGGTCAAGGCAGGAGCGGACTAAGAGGCAGTGGCACCCGGGGTGGTAAAGGAAGCTTACACCCCTATACAAATTTAAGAAAAAAACACGAACAAAGATTTTATTTAAAGGTGCTTTCGAGCTTTTATTGCACTGAATAGTTTCCATTAAATCATTAAAATCGTTATTTTTTGTGTGCTCCTTTTCGATTAGCCAGATTAGTCAACCTATTTTCGCTGATTATTGATCAACAGTCTTAATTAATTTTAATTTTGTAAAGCTTAGTTCACACGATGCCACTGAGACGCAAATTGTTAAATAAATTCTCATCGCCAATGACAGACTCGGTAACGAGTCTGAAAAGTCCCACTTAACAATGAAGTTTAAAAATTCAAAGACTGTCCAAATTTCTACACCTTTTAAATTTATTTGGCATCTTGAGTCTTTTCTCTTCGCATAATGTTCTTCTTTCTAGCTCAGTACATTATTCTCTTGAATAGATATATTATGGCCCTTTTCACGGTTTCATCACGATGTTAATGAAGAAAACTCGTGAATACCTTAAAAAAAAAAAAAAAACAGGGATCGTTTCATCACCCTGAATCTAACCTAACGCCTAACCTATGTTTTATTACACTTTTTTCTAGAGTGAGCCCGGATTGTTGCAAGTATTTCTGTACTGCATCAACTTCTTCCAAAAGATCGCACCAGCAGAATGAAAGATAACACTTAAACGTAAAGTCGCATACAGCAGATAAGAGTATGGTCTTGTATCCAAATTTTCCTTTTGAGGATCACAAAGGAGTTCAAGAGTTGAAACTATCTTCAATAAATTTTTCTTAACAGCCTCGTGACGAGCGCTTCATCTAATGTCTACAAATCTCTTGACTGACACACCTAGATTTTTTATGAGAATATCCCAACGATGCGTAGATGCGGAGAAAAGTGTGTTAAGTCCCAAAAACGTTGTACTTGAAGGACTGCTCCCCAAAGAGTGAAGTCCACAAGGGTTTAAAGAATGGTTTGCACATGGCGTAAACAAAGCTTTTGGATTAATTTTCCCAATTAATTTTTAAACTCCTCCATGAATACCCGCCATAGTCGCAGCATTATCATATCCCTGAGCCCGGAAAAGGTTAATGTTAAGACTATCTTCATTGAGTTGGTTTAATATATCGTCGGTAAGTCTTTCCTATCTTAAGGGAATAGGTCAGAAACCTAATATATAGGTATATATATAAGTAGGTATTTGGGAAACAAATTTATTGTTTTAACCACCCCCCCCCCCCCCTCCCTTAGTCCGCCACTCAAGGTCAAGGTACCCCAAAGTAAGCCTTTTCTTTTCTCGATAAAATGATGGCCACATTGGAGATATACCTTTGCATGCCTTTACTGTAAAAAATGTTTTCTTAGATTATACCATTGTATAAAAATGTAATTATACCCAAGAACCATTTCCCAAAGTTTTGACATTCAACTTGGAAACACTTTGTATATTGTAAACAAAAATTAACAAAAAAAAATTAATATCGACAAATTCCACTTAAAGAAAAAACATTTTATGAGCTTACTGACAATATTTTGTGAAATAACTTTCTAGACTGTAACTGTAAACAATGAACAACAATTTATATTTTTGCAGACAAAAAAACTACTATCTTGAAAACAAACAGCCAACAACGCCTTGATAATCAACAAAAAAAGGAATAAAACGTAACCCCTGACCTTTGCTGAGTGATCACTTTTTGATTAGACAACATTCAGATACTTTGTTTAATGAAGGTACAGTGTAGCAATAAAAATAAAAATTTATTGGTTTCCTTTAAAGTAAAATAAAGAACAGTTTTCAAATTAAACACATTTATACGTGGCTATAAAATAGGTATACTCTTATTCATAAGAACGCCATTGTTTGCAATTTAAATTCTACTTAAAATGAATCACAATATGCAAGGTATGTATGTATGTATTACACATGTAGTAAATTTGTTGTTCTTTTTGTTTAAACAATTCAATTGTGATGGTATTTTTTATTTCCCCAAAAATGAACCTCTTGATGCTATTGGTCCAAAATTGCTGATGCTGCCATTTCGCTGTGCTTCGATAGCCTGATAGTTAATAAACCAAAAAGGACGATTATCAATTGGAATTTGATTAAGGTGGTCGATAAGTTGCTGATCGCCGTGCGCATCCAGAGGCAATCGAATTGGAGTTAAAGGTGCTGCTGTTGTTGCAAATGGTGTTGATGATTGATCTCTGCTGCCTAAAGTTTCTGCGGGCCTTTGAGTTGATGTTCCTGGATTGATATTGTTACCGAATGCAGCAACTCCTGATGACTGTACTTGATTGTTTGTAAGTGGAACATAAGCTTGCTCAGCAGTTACGACAGCAACTCCCTGTGGAGGTCTTTGAGTTGCACCATTCGCCAAAGCATCCTCCCCGAATCTATTCGCCAGTTCAATATCTGCTGGGCTTTGAGTTGGGCGATACTTATCTTTATTGCCATTTGGTGGTCGGCTACCGGCATATGAAGGCCGTTGGCTTAATACGAGAGTTAAGCCCAATAATAAATAAATTGTTAAACTAATCGATTTTACTGTCATGGTTAACTTTTATAACAATCAAATATTAAATTTTGATAAGTGTTTCGTTTCTTTAATTGCTAATACGCACAAAATGTTATTACAATGTAGTAAAAACAGTCCTAACCTCGACTAAAATATGCAAACCATTTGCTTTGCTTGCTTGAGCGATTGATTTTGACTGAGCGTAACCATTTTAGCATCAGTTCATTTAAACCAACTCAAAAATCATTCGAATCTTGCTTAACGAGAGATGTATACAGGTTTGAAAGTTTCAGCAGAAAATAAAAGAATGTATGAAACTGAAACCTGCTGGTGCGCTCTGGTCTGGTCTCTATCTCTGGTTGCTTTGCTCATTCGCTGTGCTTCTGCTTCATTCCTGCCTCTGCCTGGGCTGGGCCTGCTGCTGTAGCTGTAGTGCTGTGAGTTTTGACTGTGAGCATGATGAAGATGATGATGACACAAAAACCAATTCTTTGTTTTTGTTATTGTAAAGAGAGATGAGAGAGGATACGTAATTTGCGGTTGGGATTGGGATTTTCCCACCCACATTGATATACCTAGTTATTTAAGATTTGTGTGAATCCTACTTGTCAACTTAATCAGGGTTCAATGATCAAATGCAGTGAAACTGTTGTAAAAATATTATATTTTCGAAATATTCCAAGGAGAAGGAATAACACACATAATAAATCAAACCACAACATTTTTTCTTAGACAAAATTAATTCGTAGATATTAAGTATATGTAGTAGATACCGCAACATTTTAGCTTATTACATACGAGTAGGTATAATGACGTATTATTGTTATTCATCTTCTTAGTTATTAAGCCATATTATTATAATATAGCTTAGCTAATATGTATAATATTAATCATCGTTTTCAGTCATCTGAAGTGTGAACAATAACGAGCAATTCGTATTACGTTTAGAATTGTGAGTGTGACGTCAAATTTGTATAAAGGGGAAACCTCCGGTGACTGTGGGATTTTATGGGCTATAGCTATAAATTATAGGTCGAACAATATAAAAAAGAAGTACAAAAAGCTGAGTCATATTTTGTTCGAATAAACCAAAATCAAATTAAAAATAAAAAGGAGAGGTAGGTGTATACGAGTATTCGTATGGGAAATCCAGTTTACTTAATGTTGTTTGTGTTCTTCATGATCATGACTGATATTAAGTATTTGTATATTAGGTAGGTATATGTAACACTATAAATACGAAAATATAAAACGTAAAGGCATAATAAGACGTTTGATGATAAAACATCTTACACCATTAAATATTGTCAGTGAGATTATAGAGAATTCTTTGTTTGTGCTGCGTTGTACTGAAAAGTCCGAAATAGTGCAACTGCAAGACTAAAATGAAACGAAAAAAAAACCCGGCCAAGTGCAAGTGTCACTCGCGCACCGAAGGTTCCGTATGTTAGTTCATAATAATATGCATGCATAGTTAAGGTATTGTTTCGATCTATGCCTACTTGGATCTTCGAAAACTAACTATGTAGTACCTATATGCATACCTTTACTGACATACCCCCTAAAAATGCGAGCAAGATATTTCATTGCAAAATCAGCGGCCCCAGCCAACTCGTAATAATACAAATGAACAGAGAGAGCACAAGTGCAACAAAAATTCATGCACGAACGCGATACAACGAATATGAAACAATGCGATGATCGTGGGGAGAGAGGCCAGAGCACAACCCTCCGCTCCATCCTCCATGACATCGACCAAGATGCACAAGAAAAAATATTCACCATGCTCTCCCATCAAACCTCACAAAAGTATTTCTCCTCAAGAACATCTCATATGCAAAAATCCTATATGAATTATGTCTCTAATAGTACATTTACACCGCACCTAAATTCAACATTTCAGCAGACAACATTTCGAAATCCAATTTTGCGTTCCCATTGAAACTTCAACATTTCAAATGACAGCTAGTACCAGAATTGATTCTCACTGGTGTTTTTTATGCTTTGAAATCAGAAGTGGTTTGTACCTAAAGAATTAATTTTATAATTATATTAATCTAAACATGAATATAAGTGATAATTCAGACATATTAAATACAATCTTAAATAAATAATATTAAATACAACAAAAAATTCCTCATTGGATTTTTATACAGCGGTTTTTTTTGTTCAGTGAGCCCAAAAGTCATCAAAATGAGGTTTGTTCGATTTGACATACTTGCAAATGCAGCGATGAAATTCAACATTTCGCTGAAATTCAACATTTCGAAATGCTGGAAAATGTATGGCGAAATGCTGAACATTTGGCGTGAAATGCTGCATTTAGTCGAAATGATGAATTTAGGTGCGGTGTAAACGTACTATAACTTAAGATCCGCCTCCTATCCAACAAAAATAAATTTCTCCCACAGCCAACCACCACTGCCAGCCACGACCACGACATTCCACTCATATCCAACACGAAATCTCCCCATGCAGTCCAACAACGCATAATGCATCGAGAGCGCTGAACACACAAGCCCCACTCTTTTCGGAGTAATTCTCTCGGTTTGCTTGCGCGTGGTGAAGATCGTGTTCAACCAAACACCAATATGTATAATGGTATGCGTATGGCCGTGTGTGTTTGGTGACATTGACAATGGTGTATGAGATGGGTATGCATTGGGATTGGATTGGAAGTTCCAATTGTGGCGTATTTTGTGTGGTGATTGAGTTTTTTTGTAAATATCTTCTAAAATATTAACTTTTCGACATAACAGTCTTCAGCTCATGTATAGCTACGAAGATGATCTACAAGAAATGATTACATGTATTTTTTGTAAATCTAAAAATAAACATTTTTTTTGTGCGAATGAACATATTTTTTCCACGAAATTAAGAATAACTCCAAAACCAGCCGATGTATTGTTAATATTGGTATTTGTCGATTAACTAGAGGTTATTCCTGACACTGTGTGTAAATTCCAGCCTTCTACGTCAATTAGTTCTTGAGATAGACCTAGGTACAAAATGTTCTTATTTTATTCGGACAGACATCGTAGCGAAAGCAATAAGGCTCCTCCATATGGAAACGGAACCTTAAAAAATTATTAACTACGAACCGGCAAAACGTGGGGCCCTAATTTTCCGTCACTTAAATAGAACATGAATTTAGTTTGACCGTTACTTTGGCACGACAAATAGAATACTTCGCATTGTCATACACTGGCAAAATTAAAAAAAAAAATGTTTTTTATTGTATCCACACTACATCTACATACCTACTCTGTGCTTTGCTTTTATTATCCTTCAAATAGGAGGACACTTTTCAACTTCCAGCAAAAGTGAAAACGTAAATTTTCAGATTATGCAGAAAGGAAAATTACATTTTTTTTTGTTTGCTTGTATTCATATTCCAGCATGGACCATATTTGCAATTAAAAGATTAAATGTTTCAGAAAATTGGCGATTTAGTTTTTTAAATAAGTACATTCTAAAATCCGCTTTACATAATTCGTAGAAGGCAATTAATTAAATCGTTTATGACCTGTTAAAAAATAAAAATAAAAATCTAAACTTACAAGTCCTGCAAAATGAATGAGCCAATTTTCGAATTGCAGAGTTATACAAAATAATTAAAAATAATACGTTCCGTTAATACCGAAAACAGAAAATTGTGCGACAGTTAAACTTTTCAAAAGACACTTTTATGCATAAATGCATAAATAGACTTAATTTTTTGGGAAGTGAGTATAACAAAACCAAAAGTGAGTATAACAGTTTTGCATGTAAAACCAAAAGTGAGTATACCAAAACCAAAAGTGATTATAACAGTTTTGTATGTAAAAGTAAAAGTGAGCTAGCTATAGATTCTCAAAAAAATACGCCTAATGTCGTAAAGCAAGCAAACCGTAGAATTCACCGCAGAAGTATTCAAATTCCCTAAAGATAATATCGCGCCCTCAATATTTAATAAACTAGGTTACAGTTTTTTTTATATTATATGTAATATCTTTTCTTTATATGTAAATGCGTTTGCACGTTTAATATCAATTTTTACAAAAGATAAAAAGCGTATATAATTATTTAATTGTATCTTCTATCTTTCATATTTATACGTGTTTAAAAGTTGTTGAGTTTGATTAATTAAACTTACAGAGTTTAAGATATGTTATTTAAGCAACCATTAAAAATATAATATTACAAATATAATATATATTTAATTGTGACTAAAATTGATATAGGTACAAAATAAAATGGAATTGAATTACAAATTTGTGAAATAATATTTATAAACTCTAATCTTCGATATGGTAAATAATACATGTACTTCTATAATTTATGATCATATCTATTTATGTACTTAACTCTAAGTTATAGAATGAACTTTGGCAGATAAACAATTGTGCAGCACGAATACAACTGGCTTAGGACAGCACTCCATATCCAGTTCCTGAAATGTATTAAAATATGTTTTTGATGATCCTATGATTATTGAATAACTTTTATTTAACTATGAATATATCACTGAATATGTTTGAATTACTCCAAAGCAACATGTACTATAATGTAAGTATAGGTATACTATAAGGATTCCTTATTTATTGTTTTCGTGTTGTCAACGCACATGTGCCCAGTTTCTTGTATATTATTGTGCATCTCTGAAGTGTAGGTAAAATGATCAGAAATAATGTCTGAGTAAGTTGACGATCCAAAAAGAAATTTAACATATCTACTGTTAACTAACCACTGACTGACAGAAATAAGTTCTTACACGTTAAGCGAATGTTCAAAAAACAAAAAAAAAATTTATAAATCAGTTTACAGTACATACCTACCTCATACATCTACAAATATATCTATGGACATATCAATGTGCTGGGGATAAATAGATCGTTTCTTTTAGGAATGATATATCTAGATACATCAATTATTGAAAGATAGATAATCTCGAGCTGATTTGCAGAATGTACTTTTTGGAGCACTTCGAAGTGATGAGTAATTAAAGATATTGTATACATTACAATATGTAGAGGGTTGAAATACGATTTCCTACTTTTGCAATAGAACATGTAGAATTATATGATTTCAGTTTTCCTTTTCAGTCTTCGTCAATATTTCGGGAGCTCTATATATCAACAGGGAAATGTATGTGATCGCATTTGGGCCTTGAAATTTTCATATACGCACTGCAAAATAAGGCCATAAAATGCAGAGAGAGGTCATAATCGCTTCCACAATTTATTGGAAGCAGTTTGTACCTATGTATTGTATATACGGTAGAAAGGGGGTGTAAGTGGATGCTTTTTGCTTAAAAGAGGTTTTAAGTGATTGCTATTGGATTTCTTTGGCACTGGGGTACTGAGCTTTACGAAAATATACTGAGAACTTACCTACCTATGAAAACAGAGCAGGGTTTGGGTAATTATTTTTGACAAAAATGTTTCAAACTATTTATTAAATATTTAGATCAAAATCGATATTCCCGTTTTCATATAGGTAAACTTTTGTTACTATAAAGCAGATAGGTATAGCTCCTGCTCAAAGGTGTCATAGTATTAGTGTAGGTCTGCACAATTATTCAGCTCGTCAAGTGAGTCAAGCGAATTGTATTAAGATCGCAATTAGTATCTGATTTTCAAGGGCGCTTGAGTGCTTAACTAGTTCGCGCAGTGCATTTAAAATCAAGTTATAACCATTTTTATATAAAAAATCGAACTAAAGTGACGTAAGCAAAAATCCATATTATGATTCTTTAGAAAAAAAAACTGAGATTGTATAGTCACATTAAGAATGACCATATTATTAACTTAACACCCCATTAATTTGGCCCCAATGAAAAATGACTCCAAACTGAAAATGAAAAATCACCCCAAAAATTTACATGAAAAGCAACAACAACAAAAAATTGCGTAAAATTCATATTTTGGGGCCTTTTTTCATTTTTCAGTTTGGGGTAAAATTTCATTATGAAATACCTAAGACCCCAAAAGAAGAAATTAAATAAGACCCCCCCTGCAACCCCCTGCTTGGGTTTACTGTCAGATTTGGGGCCTTATTTCATTTTTTTTGGGCCTTCTTTTATATTTGAAATTGGGGTATTATTTCATTATGAAAAATAGCCCCAATTTTGGGGTGATTTTTCATTTTCAGTTTGGGGCCATTTTTCATTGGGGCTAAATTTCATGTAGCCTTCATTGATATAAGCAATAAATACTAAAAGTATCTTTCAGTAAACTTACAATTTCGCCATCATCCCCGAAGTCTAAATACAATATTCGATTACCGTCGTCCGCTGACCCTTTCAGTTTATCGAATGCATATTGCCACATTTGCGACTTTGTGGTAGCTGGTGAATTGAAGCCACATTCATAAAGCGAAAAGCCTCGGTTTAAATGAACTATTAATTGACACTGCTTTCCTTGGTATAAGCAACGGAAAGAAAATTCTCTTTGATAGTTTATTGCATTGTGACTTCCTTGAACTAAATATCGGGCCCATGCAGCCATATCGCGGTGCGTTTCTGATCTTAGCCAATATACAAGAACCCCACGCGTAGTGCCACAGCGTACGCAGAATACTGTAGTTTGTTGACTCTATAAATAGAAAAATATTGTATCCATTTCAAAGTTAACGAAACAAGTCGATATTAAATAGAAAGAATTTAATTAATTGTTTACATGAAGGGATGAATTGCTTCCAGCTCCAGCAAGTCGAGTAGATGCAAGAGGGCAGCTTTCAAGCGGTCGACTCCATGCTTCAATAGACCATGGAGCACCTTCGTATATTCTATAAGTTGGTTTATAAAAAAAATATTATAATTTCATAGATACCTACCTAACAGAAATCATTTTTTAATACCCACTAAACAATATTATTTACTCAAACAATGTACATATGAATGTATGGTTGGAAGGAAAGTCGGAAAAATCTAAATTTTCATTTTGTATAGGAATACCACACCACCAATGAGAACGTGCTTTCATTTATGTAGCCATACTTCGGACGCTTCGGACTATTTCCATTTCAGCTAAAATTCACATTATATAATATTTAAATAAAAAGGAAAGTCTTTGGCAAAATTTGGACCCGATAGATGCCGCTGGGGTGGAGATATTTATGAGAATGTAGTTTTTCCTGTACATAATTTCATATCACCAATATTAAATTTAAATGTATCTAATAATATATAGTCTGGTATCATCACAAAAACTTCTGACAGGTGGCGTTGGTTGTCTCAAAGAACTATTGTTACATTAACAAACATTTGACATTTCAGTATTACATACTTCATTGTGCCATTGTGAATTTTAAATATATGTAATGATACGAAATTTCATAATAATATTGATTAGTATATAGCTATATAGAAAGTTGTTAGATACCTGAATTCACGATCTGTAACTGCCACAAACACGGGTTGCCACTTATCGTTTTCATCAGAGCTCTCCGAGCTAGATCTTCCACTCTAAACGTCAAATTAAAAATAGTGTTTATTTAAATGAATTTCTAAAAAAGAAATGATCTTACCTGATCGCTATTTCCACCTATTCTTCGGCTGAGCCAACCAATGTGTTTTAATTCACCGATTACATTAAGTAACGCGTGGTTTGCATCGTTTAATGCTCTCTGAGTACCACACGCCATTGCTGAGTGTAAGGCATTAAACCACATTAATGATTCTTGCGAGTCAGTTGCTCGAAGAATACACGAATGAATGCCATCAGGAGAGTGCAATTCAATACAACGATTTTCTGATAAAGAGCAAGTTTGATCTTATTATTTTTGTAATCCTTTTTATAGAATATTTTACTTGAATCTTGTAATAATAGAATTTTATATTATGTATATATGTACCTGTATGTAATTATACAAAAATGTTGAACTATATACATACCTACATAAGTAAAACAAGGGACCTTCTATTAAAAAGAGTGAATTACTTAAGATGATTGCCTTATTTCACCCTATTTGTCCCTATTTGCAGCCGCATAAATTCTACTACACCTAGGTGTTTTTATTTTTTAGTCTGTCAAATCTGACTGTAAGAAGTGCGTAATCAGCGTTGTACTCAGCCTGCTCAGTCAATTTATTCTGAGCTCATATAGAGCGCGCTCTGATCATTCTCTGAACGAAAAAAGAAGCACCAATTCAGAGTTCTTAATTCTGATGTGTCTGAGGGAAAAACGAAACATGAACTTTTTTTTGACAGTTCAGCAGGCTCTTCTCTGAAGTAAAAAAGAAAAACACCTTATGAGAAATGAAATCTTTCTAGGAAAGTGTAAATGTATCACGGTCCTGTCGGCATATATTCGTTGTGAGAGTGTGTTAGAGATTTGTTTATTAATATAAAATTAGCAACAAGTGACACATGACACATACTTGTTTTAGAGATAAGTTTACAGAGGTTTTGACTGATCGTCACTACTCAAAGAAAATTTAATCGGGCTTTAATGCGAGGCGAGAAAGAATTTTGTATTTTGTCAGGTATTGTTTTATTTGTAGTTTTTACTGGAAACTAAAATGTCTGTATATTTTGGTCTGTTTCTGTAGGTTATGTTAAAATTCTGTAGATATACCGAAAATTCTGTACAGTTGACAACAGTAGTAGTTCACAATTATTATCAAAAAATTGCGTTTTCTACATACCTAATGATTTCTATGTTTGATTGAACAAAAAAATGCAATTCCAGGTCAGTTGTTAAAAAAAATCTAAATCCAAAAAGGAGATGATTGATTTTAGTGCCGAATCGAAAAAAAAAAAACGTTAGTTTTGAGTGGCAATGGCAAGGTATACTGCCAACTAGAAATCCTTTATAGCCTGGTCCCCTCAATTGTTTTTTAATTTAGCTCATTCGTATAATGAAATGTGCAAAGATTAGGTGCGTATGCGTTTGTGCGAGAGAATTTCAATACCTGTTTAAGAATGTTTTGTTTCATTTTATTTTTCTTTATAATTTATCAGTTGTTCTTATTATAAATATTCTTTTGTTGGTCAAATGTGCCAAACATAACCTAATTTATCCTACATATTTGATAGTTGCCTTAATTGTTAATTGTTTCTTGTTTTTCAACCTGTTTAACGTAACGTAAATTCTCTTTGTCACTCTCTTAAATGTCATTCAGCTATGAGCTATGTATAATCTAATTACTGTTGTTCATGATGGAATACTGTTGTTATGTTAGAGAAAAATGTATTATACCAATTGATGTCATATGCTCATGCATGAACGAAAATGATTTCTCGGTCACTTGGATCGTAGACACACAAAGGGTAACATCTAGGAATAAATCGTTAATCGTTGACTTTTCGTTTCTTCAATTTTCATCGCTGGATTTCCCTCTGAAATTTCTTCGCTCGTGTGATCTGCGTATTATCAAACATTTTTGGTCCAATTCGAGCCGGATTTCTGGCAAAAATTCGTCTGATCTCTCGCTATTAAACCAATCGAACTGTGAATTAACAATTTTCGCAATATTATACTTTATCGACTTATATGATAGCATTCAACAACCGTATAGAACAGTAAAATTTGTCGTTGGAAATCATCTCATTCGATCGCGATAACGCTATTCATTAGTGATTAGACAGTTATTACTTCTCTGCGTAGACAAATTTATCATTGCACGTGCCAATAGTTGGTCTTTCTTAAAGGCAGTCATTTCATTCGATTAAGAACACCCGTTTAATTAAAAATGACGGACACTGTTTCGCTTTCCGCACTTCGCTTGGCTCGTGGTCATATGAAAGGTGCATTAACCAAGCTAGCAACATACACTGAGTCCATTAACGACAAAACTTCGATAGTAGAGTTGGAGGTTAAATTCAATCGAGCTGAGGATTTGTGGAGCGAATTTAATGCTTCTCAAAGTAAATTCTATGAATTCGCTAATAAAGAAGGCTACACTGACCCCGTTCCCGAATTCGAGGAATTCGATGCAAAGTTTTTGTGTGTTAAATCTGTCTTACTATCTGCGATTAGGGAACGCCAGCGCGAGGAAAGGAAAAATGATGTCGTCTGCCGTTTAGCCGATCAACAACAGGTTTTAATTGAAACGTTCAATAAAACAAATTCGTCAATAAATTCGGAGTCGTTTCTTCCGTCGATTCGCATTGAGCCTTTTAGTGGTAATTACCAGGAATGGGCCGCCTTTCGCGATATGTATGAAGGCGCAGTTCACAACAAACCTAATCTAACTCCCATTCAGAAATTCCACTTTCTTAAATCCTGTCTTCGAAATGAAGCCCTCAGTCTGCTAAACCATTTGCCAATCTGCGATGCAACATATGAGCAGGCGTGGGAAAGGTTGGAAAAGCGTTACGATAGGCCGCGATATGTAATAAACAGTTATATAAAGACATTTATGGAACTTCCATCAGCTCATAATTCGAATGTTAGTCATCTTCGGAAAATAACAGACGGAGCGGATGAAATTGTTAGAGGCTTAACTGCAATAAATTCGCTCAATAGGGATCCGTGGCTAATTTATATTCTTTTAAACAAGGTGGACCCCGAAACACGTCAGGCATGGTCAGCAGAAAGTGTTTTAGAAGATTATCCTTCTATAAACGACTTTATCGAGTTTTTGGAACGTAGGTGTGAGGCGTTAGAAAGCTGCAAAGTAAATATTCGCGAAACGAAATCTAGGACCCCAGTTGCCAGGAGTATGCATGTGTCGTCGTCGGTAGTCTGTCCAAAGTGCAATTCTGCTCACGGGTTATCCCAGTGCCCAGATTTCATTCGAATGCCTGTTCAGTCAAGAAGAGATTACGTCAAATCGAACAAAATCTGCTTCAATTGTTTGCGTACTGGCCATTCATCTGCTCGTTGTCAATGCAAATTTCGTTGCAGAACATGTAACAGTCGTCACCACACCTTGGTTCATGATAATTTAGTTAACAGCAGTCTTAATCCTGCGGCTACTAATTTTGTTAGTAATTCGAGTAACCATCAGGCACAACCCACTGAATCTGCTCTCCAAAATTCTTCGATTGACTCCAGCCTCCCTTCGACATCAGCAGCAGCATTAGAAAGAATTATTAATAATCATTCAATCAATATCGCTCAGTACATACCCCAAACTTTACTTCCAACAGCAATTGGAAAGGTTTTGGATATCAATGGAAAATACCAACTAGTTCGAATTTTAATCGATTCAGGCTCACAAGTATCCTTCGTCACTGAGTCTTGTGTCCAAAGGCTTGGGCTTCAACGACGAAATGCTCGTATACCAATAAGTGGTATTGGGTCTACCAGCGCAGGTAAATCCAGAGGCCTTATTTCGTTGACGATTACATCGCGCTGTGATCTATTTAGTATATCGGTCGATACATACATATTATCAAGCGTGACCTCAAATCTGCCAACCAACTCGTTCACCATCGAGGATTGGGATCATTTGCAGCGATTAAATTTAGCTGATCCCTCCTTCAACCAATCGAACTCTGTTGATATTCTGTTAGGAGCCGATAAAGTTTGGGACATCTTGCAAGGAAATGTAGTTCGTAGTAAGCAAGGGCTTCCGATAGCACAGCAAACCATATTTGGTTGGGTAATAGCTGGAAAATTACCTTCCCATACAAAATCAGGTATACTTTCCCACCACACCACCCTTGATATCGATGCCATTTTGCAAGCGTTTTGGACGATTGAAGAAGTAGACTCTAAATCTAATATGTCCATGGAAAATAAGCAAATTGAGGAACATTTTTGCCTTACACATCGTCGTGATGAGAACGGCAGGTATGTGGTCGATCTCCCATTTAAATCCTCGCCTCAATTTGCCAATACCTTAAACGGAGCTGTTTCGCGGTTAAAATCGATGGAGTCGAAGTTCTCAAGGGACAAAAATCTGTTCGAAGGCTACTCTAAGTTCCTCGAAGAATATTTAACATTGGGACATATGTCTAGGATTCCTTCTTCGGAGATTGCAAAGCCCAATGTATTCTACCTTCCTCATCACGCTGTCCTGAAACCGGACAGCGCAACCACGAAACTACGAGTTGTGTTCGACGGTTCGTTCAAAGATACAAACGGCAATTCTCTAAACGACTCATTGATGGTTGGGCCACCAATACAACGCAATTTGTTTTCGGTATGCCTAAGGTTTCGTCGCCATCAGTATGTGTTCACAGCAGATATCATTAAGATGTTTCGCCAAATCATTGTGTCAGAAAAGGATTCCGACTTCCAACGTATAGTTTGGCGAAATTCACCTTTGGAGCCGTTACAGCATTTTCGACTACGTACTGTAACTTACGGAACATCATGCGCACCATTTCTGTCTGTACGGGCTTTGGAACAACTTGCCAAAGATCATGTTGAAGAATCTCCAATCGCATCGGAAATTATATTGAACGATTTTTACGTCGACGACGTCGTCTCGGGCGGTAACACGTTATCGGAAGCGATTATGAAACGAAATTCTCTAATCGAACTCCTATCGAAAGGTGGCATGAAATTGAGTAAATGGCGAAGCAATTGCGTACAGCTTCTTGAAGGTTCTGATACTCTTTCGGGTAAAAACATTTCGTTAGATACTGACGCGGACACATGGACTAAAGTGCTCGGTCTTTACTGGAACCCTCAGTGCGATATGTTCAGTTTTAATCTAAACTATACCACTCATGAACCCATTACGAAACGGCAGATTCTGAAAGATGTGGCGCGAATCTTTGATCCCCTCGGGTTTCTTGCTCCTTCGGTCGTGCAGTTGAAAATCCTTCTCCAAGAGTTGTGGCACTTGAAATTAGGATGGGATGATGAAATTCCTTCTTCAGTCAGTTCCAAATGGACTAAATTTCGTGACGAGCTTTCTGTACTTACTCAGATCAAAATACCAAGATCCATAGGTTTGTCGCATGCTTCGTTTCAGTTGCACGGTTTCTCGGATGCATCTGCATCTGCATACTCCGCGGTCATCTACGCTCGTTATGAACTACCAGATGGGTCTTTCGAAACAACCATTATAGCAGCGAAGTCCCGCGTCGCTCCTCTAAAACAGCTAAGTATCCCTCGTTTAGAGCTTTGTGCCGCTCTCTTACTCGCTAGGCTACTCGATGCAGTTCAGAAATCCCTCGGCATTACTTTCGAAAATATTTTTGCTTGGTCGGATTCCAAGGTTGTTTTATCATGGCTCTCGTCCCCACCCCGACGCTGGAACATTTTCATCGGAAACCGTACTGCTGAGATCCTTACCACGATACCGAGAAACCGATGGTTTCATGTTAGATCGGAATGCAATCCAGCAGACTGTGCTTCTCGTGGTATACCACCGTCGCAGCTTCTTGCGCATCCTATTTGGTGGACAGGCCCTACTTGGCTGCAACAAGGTATGGACAGTTGGCCAATCGAACATCACAGTGAAGAAGATCCCAGGTGCTCCGAAGAAGCTAGGAAGGTTCTTCATCAATCGTATTTCGTAGCTCATGCAGAACATCCCTTCGATATACTTGCAAGAAGAATTTCCTCTTGGAACATATTACTCAGGACAGTCGCACGGATTTATCGTTTTATTAGCAGATGTCGGAAGCATTCACAAACTTCTTCAAGTTACCTGCAACCACAGGAGATCTACCACGCCAAAACACAGGTCATCAAATGGCTTCAGGGAAAATATTTTGGTGAATATATCAAATCGCTTAAAAACACTAATAATATCTCGGCTAAAAACAGTACAATATTTAACCTATCTGCCTTTCTAGACAACGAAAATATCCTACGAGTAGGAGGACGAATTGAAGAAGCTAATGTCGCCTATAATGCGAAACATCCTATTATAATCCCAAAGGGCCATGCCATAACAAAGTTAATAATTCTCGACGCACACGTTCGGTTCTTACATCCGGGTATATCAACTTTGTTCGCGCTTATTCGCCAGGAATACTGGATAATTGGTTGTCGCAATTTAATTCGCAAAATCGTACATGATTGTGTTCCCTGCTTTCGCCAACGTAAAGCGACAATAACGCAACTTATGGGAAACCTTCCACCCCCTCGCGTCCAACCAAATAGACCTTTCGCGTACTGTGGCTGTGATTACGCTGGACCAATATCACTAAAGGTGAAAACTGGTCGCAAATCCACATGTTCAAAGGGTTACATATCGCTTTTCGTGTGTTTAGTGTCTAAAGCGATACATCTGGAACTTGTGAGTGATTTAACCACGGACGCGTTTCTCGCCGCGATTCGACGATTTGTTGCACGCCGCGGTAAACCTTCACACCTTTATTCCGATAACGCTACAAATTTTCGTGGAGCGGCCAACCTGATATCGAAAATGCATGAACTTGTTTTGTCCGAAAATCACAACGCCATCGTGGCCGAATCATTAGCTCGTGATGGCATTTCGTGGCACTTCATCCCCCCTTCGGCACCACATTTCGGCGGTTTGTGGGAGGCGGGAGTGAAGTCTGTTAAACAGCACCTTCGCCGTGTTATAGGCACAGACATTTTAACATTCGAACAGCTTTATACGTTGCTAACTCAAATCGAAGCCATCCTTAATTCCCGACCTTTGTGCCAAATCTCTGATCAAGATTTAAACCCATTAACACCTGCGCATTTCTTTCTAGGTGAATCATATGCCGCTATCCCAGAGCCAATGTTGTTAGAATTACCAACTAATCGTTTGTCCTGCTGGCAACTACTCCAATCCAAGGTCCAAGGTTATTGGAAGCGGTGGCAGATGGAATATATCACGTCTTTACAACATCGGCCTCGTTGGCAACAGAGCCAGCCAAACATAAAGGTCAATGATATGGTGGTACTCAAGGATGCTGATCTACCTCCAGGAAAATGGGCAATGGGACGAATCATTGAAGTCCATCCAGGAAAAGACGGTCACATTCGGGTTGTAACACTGCAGACAGCTACCGGGAATTTAGTCCGACCAATCCACAAATTGGCAGTTCTACCAATATGCTGAAACTTCGTTCAGGGGCGGCGGAATGTTTAAGAATGTTTTGTTTCATTTTATTTTTCTTTATAATTTATCAGTTGTTCTTATTATAAATATTCTTTTGTTGGTCAAATGTGCCAAACATAACCTAATTTATCCTACATATTTGATAGTTGCCTTAATTGTTAATTGTTTCTTGTTTTTCAACCTGTTTAACGTAACGTAAATTCTCTTTGTCACTCTCTTAAATGTCATTCAGCTATGAGCTATGTATAATCCATGAGTATAATCTAATTACTGTTGTTATGTTAGAGAAAAATGTATTATACCAATTGATGTCATATGCTCATGCATGAACGAAAATGATTTCTCGGTCACTTGGATCGTAGACACACAAAGGGTAAC
Source organism: Cheilosia scutellata (assembly GCA_955612985.1). Classification (NCBI taxonomy): domain Eukaryota; kingdom Metazoa; phylum Arthropoda; class Insecta; order Diptera; family Syrphidae; genus Cheilosia; species Cheilosia scutellata. The sequence goes on from OY015313.1 coordinate 102,434,490, forward strand.
ATCTAGGAATAAATCGTTAATCGTTGACTTTTCGTTTCTTCAATTTCGTTTTCTTCAATTTTCATCGCTGGATTTCCCTCTGAAATTTCTTCGCTCGTGTGATCTGCGTATTATCAAACAATACCTATCTAGGAATTTCAACTCAACTATGGACAAGTAACTCTTAATTTGATGACGGAGCTACGGGTGTTAAGCTCCTATTACACATATTAAAAATTTAGTAAATTTTGACAAGCTGACGTCAAAATGACGATTTTTGACATGTGTAGTAGTAGCTTTAGTATATCTGTTAGATTTAATTAGAGTATCAATTTTAAGAAAATTAATCTTACCTGGGTCCACATATTTTAAATTCCGCGCTAAGTGCGTTAGTTGAAGGGGAATATACCGAGTGTCAGCTCTTGGTGGGCTTTTTGGGGCTGGCGGTGATGTAGGCATGCCAGAACCCAAAGGACAAAGAAAAGCTCTCTGTAGTTCCCAGCCAACTTCAGATATTATGCTAGCTTTTCTAAAATATGGAGTTACTTCGCGAAGGAATTTGACTGAAATTAAACGAATATATTATGTTTGCATCTGTGTTGTAATAGTTTATATATTTATAACTCTTTCTTGACACAAAGATACAGAGTGTTTGGTATAGGAATAGGGTTATCCATTTTTACATAGTAAATGTAAGTTTAGACTGTATGCCAAGTGGTCATGTAATGGCCTAATGGATCGTGCTTATGCTTCATGCAGTGTAATTGGCATATCTCAAATACTCGAATGCTTCAATGGCACCTAATTATGACCATACCGATTTCGACACACAAAATACCAAGTAGCAAGTACCTACTGTTATCAGACAATAAGGACAAGTGGCAGCATATTGCTCTCAAGTCTCAATGCGCATTATCCTATTTATCGAAATTTGGTGATGGCATTTATGATAAACAAATAATTGTCTACAGTGTGTTTTTTTATTTTTGTTTCTTTTCAGATCTATCTTTTTCGTAAACTGTGTCTCTTTATTATGCTGTTTTAGGGTTTTTTAGGGTGTAGGTATATGCATAAAATGTATTTTCCTGTGATAATGTTATTTGTATAATTAAATTGTTTCGTGTCGTCTGTTTCGTGTGAATTATTTCTGTTTGATATTTGTTTTGTGTTCATTTATTTAATTGTTTGTTTTTTTTGTTTAGTTTGCAGTAGTTTGCATTGAGAATTGACATAAACAGTCAACAATCTTACCATAATCATTGATAATTTTAATAACAAATGCTTTAAATGATGAACAAGGCAATGTCCATTTTGGTTATGTTGGTCATGTAGTCTAATACACTGCATTGACAATGATATCCAGTCTAATCTTAGCTTAAATAAGATCCACAAAATGGATAACCTATTATATAAAGAGGTCAATACGTCCAGTAATGATAGGTATAGTAAATTGGAAATAACTCCAAGATATATTTTAGAAACACAATCTCAGAATAAACACTTGATACAATTGATTCATTTAATCGTTAATCATTAATATCGCTGTACTGAAGTACTGAACACTTTTCATTTCTTTTATTTCCAACACCTAGATAATTTTATTTCATTATTTATTACCTACTAGTATCTACTTATGAAAATTGTATTTGTCATAAGAAATATATGAAATTTGTAGATACTATTTAAAGTTTATTTTTGCAATGATTCAAATGCTATGCTATCAAAATTATATGATTCATTTGTTCAGTCCCCTTACAATGATAAATGCCCGGTTTGACCACTTATACGAAACACCCTGTATGCTATTCCGCTGATGTTGGAATATTTTAGCAAAACTTATAACATAATAAGCATTTGAGCATTCGTAATTGCTTAAAACAATATTTTAAACCTACTTACCTTCTAGATCCACAACGCGACCTGCACGCTTTAGCGCTCTCACTGCTTCATCGTGAGTAGCATCTCTTAACTCCTCTCCATTAACTGTTAATATAGCATCACCAACATATAGACCCTTTGCTTGGTCAGCAGCCATGCCTCGAAATATTTTAGATATTAAAATAGGCATGCGGTTCTCGCGGCCTCCTTTTATGGAAATTCCGAGACCATTATTGTCGGATTTAATAATACGAACCTAAAAAAAATGGTACACACATATGATAAAAACGGTCATGTACAGATAGGAAGAAACGTTCCCATTATGCCTAAAATAACGCAGGACATGTTATAATATACATATCTACTTCTATGTATTATATAAAAAATAAAAAAAATATAAAGCACGTGTACGTGGAAAGTGGCTGGCCAGCTGGGAAACGCCAACACACTTAGACCAGCATAGGTCCATTGTGATACCACGAAAAAGGATCATATAAGATCTCCCTATACTAGTTGAACCATTTTGAGCTCTTTATAAAGCATAATAGGCTTCTGATGTATTTGTTTGTCAGATCGCCCAAGTCTTTGTAATAGAAGGCTCCTAAGTGAAGCTTTCTTCTACGGGAAAGAGCTGGGCAGGAACAAAGAAGCTGAGGGATTGTTTCCTCCTTTTCCTCATCCATACATATGTAGCTTCTGCGAAAGTCGTTTGCGAAAAGGCCTAGCCTTGCGGCATGTTTCCCTATCAGGCAGTGTCCAGTAATGACACCTGTTGCAGTGCCGATATACAATCTGTTGAGAGAGATCAATTTCTTATATAGCGTTTCAAATCCAGCTTAGGTCAAATTTGTTTTGTCACTAGACAAGTGGTGCCACTTGTCCACCTAAGATTTGTACCCTTGATAGCATTCAGCTTCAATTTTTGTTTGCAAGTAGCGATTGGTATCCCTAGGGTGCCTTTATCCGGCAGAATGGGGTGAGTTGTTCCTATTCTAGCGAGTTCATCGGCCTTACAATTCCCTGGAATGTCCCTACGCCCCGGTACCCAAATTAGGTGAATGTTGAACTCTTCGGCCCATTTCCGTAAGAGACGATCGGCAGTGGAGTTCTATACTAGAGAAGTTATGAAGATCATCCAAGGATTTGATGGCTGCTTGGCTAACCGAAAATATGCAGGTATCCTTGGCGGATATGATGTTTTTCTTGAGCCAAGATAAGACTTATATTTAATCGCCATTATTAATCGCCAATGCATTAATTTTTTGTTGATAATGTAAATCAACAAACAGTCTGTGTTGTCAATTATTATTATTGTTTGTGAAAAAATACATGCGGAAAATCATCAACGGAAATTCATCTTCAATTGATCCATATTTCATAAAATTCGGGTTTAAAAAACGCCGTAATCGACACGACACAAAAAAAAATGTAGCCTTTTAATATTATACTGATTGATAGATAACATTACGTATTGGTAATAAATCTTCTTATATAATAAAGATATTTGGTGAAAGTTAAAATAATCACCAGAGGAAAGGCATACGGAGACCCCTCATCCCAACTTCGGCAGATATTTTTCTTGTGGTAGATACTAGTACACGGCATGTAGCTAGCCACAATATACGTAAGTAGCTCTGACGTAAAAATGACGTCAGTGCTACATACGTATGTGGCTCGCTACATACCGTGTACTAGTATCTACCTTTACTCTCTTGCGAAAAGATTAGCATTAGGTGCGCTGGTATTCTTGCATAGAAATTTATATTCAAATTCTCTTGCACAAGCAAATAACAACCTAATCTTTGCATATTTAATTTATTTACATTATTGAGGGGTCCAGCGAGTTGGGGTCTCACTATATCTTGCCTCTAATAATCATTATTTGGTCAACACACTGTATTATTTGTATTAGATAGTAGAATTTCAGAGCCCTTAGTTGAATACGTACATGCCTCTTTTGATTTGCTACGTGATCAGGAACGTCACATATTTCATTCATTCCATTATCGACAGTATTATTGTTGAAAAGATGATCTCCATTGTCAATACTATTCTCTTCTGATATACTGGTAACCGCAGTAGTTGTAGATGCTGGTATTGTCCCATTGTGGCTACTATGATTGCTCCTAATTAATAATATAGGACATTATTTTAATAAATACCGAATGTTATATTGTTTTTATTTACCCCAAGGTTCCGTTCAATACGGTTGAATGATCACCCATAGATGACTCACAAGACTCATCCAAACTTATAGATAGAAAATCAGTTTGAAGTGTTACTAAAACCCGATACCACAATCCGCGAACTCTCGTCTCAAGGACTCCACACCGTAATCCTGATAAAGAGTGGTGTGGCATTGAATATTGTTGGTTTGTTGTCGTTGGTCGACTAAGACAAGATGATTCCACCATTTTGTTTCGTTATTTCTTTTAATATATAAAAGCAATCGTTATATTACTCAAAATATGAATTGCTTATGGTACCTATATAGTCTAAAAAAAATAAATACGGGAATTATTGAAAATTTTAAATTACATATTAGTATTTGGGTAAAAAATTACCAGATACACAGAGCAAAAATTGGTAGCAATAATTGTACCTATACTTATAAAGAATTAATGTTTGTCTGTCTGTTTTCTAGGCCTATAATATTTCCGAAATTATTTTTTTTACAAAAATAAATAATTTCTTAGATACTCGTATAATGTACATAAAACATAATATTATCTACTAATAAATAAAAAAAAATACATAATGGGCCTTACCAATAATCATTTTTAGTCTTCAACTTAAATATTTTGACGGTCACAATGGATAATTTTATATGGAAATTTTCGCTATTGTAACTTCGTAAAAGTTAGCCTGGACACTAAAAATGATTATTAGTACCGCGGAATATTACAAAAACTTATTTTTCAGGAGATTATGAAAGTACCTAATGTTTTTTATTTTCACAATAAAAGACAAATTTGCTCCAATTTCTCGAGACCGCTTCAATGTCCACAACGTATTTCATGTAATTCCTTACTATTTAAGCTCCTTAAGCCCCTTTTTTTGGTGTAGTGGTTAGATAGAGTCATTGCTTGTGAACCGAGCGGCGTTGGTACGAGCCCCGGCGGGGGACAGCAATACTCTGTCACCGACCATAAAGAGAAACGAATAATATCAGTGTTTCTCCACCACTACACCAAAAAAAGGGGTTTCTGCTTGGTACAATAGTACAATGGACCGAGATTCCTCTGAGTACTCCAGGAAAAAAAAAACTACATATTAAGCTGTGTTTCTTTTGTTTTTGTAGTTTTATGAGTTAAATTAAGTTAAGCTTAAGCTTATAGTCCTCACAATTATACATGATTCACAGTGGATTTGTTACAAGACACCGTAGCCAAATTCCACAATTTTGATTATTATTTCTTATTTGAGCGGAAATAAATAAATAGGTGGCGCAACAGGTCCGTATAGGATATCTAGGCCTAGCTTCTCTCAACCATGCGTTTGTGTGAGTTTTTAATTTTTTGGAACGAATGGAAGGGACCTACAATTTTATATCAACATCGAAAGCCGGAATTGAGAAGCTTTTCCAGGACATTTATACACTCGAATGTTTGTCAGACGTTTGCAAGGGGTGGCGCACTGTGCCATAGATAGACTTTAAATTTTTCGTTTGTCTTGTGTTTTTTTCACAATTTCTTGCCACGTGTTCATTTTGACCAATTTTACGGGATAGTTTAAAAAGCTTTTTGTAAGGTAAGCTTCATCTTTCTTTCAAATTAGGCACATTTTTACTTTACTGCCCATTCGAAAATAATGTTTTTTATTTTGTTCACAGTTCGATTGATGTTAGAGGCCTAAACATAAATCAGAAAAAAAAAATTGTACGTACTCTCTCTTTGAGCGAGGCACGCCCCCACACATAAGTATACAAAATCTATTACATTGGTTCCAAATCTCGAAAAAAAAACCAAACATTTCCTAAAACGTTATAAAAAATGTATCTATTGTGTTAACTTCGGAGAGCAGTGACGTTTTTATAGTAGGAGAAGTTTAAATAAAATTTGCATACAAAACGAAAAAGATCATAATTATACAATCGGGTAGAAGTTTAAAAAAATTGTTCGGTCCGTCGTTCGTTGTTTTGCTTTATTTTTCTTAATTTCCTTATATAGCAATTAATGGCTACGTAAGCAGCTCTTGAAACTTTAGCACTGCATTTTTCGTCTAGATTCTTTTGGTATACCTAAGACTTCTTCGAAAGGACTTCTGACTTCTAATCTATTAATAACGTCGATGTCGACATTGTTGTGCTTCTGTAATTTAGAGATAATGTAGATTACATACTTTTTACTATATGTTACAATAGGATCGAAAATCGAGAAAACAACAAGCAAGAACAAATTCGCGGCGTAAAATAGACAAAGTAGGAAAAATCCCATATAGGTAAACAGTAAAATATGTATGATAGTGGTCGCTGTAGGATTTGGAGTAAGTAGGTGGAAGGTTTATCGCCTATAACTATGCGATTTTTCAATTACCTTATACATATCTCCCGTTTTTTATCCGACCTTGTTGAAACTTTTTATCAGTTAATACTGCACACTCTATTCCTGAACTTTTGATTCTATTTAATGTGGTATTTTTGGAACTTTGGGGGCGTTCCACGCCCAAACGGTAAGATACGGGAAATTTTTTTTTTTCAGATTTGAACTAAGTGCATTAAAGTCAATCGGATTAAACAAAAATAATATTTTTTTCGAATGGGCAGTAAAGTCAAATCTAGCCACAAATTATAAACCATTTTTTTTCGTCTGTTTTAGTAAAATTAGTTCAACCGGTGCAACTATTCAATCGTCTAAGATAAGTAAATAAGGTAAATGACATGTCAATTTAAAAAAATCATCTTTGTTTTATTCCATTTCAAAGTTCTATCCCTCTAAAAAAACACCCTTTATGTCGTTCGTAGTTCGGCGGAGATATAATGTCGTTTCAAATGCGACATACTCGTAGCTCCGGGCGGATATATGACGTTTTCAAAACGACATAATTCCGAAAAAGACGACATAATTCCACTCGAAAAGTGTACCGGGCTGACATATGTCGCTATGCCAAGTAGATGTAGCTAAAGGATTAAATAAAAAATTAAGCAAATATGTATTCTACATATTTGTTTACCAACAGACAGTGGCAGTTGATCGCCAAGCACCAATTGCAAACGTTTAAGTGTAATGAAGTATATAATTGCCCACTGAATGATAGGTATACAAAAGATTAATTGCAATGGGCAGTGATGGCGCATGGAACATTGATTTGCAGTTTGAATATTTAGGTACTGAATAAAAATTAAATTTTGATACACCGCCAAACACGTTGACAATTTCAACGGGATCTTAAATCTTAGTCCGTTTATTTTACTCTCGCGAACAATTGGCAATAGGTAAATTTATATGAGTAAGCTTCTAAATTCAGCCCTTCGGCGGATACGGCAAAAAATTGTGGATCTACTAAATTTATGCTATAAATGTTAGATCTAATTCATAATTGCTATGTAATGCGATTATAACTTACATAAGTAATGAAATTTCTTGATTACCTTTTAATCGTATCAGCTCTAAGTGTAATCCGATATGTATTTATGTATATCTACGATTTTACATTATTCGTATAGATTCGACTAATAGTATGAGTACACTATTTGTTAAAATTAAAGCACTGTTGTGCATGTAATTAATTGCATCATTTACGAGTCATTCACTACAGTAACACTATCTACATGATAAGACAACTCAACGTGAGCTTTCGTTTTGAATCCTGTGCATGTACGACAACAATAAATAAATGAATGAAATTCTTCCTTTTGAAAAATATGTATATACATTTGTATGTACGCGGATAAGTGGTATCGTGTGGGTGTCAAAGGGTATCGTTCGGATATAGCTAATAACGCACACTTCAATAATGTTGTATTATACACTTTGTCTGCAAATTATGTTTTTGTGGGCGATAGAGAATGATGTCACTTTAAAAAATGGTTTTCTTATAATAGTGTAACTACATTTGAACTTGGTTGTAAATCCATTAGCTTAACAAATAATTGTGAGGCAAAGGACACAAACCAAACATACGCACTGTTACGATTATAATAATGGAAAAGACGAACAACTCGACGCATGCTCCAGACAAAAGCCACAAAAAATTATCTAAAGAAATGTTTTACTCGCACTCGTATATTCATATCAACTATTTAGTTTTTAAATTTATGTATGCCATTAATCGCTGTTTAGAGGATGAAATAGCCGTTCTCCCAAAATTATTATTTAGCCAGAAGTTTCCGAATATTCCCCAAATTCCGTATCCGACATCCAGCCTGGTTTTACAATATAATGCTACTGACTTCAGAAACAGGATTCATAGAAACAGCTACTAAATACTGATAGAGAAAAGAGAATCCTTACGCATACATATCTTATACGTACAAGTTCATCCAAAATGAACTTATGAAAACACCACCGACCACCATATTCATTAGCATTGAAACAGAAAAGCTTTATAGTTATTTCCAATGCTATACAATACTTTACTTACAAAAGCTACTAACTTAGGTCGCAGACGTACTTTTAAAAATGGGTGCATGAATAAGAAAATTAGTTAGATTTTTTGATTATAGATAATCTTAAATAACTAACAACATCCTTCATTCATAACTATTAAAGAAACTGTAGAGTACGAATCATTTTGTTTTTAAATTACGTAGCACATTGGAACAGTGTATAATTATTTTGTTATGTGAAGCTCTGTCTTTTGGCGTACCTATATCTACGAGTAAATTTTGATGAAATCAACCTTATTCGAACACGGAGGCATGAACCAATAAGAAATCACTAAACAACGTAGTAAAAACATATATATGTAGGTATTTGCGCATACTGGGAAATATTTAAAAGGACCGAATACTATGTTTTTAATACGTAAAGGTTGTAGAATAGAGTAATTCCGAACAATAGTATGTACAAGAGCGTTGGTATTTAGTATCTAAAGCAGGTTCAACCCCCGGAAAAAAAAATACATCTTAGGGATTTTTCACTGCGCCACCTATCGCGAATGTCTGACAAACATTTGAGAGTGGATGTAACTGTCCTGGAAAAGCTTTTTATTTCAACCGCTCGGACTCGTCCCAAAAATAAATGGTGACACTAGCAAATGGTTGTGAGAAACTATAGGCCAAAGAGTCCTGTTGCGCTAACTATTTATTTTCAACGATTGGAAGTCGTTTTCATGGGGTTTTCATACAAAACAACTTCAAACAACTCGTTTTGAAAGCTGCAATGTGTATGGGAAAACTTCTGTTTTCAATGAAGTTTTTGAGTGTTTTTGGGAAAACCCAGTTTTCGGCTCGGTGTGAATAGGGTATAAGAACGATGGCCTAACTCTGTATAGAGAAGTCCAAAGAAGTGGTAATGCCAGTTCTATCTGTCTAAACTTTTGTTTGTAGAATAAACGGTTGAGCGGACTCACTTCAAACAATGCATTGCCTAATACAAAGTTTTGGTTTTCAAAAATTAAGAATTTAAAAAAAAATCTCCAAAAATTCTTTTTTTGGATTTGAATAATAAACTTTGAAGAAAAAAAATTAATTTCTCAATTTCCCTTTATAAAATGTTCCTTGGGTACGAATACAGCAAAACAAAAAATATAGCTCAAATCCGACGATCTGATCTCGATCATAGTCTTATGTATATCCCGCTGTTTTATATAATACGTATAGATAAAGATTAGTAAAATAAGTAAAAAAAAGCCAGGCGGTTCGCTCAATACGTCCCCGAAGTCGTGACGACCTAGATTAGCATTTACAGGCGAATATCGTACAAAAACCTACCTCAATATGTCTCCCCAGTCGTGAGGAACTCGATTAGCATTTATAGGCGAATATCACACAAGAGGTAACGTTTATTGAAGTAGGGTTTCTACGTGTTTTTCGCCTGTAAATGCTAATCGAATTCGTAACCGACTGAGCGGACGTATTAAAGTAACAAGTAGGGATTCAATATACGCTGGCCCTGGCGGAGTCGGGTTTACTAAATTTTAAGCAATTAAATACATACAAAGTGATGTACCTAATTCTTCTACACGTTTGTAAACATAACTCGTACGCTTAATTTAAGGCGAAAAGCTTTGAACAAGCTTTTTATTTTGCTTTATAATTGAAAACAGTTTGTGTTTTGTGACTGTTTGACATACTCGCGCTTGAAAACGATCCGAAATAAAGTATTCTCTCTGCAAATGGTGTATTAATACCACATCAAAATTGTGAACCATAAGTATATAGTAGAAAACCTCGTAAGGAAACCATTGAAATTCTTCAAGTAATTAATATTTTTGTAGAGAAGATCGTTTAAGTAATTGTCTAGATATACATACTTATAATTTCAATTTTACGATATGGATAGTTACTTTTAACAAACGAAGTCATAACCGAATTGTACTTCTCTCTGAAACGTTTTATTTTTTTTTTTTTTCTATATACATATCTAATTGTATGTGAGTGTTAAAAAGGTTGAAATATGTAGATTCATAATATTTTTAGCTCTACGCAAATAATCAATTTTAATTTTGTGTCTACTAAACTATATAGTGTCGGCCGCCGCAGTCACTATACACTACATCAAATCTCGGCGAGCCCCACGTGCGAAGGCCAGTACCTACCTATATGTACTCCATTAGTAATGCAGCAAAGTGAGAGGGTTATGATCCCTATAATCCTGATCATAACCTCGCCGAAAAAAAAGAAAGAGGAGAGCAAATAGGTATTTAACAAAAAAAAAAAAATCAAAAAACAAACCTACATAATCCAACTCCGTAGACCAGGATCAGATTTCTTATACCAAAAAGTATTAGAAAATAATCATTGTTTAACGCAACTGACATACGAGCCGAGGCCAGAAATAAAATAAATACATTTACAGGTCACTTACAGGCTCCCTTGAGTATTAAATCATTGTTTTGCTGGCTTAATAACGAATTTATCTTTTGTTATTTGCTGCGTAGTTTAACAACTTTGAAAGGTTAGAAACAGTTCATTTCCCACTAATAGATCTGCAAGTTTGATTTGGAATTCCGATTTTTATATGGGATTCAAATAGGAATAGGAGTAAACTCAAATTACACATACCTACCATATTTTAAAATGCACACATAACGAACTATGAACTACAGCAAAATGGCGCTAGAGCGAAAAATTCGTTACATAATACCTACATATAACATACCACATAATAAATAAGCAAACAACATCAAATATTTATAATCTATAACATTGAAATTTCTTAATACCCATTCAGTCGGAATGTCAATTAGAAAATTCTACTTTCTGGCGTGTGACGTACTGGCACGCAAAAAATCGATTGAAGATTCTTCGGAATCCAAGCTCGCTAAGGTATTATCAACCTTTGACTTAACAGCTCTGGGCATTGGTAGCACCCTGGGCGTTGGAGTGTATGTACTAGCTGGAGAGGTATCAAAGACAAAAGCTGGCCCTGCAGTAGTAATTAGCTTTCTCATAGCTGCGATTGCATCGATATTTGCTGGCCTATGCTATGCTGAATTTGGAGCGAGAGTGCCAAAAGCTGGTTCGGCTTATATCTATAGTTACGTCACAATTGGGGAATTCATAGCATATATAATTGGATGGAATCTTATACTTGAATATGCTATTGGTAAGTTGTCAGCATTTTACTTAAACTATTCAATTGAAAGTAAATAACCCAGATTCTAATTGATTGATAGTAATTGAAACCAATTTAAAATTAGAGTTGAAAGACTTCTCAAAAATGTGCACCATAAATCATAATAACACTACTGCTAATAAAAAAAAAACCTCATGTTTTAAGGATCTGCGAGTGTAGTTAAAGGCCTAAGTACTTATTTGGACTCTTTATGTGGATATGCAATGAAGAATTTTCTTATGGAACACGTTCCTCTGAATATCGAAGGATTAAGTGGTTATCCTGATGTGTTCGCCTTTGGGGTGACAATCTTGTTTTCTTGTAAGTCTAATATAACATTGGTAGATATTCAATGGTTAATAAAATATTAATATTCTTTTAGGGGGAATAGCGTTGGGTGCTAAGGAGTCAACCATTGTGAACAACGTATTTACTATTCTCAATCTTGCCGTAGTGGTGTTTGTTGTCTTCGCAGGCTTATTTAAGATCGACACTAAAAATTGGACTATTCCACCAGAATCAGTTCCAGATGGATATGGCCATGGAGGGTTTATGCCGTATGGTTTTTCGGGTATTCTAAAGGGAGCCGCAGTTTGTTTTTACGGTTTTATTGGTTTCGATTGTATAGCAACGGCAGGCGAAGAGGCGATAAATCCACGCAAATCAATTCCATTTGCAGTAATAACATCATTGGCTATGATATTTTTGGCATATTTTGGTGTATCAACGGTGCTAACAATGATGTTACCTTATTTTCAACAAGATGAAAATGCTCCACTCCCTCATGTTTTTCGAATTTATGGATGGATTGTACCTGAGTATATTGTAACTATAGGAGCTATGTTTGGTCTTTGTTCAAGTTTGATGGGAGCCATGTTTCCCCTGCCAAGAATCGTGTTTGCTATGTCATCGGATGGCTTACTCTTCAAATTTATGGGTGAAATTAGCGGCAAATATAAAACTCCCTTCAATGGTACACTTTTGACTGGATTACTTACAGCCCTTTTAGCTGGAGTTTTTAATTTGACTCAATTGGTCGATATGATGTCAATTGGAACACTTTTGGCCTACTCTATGGTTGCTGGTTGTGTACTAATACTTCGGTATAAATTTGATGGAAAAAATATAAGTGTCCCAGGTGGAGTGATAAAATGGAAATGTAATCGCTTCTCAATTTTAAGAGAACTTTTTAACCTGGACAAAAATAAGGAACCAAATAAAAATACATCAAGAATAGTTACTGGATGCGCATCTATCTATGGTAATACATACAAACTGTTAGCATAATTTACAAAACAAAATTCCTATACAATTTTCTTTTCTTAGTTATTTGGTGCTTGCTACTATCCCTAGTATTAACTAAATTCGAAGAAGACATTTATGCTACGACAAATCTCGATATAGTGCTTCTTTTCCTGACAATGCTTCCAGCGTGTCTAACATTATATTTAATTTCAAAGCAACCAGTGTCCGATAGTAAACTTTCTTTTAAGGTTCCTTTTGTTCCATGGCTTCCAGGAATATCGATTTTTATTAACGTGTACCTCATGATCAAATTAGAATATATGACATGGGTGAGATTTATTATATGGATCATTGTGGGTAAGCGCAAAATATAATAAATAATTTGTTTTGACAATGGAATGGAATGATAAATTTTATCTTAACAGGTCTGTTCATATACTTCTCATATAGCTTGAAGCACAGCAAACTTAAAAGACATATTCCCAATGAGATAGTTAGAATGCCAGATGCAACCGTCAAGGACAATAATTGCAAGGCAATGCAAAATTACTTTAATAACATATCATAGATATACATTTACGTGCAAATTAAAAAGAACTAAAGATATTTGTTTAAATGTTTTATTTTTTTAATCTAATGAATATTTGAATATATGTACTGAAATAATTCTCGAATTTTGCAGGGTAACCTTAAAGGTCACTGAAATGTCATAAATTTGAATTTCTGACCTATCCAGCTTTTAAATTAGATAGTGAATATAAAATAAATCTTTTATACCCAATTTCACAGTGGCAGCTTAATCCTAGGCTTAGCCATGATGGAATAAGTATAAGGTGGTCTCGTCGGCTGCCGAGTCGGCAGCCGACGAGACCACCTTATACTTATTCCATCATGGGCTTAGCTAAGTGTAGGATTGAACATAAACTCAGCTTAAGTATTTTTCGATTTCACAGCCCATATTTAAACTTGGTTTAGCTAAACCACTAATTGAGTGTCATTGTGAACCATTTATCATGAATACACAAACCTGATGACTGTATACGAATGTGTGTGTCATCTAAAACTACGAGTGTGCGTGGAAGCGAAGCATGTCGATGTTGTTTGCCGTTCAATGCTAGAGAGTATTTCCACCAACAACGAAGAGATAATTTGCCATTTCTCTTGAACAGCATTGCCAAACATAATTATATTGTTGCTTATTTAGCTTTTCTCAGAGAACTTTGAGATAAATATTATTTTATTGCACTTGGCAATTATGTACTCTCTGGATTGATACTTAAGCCACGGATGTCGGTGGCTTAACTTAAGGCACTATTTAAACGAAGTTTATCGTTAAACCTGCACTGTGGAAACCAAATTTGTGTTAATCCTGAGTTTATACTTGGATCGACACTTGAGCTCGCAGTGTGAAATCGGGTAGGTATTAGTGTTCTTCGATTGCTCCCAGATTGCGCTTTGCCTCCACCTGTGCTCGAGAGCGTCGAATTTACCATGGGACAAATCCATTTTCGCACTCGCACAGTTGCAAGGGTACTTAATGATCTCAACATAAATAAATCCGCTGGTCCAGACTGTATCTCCCCCATTGTTCTGAAGAGGTGTTCTTCCACGCTGGCAAAACCACTCCGTAAGCTTTTTCATCTCTCCTATTCTTCTAGACTCTTCCCGAGAAGGTGGAAAACAGCATTGTCCAGCCCGTCCCTAAAAAAGGCGAATCTTCTTCTCCCACCAATTAGCGACCCATAGCACTTACGTCCATTCTTTCTAAGGTCATGGAAACGCTGATAAATCGTCAGGTTATGAAATATCTTGAATCTCGGAAACTCCTCAATGACCGGCAGTACGGTTTTCGTAGCAACAGGTCCACTGGTGATTTGATGACTTATCTCACCGAGAAGTGGAACCAATCTCTCCATCACTTCGGTGAATCGAAGATTGTTGCGCTTGATATTTCAAAAGCATTTGACAGAGTTTGGCACCGAACTCTTTTGTCGAAAATGCGATCGATGCGATGCGATCGTTTATAGGATCGATGCGTCTCTTATTCAATGGATTAGAAACTACCTTTCTGGCCGTTCAATTCAAGTTGTTTTGGATGGTTTCAAGTCTGAAACTCACCATATAAATGCTGGTGTCCCCCAAGGCTCCGTTTTGTCTCCGACTCTCTTTCTCATTTTTATAAATGATCTCTTGTCTGCAACTTCTAATCCAATCCATTAGAATGTATGTTAAACTCATTAAATTCCGACCTTGACAGCATTTTAAAATGGGGTTCAGCCAATAGAGTGGAATTTAATGCTTCGAAAACACAATGCTGTCTGCTGTCTCTAAAGCGAAACCAGAACCTACAGCCATTATCTCAATTTTCTGTTACCCTGGCCTTAAGGTAGGCTTGGGGATAATGCACATTCTTTTGGCAAATGAGATTTTTTTACTTTCACAAAAGTTGTGTCTGCAGCACACTCTTTCATAATTTATTAGGTTACTGAAAGCTCCCCAAGAAGCTCCTGGTCTTTTTATACGAGCGAAGAGATGTTCCATGTGTGTCTATCCTAAGTCGATGCCGTTGTCGAGGAACCGTAAGTCCACTCATTACCGACCGGCTGCCGAGGATGACATTGACAATGACGAGCTACCTGACAGAATAATTGCAGCATATTAAATATTAAACTAGCTTCAATTCAAATCACATGTTTTGATTTTAAAACATGGAAACCTATATCTTCTATATATGTATGTATGTATGTATGTATGTATTAGAGACATTAGCACAGGCCTCGGCCCTCATTGAAGCTAAGCTCTGGGCCTCCGGGTATCGTAGAATAGCGCCAATACAAATGGACAAACTAAACCCGTAAATAAGCTGATTGAATAATTACAGAGACGTAAATATTCAAGGTTCTTACATATTACCGTTTGAACTGAGTTTTGGAACTTTCTCCTGAGGGATCTTATCAAAGTAACGCTGGACCTTTGACGATGTTATTATACCTGGTGGCCCAATTGTCGTGGATCTGATTTCCATTGTGTTGGCGAAATAGTCTTGAAGCCGAGGCGTTCGCGAACCGATGTGACGATGTTACACATCGGTTAAGTTTCTAATCTTAAAATAAACATGTCTAACTAAATTACCTTTCCAGTAGCTTCGTACAGATCTATATATATAAAAATGAATGTTTGTCTGTCTGTTTGTCCTTTATAGAATCGTAAACTATGCATTTGATCATGTGATGATCTTTAGCAAAGTTGTTGTGCATGAGCCAACGAGGATTATTGAGTTGGTTTGGTCAAAATTGGACAAAGGCGCGTGGCACCGCCCATACAAAAAAAACATTCAAAATCGTATATCTAGAAAACCACCAAATCGAATGAGCTCAAACTTACAGATGATCTTAGTTATTGGCCATGGAGTCTTCCTGTGAAGTTTGGTCAAAATTGGACAAAGGGGCGTGGCACCGCACACCCCATACAAAAAAACATTCAAAATCTTATATCTACAAAACCGCCGAACCGATTGAGCTCAAATTTACAGACGATCTTAGGTATCGGCCCAGGAGTGCTTCTCTGAAGATTAGTCAACATTAGACAAAGGGGCTTGGCACCTCCCATACAAAAAAGATCTTCTATGGGGTGAAAATCGATGACGTTGCAACTCGATAACCGCTTGGGCGATTCTCATGATTCTTTTTTTGTTTTGTTCGTATTGCTGTATTTCAGGTCCAGAAATCCAGAAAATCGATTTATTCTCATTTTTCGCATTTTAAGATAGAACATTATTATCTAAGACCTAAGCAGTACAACTTATGTGCACGGGCAAAGCCGGGCGGGTACAGTTATATTACATTACCTATATAAAAACGTTGGTGTGTATGTAAGTCCGATAATGGCCGCTGAACCACTGAAGCTATATCCGCCTTCATACCTATTAAAATAAATAATTGAACAATAATATCAAAATAAATCTTGAAATATTTAAAATAACTATTTTAGGCAGAACAACGTTTGCCGGGTCAGCTAGTATTTGATAAAAATGCACTCTTCTTGAATCTGTAATTTTATAATAGTTACATCTTGATCGTTCACCAACAGTTCGAACTTTGCACTGTTCTGCCAACTTGGCTCTTCTCTAATTCGTCCAATTTTATGACTATCTTCAGTATACTAAAGGGGCTGGCAAATATTATTAACTATTTAGTATGTATTTATTAAATTGATTTGAATTGATGATTTTCTTTTTGTTTAATTTTTTTCTTATTTATTTTTTTTTTTTTGTTTTTGATTTTATAAACTAATTTATTTTTGCAAAGCCTACACTACTCTCTCCAACAGCACTCAGAAAACTCCGGAAACCTATATCTTCTATATATATATAAAAAATGGATCCTGATTTGTGTTCGGATACGTATTTAACTTGAAACCCACCTATTGAGCTCAAACTTACAGATAATCTTAGTTATTGGCCCAGGAGTGCACCTATGAAGGTTGGTCAACATTACACAAAGGGGCGTGGCACCGCCCATACAAATAACACATTCAAAATCTTATATCTTGAAAACCGCCGAATCGATTGAGTTAAAATTTACAGATAATCTTAGGTATTGGCCCAGGAGTGTTGCTGTGAAAATTGGTCAAAATTGGTCAAAAGTGGACAAAGGGACGTGGCACCTCCCATACAAAAAACATCTTCTATGGGGTGAAACTCGATGACGTTATACTCGATAACCGCTGGGCCAATTCTCATGATTCTTTTTTCCAGAAAATCGATTTATTCTCATTTTTCGCATTTTACGAAAGAACATTATTATCTAAGACCTAAGCAATACAATTCTCGTGCACGGGCAAAGCCGGGCGGGTATAGATATGTTAAATAAAAACGTTGGTGCGTATGTAAGTCCGATAATGGCCGCTGAACCACTGAAGCTAATTCTTGAAATATTTAAAATAACTATTATAGGCAGAACAACGTTTGCCGGGTCAGCTAGTTATTAATATATTTAATAATAATTGTATTAAGAGCAAAACATAATAGTAAATCTAGAAGTTTATGCCAAATGTATTTTAGCACTACCAACCACCAAGTTCTTCTTTAAACCCGTGAGTAGGTACATATTCTTAAAGATTCTTATCGTAATTACTCATTGACATAAATGAATCACATACTTATTATGTAGGTATACAATGAAACGCAAATAGAACAAAAAAAATTATTATATTCAATTATTGTCGTTAGATAAGATCGAGTCAACTTAAAAAAGTTTTGTTATCTCTACAGAAACCCGGCGCTAAGTCATCTGAAATATTATTCGAGTTCAGTTTGTTGCATTCTGCAGATGGTGATACTTTTTAACGGACGCAATATTAATTTTATTACAATATAGCTGTGCTTCAATATCAAATGGAGTAAAGAAAAGTTGGTTATACATATATAAGTGTTTGTAAGAGTGTGATATTATCCAAAAACCTGGTACTTTTGGTAGATTTTTGTTATCAGTTCCCTTGGAGCGTAGGCAAAACAGTTTAATACAAATATGCCTTTGAAAAATATAGATATGTATCTACCTGATAAGAGCATCAGAAAAGATACAATAAATATTCATATTTATTTATTGTTAATGTGCGTACTTATTTTGTATTTACTTCTCAATTACAATAATATGTAATGCTTTATAATATAAAGTTAACTTTATTAGAACGCAGTTATTCTTGTTATAAGTATCTACCTATGTACATATTTCAAGCCAAAAGTAGGTACCAGATTTTAAGTGTTTTCATTTTAAAATGGCATTAATAAATTGTTTAGTTCCATCAAAATAGGCCGTAACAAGCACGCTATAAATGTTGTTTGTCTTAAAATGAGATAAAATTTTGAAAAGTCAATGAAAATCTTGGTTTGTTTTAGAAATCTCAATAGACTTATGAAAGTAATACGTAACGCATTGTTACTTGATAGCTATATAATTTGATAATTATTTGGAATATAAACTGGACATTAATTAAGTTTTCATAATTAAAATACAAAAAACACAATATATCATTCTTTTGATAAGTTAATTCATTAAAAAGTATGAATTCAAATGATACTTCTTATCGACAAACATATACTGCTATACATTCTATATAAGTCTGTATTAATCAAACATTTTAGAATAATTTAATAAACTAATTAGATTATTTACGGGTTATCAATTTCTCGACATAGCATCGACTATTGGCCTCAAATTGCTCCTCTTGACCCGGTTAAACAATCAATTTGAGTTGTTCTGTGTTAATTGAGGATATACGACGTTCTAAGACAAGAATAAGTGTGCAACTTACTGCAATATGCCCGCACAGCCATCTTACTGGAAAGTGTTGACTAGACGAAAAGTCATTAAAGATGTGGATGAAGAAGAATCAAAATTGAATAGAGTCTTAGGACTTTTCGACTTAACTACCTTGGGAGTTGGGTCGACACTTGGAGCAGGCGTTTACGTCCTTGCTGGACAAATCGCTAAAGATCAAGCTGGTCCATCGGTTATGATATCATTTGCTATAGCCGCACTGGCATCAGCTTTAGCAGGTAAAAATATAATATTAATGCTTAAATATTTTTTAACATGTTTCTCTTACTAACTTTAAAAGGTATTTGTTATGCTGAGTTTGGAGCAAGAGTACCAAAAGCCGGTTCAGCATATATATATAGTTATGTTTGTATTGGAGAATTTGTGGCTTTTGTTATTGGTTGGAATTTAATTTTGGAGTATGTGATTGGAACGGCGGGTGTCTGTAGAGGCATTAGTCTATACTTGGATACTCTTTTGAATGATGCTTTGAAATCATATTTTACAAGTGTAGCCCCAATACAATGGGATTTCTTAGGGGAATATTTCGATTTGTTTGCATTTGGACTAGCTGTTATTTTCGGAGGTTAGGTATTATTATTATTGAAATTATAAAAATTACGTATGAAAATAATGTATGCATTTTTGGTTCATGTGGCTAACATAATTATGTCAATGTTATATGAAACGAAGTCAAGTGGCTGCTAAAAAATTAAATAATCGGCGATGCTAAAACGATTTACTTTTAGTTCTACATATGTATGTATAATACCCTATTCACACAGAAACGAAAACTGGGGTTTTGGGAAAACACTCGACAACATAAGTTCTTTCATACATATTCCAGTTGCAGGCAGCACTGCCTGTAAAAACTAAATTCTCATTTTCCGTTGTTTTAATTTTGATCGTCGTAGTAATTATTTTATGCTGTTAAACATTACAATTTAACGACTTATCAGCTATTTGAAATAGTTATGTTTTTTTATATATATATTATATATATAACATTTCATGTATGTGTGTGACCTTTTCTTTGTATATTGTTGGGGTATTATTGGACTTTAGGTCAAATGAAAATAAAAACAGTTTTTATTTTTTTACATATAAATTAATATAAATGTAATATTTATTCATTTCACCTGATGATGTCCATAGACATGGACGAAACTTCGTGAAAAAATAAAAAAAAAAAAAATAAATAGGTGGCGCAACAGGCGGTAGACACCCTAGGCCTAGCTTCTCGCAACCATTCGTTTTGTGTGAGTTTCTATTTTTGGGACGAATGGAAGGGACCTATACAATTTTGTGCCGAACGGAACGGCTGAATTAAGAAGCTTTTTCAAGACAATACTGTCGGATGTTTGTCAGACGTTCGCGAGAGGTGGCGCAGTAGAAAAAACCTTAAGATGTAATTTGTGTTTTTCCGGGGATCGAACCTGGGATCCCTCGCGCAGTAGTCCACCACACTAACCACTGCGCTACTGCGCCTACGTGAAAAAATAAAAACTGCTTTTAATTTCATTTGACCTAAAGCCCAATACACCCCAACAATATACAAACATTTCATAGCTAGTTTCAGAGCTAATTGAAATGTCAAACAAAACATAGTTGGTTGGTGTTCGGTGTCGAAAACTCAGTTTTCAGTGCGGTGTGAATAGGTAAACGACTTACTATATTGCAAATAAATTCTAAAATGTTTAGAGAATAATGCCTAAAAATTACTAACATTTATTGAGTTAGCCATATAAAGATTGAGTTTATGAATAAGTATGTCGAAATTTGTTGTGAAACTAATTTCACTATTGAATGCCATGTGGACCAAAAGTATGTATTACATTTGACTGTAAGTTTCCTTTAAAATAGTTATATATTTTTCTCGCAGTCGGAACAGCTTTTGGCGTAGAGACATCCACAATGCTCAACAATTTTTGCACATTGCTAAATATTTCAGTTCTGGTTTTCGTTATCATAGCTGGTTCTATAAAGGGTAATTTTGATATTAAATACATATAAAATATTTTTATAATAATTATTATTAACGCAAACTTTCATAGCTGACATTTCCAACTGGCAAGTCGACCCGTCAGCTAATTTCACTGGAACTGGTTATAACATCGGAAAGGGTGGATATTTTCCATTTGGTATTGAAGGTACATTGAAGGGAGCGGCGACTTGTTTCTTTGGATTTGTGGGGTTCGACTGCATAGCTACTACAGGCGAAGAAGTGCGCAATCCTCAAAAAAATATCCCTCGATCTATTTTGTATTCACTTTTAATAATTTTCCTTTGCTATTTTGGTGTTTCTACTGTTTTAACTCTTATGGTGCCGTATTATATACAAGTAAATGTTTCATTTCTTCAATGTATTGTAAAATGTTGTAAATAGTTTTTAATAGGATTCAAATGCGCCTCTTCCATTTGCTTTTAAAGAAGTTGGCTGGAACTTTGCAATGTGGGCTGTAACTATCGGCGGATTGGTTGGACTCCTCGCAAGGTTTGTAACATACTGTTTTTTTAAAATACTTAAGTAATCAGTTGGACGAATGGTATTAAATTAGTTTATTTGGAGCACTTTTTCCAATTCCAAGAGTTATTTACTCTATGGCTGAAGATGGATTACTGTTCCGCTTCCTTGGCAAAGTGAGCCCGCGCTTTAGGACTCCGGTGACAGGGGCAATTTTTGCTGCATTTTTGACCGGTAGATATTAATAAATGCATGAAATTGATTTTTCTTACTCGTTACTAATATAACAATCATTTTAGGAATAATTGCTGGAACTTTCAACCTAGCACAATTAGTTAGCTTACTCTCTATAGGGACTCTATTAGCATATACAGTGGTTGCTATTTCAATAACTATTTTAAGGTGAATTCAATTTTGTATATGTTTTTTTGCTTAAACGTTACTTTTTCTATTTTAAAAGGTTTATGAAAAATGATGGTGAAGAAATACACAATAGAGCTGATTGTCCCCTTACTGAAAATTCCATGCTTACATCTAATGGTACAAAAATAACATTTAAAGGGCTTCTGCACCAGATGTTTAACTTTCAGCGTTTATCCACTCCAAATTCCTTGTCAACAAAGATTGTCGGATCACTGACTGTTTTATTCTGTAATTTGTGTTATTGGCAACTAGTCAAACGAAAATGGTTTAAGTAATTATTTTTACTTTGCTTTAGGTTTTATTTCTTTGCTGTGTGGAGTTCTTATCATGACTGCAAGTGATGCTATCATAAACCACGACCTCTGGGCCCTTGTGCTTTTAAGTATTTTTGTTTTATTGATAATAATACTTTTAACAGCTATTTCGATGCAGCCAAGAGAACTGTACACACCAATTTTTCGAGTTCCTCTAGTACCGTTAGTACCAGCCATCAGTATTTTTATAAACATTTATCTAATGCTTCAGCTCGATGCTATGACGTGGATTCGATTTGGCTTCTGGATGGTTATAGGTTAGTAGCTTTTAAATTTATTTTTATGGCCATGGAGGAAACTAGTCAAATTATTTAAAATGCAGTTCCACACTTAATGTCCTGCAAATTCAGACAATTTAAATATATAGGCATCTATACTGGGAGTCATTGGTATGTATACTTACAGCACAAAAGAAGTCAATCGCGTTTAGATATAATAAGGTAATAATAAGTATTGTGTCTACCATGTTCCCACCAACGTGATTTAGCTAAATCCACTTGATTTAGTAATATTGATTGCTATGATTATACGTGATATATACGACGTATTTTGTTTTTAATTACTTCGCTCTCATCACAAAAAATGGAACATACCTTTTCAACTGCGGCTCTTTCTTCAGCAACAAAACACTAAATGTAAAAAAATTGCATGAACATAATAAATTGTTTGTATCTTTAACTTCTCTCTATGAGTTTGTGATATTTCTATTATGTACATATTCTATTCATATACCTATGTATTGTATATATTATGTACATGTTCTATTCATATTGGCCTTAGGCAATTACTCCCAAGGAAATAGCGCACAAATCGATTTGCAAATATAGCCCAAAAAAATCCATAGCGCCCGAAAATAAACAACAAGATGGAAATAAAGCCCAAACATAATTTGCAGTTTAATACGAATGGGGGCCATGCTGCCCCCTGAAACCCCCTGCTTGGGGTTACTGTCAGATTTGGAGTATGTGCAAAATTGTATATATTGAAGGGTTTTTGTCAGTACAAACTCCCACCTATCCCAAATCCAACAGACAACCCAAGCAGGGGGGTTGCAGGGGGGAAGAATACCCCACCCCCCATACTTATTCCACTGTTTATGCATTTCCACTTACTATTTTGGGCTTTACTGCTTGTCAGAAAAACGAACCCTGGAAAGGAAATAACACCCAAAACAAATTGTACGATTTTTTTTAGGGCGTTATTTCCTTATTTACCGAAGCCAGCCAGTAAAGGGCAATTTGGACCGAAAAAGACATGTTCTTCCTTCTGGAATTTTTGAAAAGAAAAGTTTCAGGAATTGACAAAAATGAGAAAATTAAACACGTAAAGTTCGGAAGAAACGCCTTCGTGATTTATTAATCACTTCGGCTTAATCATGTTGGTGGGATCTAATGGTAGGAGTGTATTTTCACCACCTTTAAGGTTATAGTTTATTAGATAGGTGTAGCCTTTAAAATTATAACAGTTTCCGAATACCCTACATAGCTACCTACCTATACATAATCAATAAAAATAAATTTGAAACGTGTGTAAAAAAAACCAGCCTTAATGTCGGATAGGACATCCCAGTATATTGGTTTCTATACATATTATAAGTTTGTCTTTTGTCTAACACAAGGTGCTGACTATTTTCCTAAGTGGCATTATATCTATATGCATGTAGAATGTGGTCCTTATTATACCTATTGTATGTTTCCGCAATTGTATACCCTTATTAGGCATACCTATATTTATAATTTCCTATTGCTCGTTTGACAAATCTAACCATCAACTTAAAAATCGAAGACTGTCATTTATGGAAGCCCTTCAACGATTTAGTACTACTTTAAATCATCAACTAAAACCTGCAGAAAATGAAGTTTGCAATAACGCTTTGTATATTATATCATCAGCTCCACAGCCAACGAGGGAGGAAAATGATGACACAGAACCTAAAAAAATATGCTTAGGTATAGCGCCTGATGAATTTCGTCCCGCTTCCCTTATAATAGATGAGGGAAAGAATTCTTTTGAAACATATGCTATTTCAGATGAAAATTCATTCTCGCTTCTAAAAGAATATAACCCACTAAAAAAAATTTGTTGCAATACAATATTTGAAGACGAAAGTTCCGTTATTGCAATCCTAGACGATGTGTTAGAGCACGAAGATAACGACGGCATAACGACTCCCGATCCCGACTATACATCAAAAATATGCTTCGATTCAGAAATTGCAAATAATTTCGTAAAAACAACTACAATAGCTGTGATTCATAATAGTAATGAACGAAATTGTGACGAGGTTGAGTTATTTAACAAAGTTAACGATACATTTTCCACGAATTCCGAACTATACGCAGAAGTGCGGGAATTGGCATTCAAGTTCGTCAATGAGATTCTGCAATGTGATGAATTGGTGTTAGCAGTTGAATTCAAAAGAAAAAGTATCAATCAAGCACAAGATCAAATTCAATTTTGGAAAGCAAGCAAGCGTAGTAGACATATTTGCAGGTCTGCTTCATCAAAGCTAGAGGATGAGAATCCTCTACATTCAGAAGATTTTAAAAATAAACTTAGCCAATTAATTGTACGACCTCCTATCACAAATACAATTAAAAAAAATAAAAATCTATTTCCGTCAACAGAAGAATTTAGTGAAAAGCTGAAACCGTCAAAAAGTGAAGCAGATATGCACAAAATAGTTTTAAGAACAACTGAGAGAAAATTAATTGGGGAAAACGAATCATATTCCAAAAATGAAGTAATAGCTATACCCACACCTCCTAAATTTGATCCACTCCTTTACAAAACTGTTGGAAAGATTACGAATTCAAGCTTTCGAACTCGGCCTAGCTTAGACAAATTAATAGAAAATAGGTCTACAGATAGAGCAAAATTAAACGAAGACGAGGAGGAAATACCTTTTAAAATAAGGTTAGAAGCATTACTTAAACGTGGTCCTTCACATCGTATACAAAAACAAAGTAACTTAATTAGGCAAGAAATAGCTTAACTAGATAGGTACTCTAAATGTTCTATACCATCGCTTGCAGGAAATCACAAACGCCGAAGATAAACTTAGACAACTTTTCATTCAACACTAAATGATTAACGGAATTCGAGAAAAATTACTCCATTTCAATTTGGACAAGAGAAAGTAAAACGTACTGCCTAACTACAAACCCATATATAACTAGATATAAATGTATTTATCTATGTTATCATATTTATATAAATGTACATGACAAGTGACTTTTTTTCTTAATTTATTGTTGGAGATAGACTAAAACCGCATGTGCAGGAGAACAATATTTTTGTAATAAGTATGAAAACAAATTTAACAAAATAATTTAAAAAGAGATGATGCATGAACACAATGATTATAAAAAAGAATATGTAAAGCTTAACCTATTAATATCTTATTAATTATTGTTTAAATGTACGAATATTACTGTTATTACAATTTTAGGTCTGTCGTTATACTTCTGCTATGGATTTCAAAATAGTCTTAAGCAATTATGCAGACAAAGGATTGGTTGGCACAAATTAAAATATAGTGAATACTTTTAGTAACATGTTTTGTTTATTTGTTTTCAGGGAACAATATTTATAGCTCAAGCTATCTTAATAAATGATCAAAATGAAGTGTTACATAATTTTTATCTATACATACTTTAGAATTCAGAAAATAAACTTTGCACGTTCGTAGAAAGTAGAAATTACTATACAGGTGTTTCGGCATTTTTTTTTTTTTGAACGTAGGTAGGTACCTACTCGTCGTACCACAAATTCCTTTCCACTTGAAAATGAAACACAACACTTATGGTCCTTTTTACAAGTTTTAGTTAACAAAACTTGTATTCCATTGTTTTATGGCTGACATCGAATGAAAAAATGGAAAGTATTTTCTGAGGAAAGGAACATCGGGGTTTTCCTATTTGGTACTTGAACTTGCCCTCCACAGGAACGTATATTCACTTTGTAATATATTTGTAACGCCAAGAAGGAGTCACCGGATGACCGGAGACCACATAAAGAACTTAGGTATGTACATAAATATATTCTGAATCAGGATCACATTCCGAATCGATTTGGCCATGTCCATCTGTCTATATGTCTGGTGACGCTAACGCCGCACCGGTGTGCGTTACATAAGCCGTTTTTTATTATCAGCGTGATCTGATCCGGATCAGATCATAAAAATAAAACAAACTGGATCATTGATTAAGTTGTGGCAATAGTTGTTTTTCACATATAAAATCCAATACCAATTACGACAAATATCGTATTGCCACCAGCCATCTTGCAGCCACACGGTACAATGTGACGTCACAATGCGATGATTTCTCCATTGCACTTGCTCATATTTGAGTTTGACATTTCGCTTGTTGTGTCGGGGTGTTACCATATAACAGATTCATGCCTTTTAAATTGATATAGTCTTTTATTCTAAGTATATTGCCATTGTCACCGTCCTATGGTAAAAAAATATTTTTTTTTTTTTCGGCGCCTAAGTTATCGAACTTGCCCATTTCTGTTAAAGTAATGTCAGCTAAAAAACATTATTACGACAGGTTATTATAAGATGAGTTGGGGCAGTGGCTCAGTGGTTAGTGTGCTGGAGGGATCCCAGATTCGATCCCCGGAAAAACACAAATTACATCTTAAGGTTTTTTTCGACTGCGCCACATCTTGCGAACGTCTGACAAACATCCGAGAGTATAACTGTCCTGAAAAAGCTTCTCAATTCAGCCGTTCGGACTTGTCATAAAATTGTGGGTCCCTTCCATTCGTCCCAAAAATATACAAACTCACAGAAAAGAATGATTGTAAGAGGCTACACGCCTGTTGTGCCAACTATTTGTTTATTTATCTATATATATAAAAATGAAGTTTACCACTCACTGATCATCAACGCCCAGCCTAAACACTTTGCTCTAGAAAGCTGACATTTTGGACAAAGGTTCCCTTTATGATGTATACAAGGAATAAGAAAGGATATTTTGAAATTCAACCCCTAAATTGATAAAAGGGGGGGTTAAAGTTTGTATACTCTCTATGAGAAATAATAGAGAGTATACAAACTTTTCTCAGATTTTGGCAATTCAACCCTTAAAGGGGTAAAAGGGGGGTTAAAGTTGGTGTGGGAAACTTTTTATTTTTCGTCCGATCGACTTCAAACTCGGTTTGTGTACCTACTCTATTATAAGAAATAAGGATAATAATTTTTTCGATTTTGGAAATTTTGTTGGGGCCCGAGTTATTGGCGATGACCCCTTTTATGGGGGGCCTTTTCTTAACTCACGAACCGTTCGTCGTATCGATTTGAAACTTTTTAATGCGTCCAAACTTCATCGCTGTTGAATATTCTGATCGCTCCATCTAACTCCAGCGTACGTACTCCAAAGATATTCAAGCGGAATTCTGTAAGAATGGGGTTATACTGGTAGAAAGTGGTACACATCCTCACGATCTTTCCAGTTGCATATGTTGCACAGTATAGAAAGATCTGGGCAGTGTGGAATATAATTAAGGATATGCTAACTAAGGAATATGTAGTGTCCCGCAGATAGTGGCTCCGTCTGCTGTAGTATGATCTGTGTTGAGATGCCAGCGCTTCACCAACAAATATTGATCATATAATTTTTGAACTGTTTTCTCCAATAGGGCGTTAGACATATTTTTCAGAGCTACTAATTGCTTAGGTAGGTAGGTTTTCTGCACGATATATAAATGTAAAAAAGGCCCGAAGAGTCTTCGATTCCAACCCGGAGGGACAACGCAGTAGAGGAAGACCTCGCCTTAGGTGGCGCGCACAAGTGGAAGGGGACCTCAACCAACTTGGAGTGCGCAACTGGAGGCGGTTAGCCAAAGATCGTGCTAACTGGAGAGGCGTGTTGGTTGAGGCCCAGGTCCACCCCGGACTGTAGCGCCATCTAAGTAAGTAAGTAAGTAATATAAATGTAAAAAAAGCCAACTAACTGACTGTGAAGGAATCTCTGTGTCCAAATCCTGAGGACTGCGCGAGCGAAGCCGCGGGCAAAAGCTAGTTATAATATAAAGTTGTATTTGTATCCTGCTGTCGCACTCATTGCGAAAGTAAAATGTTGTAAACGTCTGTCTTTCTCTGTTTTCAAATTTGATGGAACGACATTCGCACTGTCGATATATATATAACATAGTATGTCTATGTAATTATAAAAAAGAACGCATTCATCTAAAACACTCTATAGGTACCTACTAATTATTAATTAAGTATAATTATTACCATTTGAAGTGTTCAGCATTAGCTTACATTTTTAGAACTCACAATGCTGAAGTATTTCATACATTACTAGCTGTACCCGCCCGGCTTTGCCCGTGCACGGAAATTGTATTGCTTATAGATCTAAGATAATGTTCTTTCGTAAAATGCGTAAAATTAGAATAAATAAATATATCTGCGTAAACCTGAAATACAGCAGTACAAACAAAACAAAAAATCATGAAAATCGGCCCTCGAGTTTCACCGCATAGAATATGTTTTTACGAATCTTACATCAACACTCCTAAGCCAATACCTAAGATTGTCTGTAAATTTCAACTCTACTGATTCGGCGGTTTTCGAGATATTTTTTGTATGGGCTGTGCCACGCCCCTTTGTTCAATTTTGACCAATCTTCACAGCAACCCTCCTGAGCCAATACCTAGGATTGTCTGTAAGTTTCAACTCAATCGATTCGGCGGTTTTCGAGATTTTTTTTTTGTATGGGCGGTGCCACGCCCCTTTGCCCAATTTTGACCAATCTTCACAGCAACACTCCTGGCCAATACCTAAAATTAAATCGATTCGGCGGTTTTCGAGATATAAGATTTTGAATGTTTTTTTGTATTGGCGGTGCCACGCCCTTTTGTTAAATTTTGACCAAACTTCACAGGACGACTTCAGGGCTAATAACTAAGTTAATCCGTAAGTTTGAGCTCAATCGATTTGGTGATTTTCGAGATATACGATTTTGAATGTCTTTTTTGTATGGCCGGTGCCACGCCCCTTTGTCCAATTTTGACAAAACTTCACAGAATTCATATATGGACCAATACCAAAGATGTGTGAAAGTTTGGTTAAAATCGGTAAATGCGTTAAGGCGTGAATCGACGACAAACATTTTAAGGCTCAATTTATATATATACATATATAGATTGGCTATTGTTTGTGCTGGGGACAAGATATATCTAATATTAATATATGCCCATTAATTCTAAACGCTCTAACCCCTATTTTCATGAATGAGGGGTTAGCCACTACGCCTATGTACATTATATTTAAGCAAGCACATCGAAACAGAATTTTGATCTAAGCTTTTGAGTACTATTATACAACGTTATGTACAGTCTTTTATAATACAGATCTAGTTGACACTGTGGGACTATGGGAGTGGGAATTGTAGTAGGTAGCTATACAAAATTGTTGGTGTTAGCGTAGCGCAAAAGCAAACATGCGTGTTGAGAGAGGTGTCACATCCCTGTGCTCAACTTTAAACGCGCAACACATTAATTTAGAAAATCTGAAAGCTTTTCTCGCTGTCGAAATTGGCTGTAGAGGATGGAGGTGCAAATCTCACCGATTATTATTTAGTTTGCATCGCGCCGTTCGCAGTTTCTAAAATAGTTTACCGGTGCTTTGTCATATGTGCAGTAGCTAAACGGTCTCGTTTCTCGATTAGATTAAACGAGTAGGTAACTACATAAATAAATGAACACATATTTCGGTCGGTCGCATGTGAGATTCTACAATTCGCGCTTTTGTGCAATTTTGTAATAATCTTGTCAATAAAAAAAATATAAAATATAATGTATAATCCAGCAAGCCATTTTCTAGAATTTACTCAAAATTTAACTTTTCGTTTAAGCATTTTATTATAATAGTAATTGCTATCTTTATTTATTGTTGTCATTAAACATTTTATTTTTAGATGTGTGGTCAAGAAATTATGCCAATGAAATTTAAAAGTTTATATTGCCTGAAGTGCTATTTTAATAAAATTATAAGTTTTTAAATCGTGATGATAAATGTACCCACTATGAAATGTTACGATATAAGCTACCCAATGCATATATATAATATAAAGATGTATGCATAATAAACATAATAACGTTCCAACGCCGATACGAAAAGAATTAATAAATATTTAATTTTGTTATTTTTGTTCTTCATCAACATCAAGCTAATAAATACAAATCTAAATTTACCTCAAATCACACTCTTGCTTTGGCTCGATATTCATTCGAAGAAGACTGTTTTAAATTTATATATAATATTACATTTCCAGAAAGGAGACAATTTGATAATACATATATTGAAATCGTACCTAGCTATTGCAACAAAAATTAAGTTGTCAGCATCTGGTATAATTTAAAACTAAAATAATGAAGTGGATGCAGATTGTTTCGCGCATTAATAAAAGTCACATTAAAAGAAGAGGACATTAATACTTGGGTCTCAATCTATGTATAACGAAAAGCGATAAGCAGTATCTACTTTTTACCAAACTAAATATCTTTAAAAAAGTGAAATATGTAATTTGTTTGAACTTATCGATGTAGGTACATAATATGAGCCTAGTTATTATATATGTCGTCTCAGTTCGGAACAATGCAAATTTATAAATAAATATGCGTCGATAAGAACATTACATAGATACGTGTCTAACTGTCCTAAAAATGCATTGTTATGTTTATTTTAACATACAATCACATGCTGAAAAAAAAAAAAACATATATTTTGCTGGTAGCAACAAGTTGCTGTAATGCCAATATACTAAACACGAAATTTTTGTGAACGGGAAAGTTTAAAAGCTTTACTATCTGTATGTAAATTAATGTTAATTTGTGGGCTAGATACAAAATATTAGAATTACAAATAAGTATGCAGCCATATCCATAAGTTGTTTTGAAATTAATAAACTTAAAACTTCTATATTATTTGGCTGTAATTAAAAAGAGAAGAGGATAATTGGCACTACCTATTAAAATATTGTACAATTGCTACAATGATTTCATTAATATTGGTTCCCTTGGGTCATTAAGGATTGTACTAAAACTAATAAAACAGCATGCTGCTTTTATTTTTATTATATATCAAAAACAATTTTATTATGATAAATTTATTAATTACTACCTACACATAATTATGTTATATCACGGTTTTCAGTGATTTAAAAATAAGATTAAACTGGATTTATTTTATTTAGTGCGTGCTTTATTTTAATGTTGAAATGATATGTGAAAATAAAGCAAATTATAAATTGGATAATGTGACCAGAACTACTATGGACGACAGAGCAAAAGTTGATATTAAGGACAGTGAATCAGGTAAAGGATACTATGTATAAATATATTTTTTAAATAATTTTTCGTGTTCAAGATAAGATGAAGATAACTTTATATCATATTGTTAAATTTCCATATTTTTGAGTATAGTGATCTATTATTAAACTATTAAAATCTATATAGGCCAGGTTTCTTAGGTATTGACATTTACCTGATTTATATATGTACATATAAATGTATGATGTATTACATTTTGTGGCTTGGTTAATATTGAGCAAATGTGAATTGGATATTACTTGATTGATGAATTATTGGCACAGGAGGATGTACAAATATAAGACAATGGTCTCATTTATACTGTCAATAAATAATATGTATATATTGGTACACTGAAGAGTATTTATAGATAACTGTTGTTATTCTTCTTCATAGCTCATAAAATATATTTGTAGGAATTCGGGGCCTTCATCATCGTCACTAGTAAAGAGCTAATTTGATGGCGAATTTCATTCCAAGGGGATTAAATAAAAATGTATCCTCATTAATCCTCTTTCATTATCTATTCTTGTCCCCTAATATATAGATAATCCTCTTTACTGTGTAAATTTAAACTCAACTGTTTTTTTGTTTTCGGAAGGGAAGAGGCGTGCCCTTTGACTCCACCACAATTGGTTAAGTGCTTGCAATAGGCAATATATGTAAGCAAATGTCAAGGATAATGCTCCAAAAATATCAATACATATACTTATGTTATATAGGGGGTGCCACATACTGGTTGTCAATCTCACCCACCTTTTACAATGTGCTTTGTTTGAACAATATGCACATCACTGTACCTAGTTTTACCACTTTTGCTCCCATGAATGTCGAGAAATAGCTTTTTTGCAGGGGAGGTACCACAACCCTTTATCCAATCCCGCCCACGTCAAGTCGGAAATTTTCGCGGACGTGCGTAACGACTCAACAAAGTTTCATCACAATCGGATGAATGAAATAGGAGCGCCAGACATGACAGACAGACAAACATTCTTTTTATATACGAGTATATCTACTACATATATTATGTACCCATTTACAGATCAATCGTTAATGTACTACTAGTTTAAATTCAAGTTCGCTGGAAAAGTTTTACATATTTGAGTTTTGCTCTTTTTTTCGTGCCAATACGGCAATACCTTAGGAAGAACTGTCACTTAATCTCGCCTAACCTATTGTGATTTTGAAAAATGTCTTCTTATTACTCTATATTTTTAAATTGTAGGGGACACAATTATTAATATACGCTACGCTCCATGATATGTAAATCAAATGAAAGCTAATCTCGCGTACTGATGGGACTCTCTGATGTTAAGCAAATGATATTTAATTATTCTTACATTTTCATTTAAATTATTTTAGAAGAAATTCGTATTCATAGCTCACCCATAACTATATATTATATAACTATAACAACAATGCGATTTTAACACTCTCTTCCCTTAAAACTAGGCGATGATTCTGTACCTAATTGTTAGCGCCCGTAACCGTTGCGTATCAAATTCTATTTAATTTACCAAATGACATAATTTCGCATTAATGCATGCATTCTACAAACAGTTACACTTTAAATTACATATTTGTTTTCTATTTTTAACTTCACCATTTTATAGATTAAGGCTTTTTATATATAAATCGACTGCGGTGTTTTGACGATTTTGCGTATAACATTGATTTTACCCCTTCCGCTAAATGATTTTGTGAAAAGACTAACTTTAATTCGTTTTTGGCTTATTGATTCCCTAAAATAGATTATGTATGTAGGTAGGTATACGTTTTCGTTCATAGATTTATTTCTCACCAGGATTATATAGGGTGTCCCAGTCAAGCAGTATCAAATTAATTTGAATATTGGTTTGTTTTCTTTCCGCTGGCTTTGCGCTGGCTCTATATTTGTTTACCACTTTGATGAATGGCTTTACTTTCACATTTTGTACTCAATTAAGGAATGAGACCAACTTTTGAAGTGCGAGATTTCCGACCGTCCAGTTAAGCAGTATAAACCTTTAAGGGGAGATTCCTGAAGTTCTCGCAAAAAATGTATGGCTCCTTAAACTTAAAATTTTGAAAATTTGTTGTTACATTTTTTTACTTAAAATGTTTTTTTCTTTAAATTTTTACTTAATAAATTCTTATTTTTTTATGATATTTTTATCCTTGAGAAATTTCCTAAAAATTATGTTAAGAAACTTTTCTACGTACAATCAACAGTAGTTGTAGGTAGTAAAAGCCATTTTTTATCAGACAAAAATGTTCAAATTAGAGGTCACCTAATTTGATGGGCTATAACCGTAAATGGGGTGAGATTAGACCCCCCCCCCCCTGCCATACAATTTTTAAGGAATCTCCCCTTAAAGGATTATACTGCTTAATTAGGACACCCTGTATACACAAAGTACATTTAGTGTGACCATAATTTGATACCTTATAAAAGGTACGTGTACAACTGTATACAGTATAGTATACATAAAGTGACCAACTGTACAGTTTTTCAGTCAGTCGATACAGCGCGAAATTGTCAGAAAAACATATACAGCGAAAGCATGAGAATACAGCATTTATACAGTTTTTCCACATGAAAAAAATATTAGGTAGGTACCTAGCGAATTTACTCCACGAGTAAAGGAGGGGCTGTCTCGAGCCAATTGCTTTAACGAATTTTTCAAGTTAAGGAACGACATTGAGTGAAAATGCGTAAAAATTCGTAAGATTTAAAAGTAATGGAACAGACTTTTATATAACAAGACAAGGCGCGCATCGAAGTGATGTGTCAGTATGGAGTGGTGTTTACCTAAGTGGCGGGTGTAGAGGCTGGTTACGACGTGGATTTTGGCATTACAACTGCATATTTTTGTTTACCCGGAAACTAAAAACATGCGAAACGACCAAGAATTTAACATATGTCGCCATTTTTTAAGAACTGATGAATCGGTGGCACCATACGTTGTTTGCCTCTTCAGTGTGTGTTAAATCACTTTCATAGCACTTCGCCGCCATTTCATCAGGACACCACTCCTATGCCGCCTGCCACTTGGTTACCACGCAACCTCCGGCGCAGGGACATAAGTCCATGAGACATAAGTCCATTATGAACTTATGTCCCACTTCGGTGGGACATAATTCCAAATTTTGATTATGGACGTATGTCCCAACGAAGTGGGGTATAAATCCATAATTTATTTTTCAAAAATGGGACATAAGTCCACAATTTTATTGGTAGCATAGATGGGTGCCGTGACATAAGGTAAAATTTTAAAATTTGACTATCAGACGCTTTGGAAAGCGACATAAGACCAAATTATTTTGATACATAAGACCAAATGCTATTTTTCCATAACAAAAATTGTTTTTGTTTTTTGAATTAATATTCGGCCACTGATTGCAATCCTAACATTTTGGGGACCCTTTTTAATTTTTCTAATTCAATCAAGATGATGCATATCACCCAAGACATCACAATGAAACCATTATTACGGCGTCTTTCCTTTTTTCCTAAAGCATCTTCAATTAGCTTTAAATGCACTTCTTGTCCAGTTTAAAATATATGCAAGGCAAGCAGACTATTGTAGTATCCCCATCATATGAGGGATAAACTTTTGCGTGGGAAGAATCTAAGGGCGTAGCCGAAAAAAATTTTGAGCAAGGGAGGATCGATTTGGGGTGTGAAAATTAAAAATTCGCGCGAATTTTTTTCGGCTACGCATTTAGGTTCATTGAAAATCGATCATCCCCTTCGCATCGTTTCTTGGCTACGCCTTTGGTTTATTTGCATGCCCAACTAGATCGCTCACTTGTGCAGTGTGCCAGGACCTAGGTACCATTTGAAATAGTCTGCTTGCTTTACAGATATTTAAAACTGAGCAAGAAGTGCATTTAAAGGATGAAAGGAAACCGACCGTAATAACGGTTTATTAGCGTTGTCTTGGGTCATATGCATCATCTTGAATGAATTAGAAAAATGAAAGAGGGTTTTCAAAATGTATAATGTATATATTCCCAATTCAGCAAAAAACAAATAATACATTTTTGTTTAAAATTCTTAAAATGCTAACTCCGATATGCAGTGCGGAAAGTGACAAAGCCGAATTTCCTTTTTCTCATATTCGAAAAGAAACAAAGTTAAATAAGATTTTTCTTCTGAGAATTCAAGAAAATAAAAGTGGAAGTTCTCGTGAACATGTTAGATGAGACATAATTCCATACACCTTTTCTATGGACTTATATCCCACTTCGGTGGGACATAAGTCCATTATCAAAATATGGAATTATGTCCCACCGAAGTGGGACATAAGGTCATTATGGACTTATGTCTCGTGGACTTATGTCCCTGCGCCGCCACCTCCACGCCACTACCGCACCACTTCGGCGAGCGCCTTGTCTTAGAAATGTCATTTGACCTGACCTGTCAAAGAGTTGGTCACGTTAAGTATACAGATTAAGCCACTATACTACATAGTATAAAAAGAAAATGATGTGGTGGGCTCATTAAAATTTTGACATGGACTTCACAAAATTTGGCTTATTAGATCGTTATTTAAATGTAATTCGTAAGCGTGTCCAACCCAATTGAGACCCGATCATACAATGCCAATCGTGCGGTCATGCAGGTGTCATTTTGTCCCAAAATCCATGAAGAGCTCGCTTTGACATGTTGTGTGGGCTCTGAATGACAAATGCGAGTGACCGGCGAATGAAAGGCAATTATACAGCGCAATAAGGCCCGAAACACACATGCGATTTCAATCGCGCGATTATTTAGTCGCAAAAAATGAAGCACGCACATTCCAATATGAATGCACGCACATAAAATCCAAAATTAAATGCTCGCATTCACATTGAAATGTCTGTTTCATTTTTTGCGACTAAAAGGTCGCGCGATTGAAATCGCATGTGTGTTTCGGGCCTAAACTGACATGATTAATACGATTGACAATGATATGGGTTGCGCGGATGTGACAAGTGTCATTTCTACCTTTTTCTGTCAGCTGAAATAAAAAAAATAAACTTGCAGCATTTTTGCTGACTGCTATATTAAATCCGGGGCTGTTTTTGAACAGCCGCAATCAAAGCAGACTCCAATTGACAGTCCCACGGGAAAACCGTTTTTTCTGCTCCGCTTTTAATCTCAAGTCATAGGTGAATTGTTTTTGACATTCACGATCGGCGATTCCAAGCCATCATAATTATAATCGTTTATACTGTCGTTGTCTCTCCTTTTACAAATGACACCATTTTTGACATGTGTAATAGTAGGTACCTTAAAATAGTAGCTTTAATATTTGGATATAGAATAAAGATAAACTATAGCTCAAAACGATTTTTATTTGTATTATAAATATAACGGCAAGTTGAAAGAAGTATGTATGTATAGCCAAAATAAAA
This sequence comes from Cheilosia scutellata, assembly GCA_955612985.1. Classification (NCBI taxonomy): domain Eukaryota; kingdom Metazoa; phylum Arthropoda; class Insecta; order Diptera; family Syrphidae; genus Cheilosia; species Cheilosia scutellata. The sequence continues at coordinate 102,471,541 of OY015313.1, forward strand.
AAGTTTGCGCCCCTTTTTCCCCTCTTATAGTTTCAAGTTTCAAGTACAGCTACCTAACTATTCCTGCGTTATCGTGTTTTTAAAATATATGAAACAGCACCCTTAAAATCGTAGGGGATGAAATGTCAAAAAATATAGAAATTCTTCTCTTTTTTTACCTCTATTAGCTTAATGACAAGTCAAATGGGAGCGTTTGCTATATACCATCACGCGATTTCGACGTTTGTATTACATAATATATAAATTACAATCCTTTACATATCACGTAAAGGATATCATATGCATGGGTTTACCTATTGACATACTATATGTATGTTACATAATTATATGATATTATAATCCATAAAGACGATTTTACATTCAAACCTTTTAGAATTAACTTACATTATTGCATTAATCGACATCTTGTCTTAAGGAAAATAAATACTGCCATGCGGCATTTCATGGCATTATTGATTCCAATTTTCTATTTGTTAGTTGTGGTTGGAACTTGGAAGGGAGTTCCAAAGCCTGGTCGAATGGATGAAGAAGAGGTGCGAAGCGAAGAGTTCAAATAATTAAACGATGGCGTTATACGATTTTGTGTCCTGGTGGATTGAGCTAATTGAAGTTTGCCGAAGGGATATGTAGGAGTTATAATGTTCACGTGCATGAACTGGCAACACCTGAGGTTCAAAAATTGTTGAAATACAACCAAGTACTCGTTTGTGCTAGTGATGTATATGATCGTATCGCCGCAAATCATTATGTACAAAACCTAATGGCATCGTTGAAAGCGACAAGCAACCTGTGTTGAGAGTGGGAGTCAAGTTTGCCTGGTACCTTACCTATACAGTTGAACAGTCGAAAATTGGGACGTATAAAGTTTTGACAAGCCTTAGTTTTGTATCTACTGGGGTGAAGCTAAAAGACTTCCAACGTTTTCGCAAACCGGTATATTTATATTTGACCAACTACCTCATTTCTTTGATCTACGGCGGAGAGCGATCAATTTATCCGAAAAACCAAGATTGGTTAAATTATCAACAAACTTAATTTGCGTATATTTCAAATTAATGTAGTTCACTGGTATCGCAATGTTTTTTTGATATCAAAATCATTTGAGATTTTTCATTTATTACACCCGTTAGTAATACTCTAAATTCGGATGATTTCTCATTATGTACCACTCTTTGGTAATGCTTACACAAGTATTACCTATAGGTAATTAGTATTAATAATAAAAAATTGAATTTTTGTCAAAGCTGTAGTACAACTTTGAAAATCAGACTATGCTAATCCAGATAACCTGCCTTTTACTTAACAGCACCTCCTCCACGATACTCAATTGGCGATTACCAGGGCTACAACAAAATAATGGTCCGAGTCCATGCTGGCAGTTTGGAAAGTTCGGATATCGCGCAGCAATGTGAATTATCCTAAGTCCAGATGTGGTATCATGTATAGGCAATGTTTTTTTTTATAATTCACTGGTGCTCAAGGGTTTTTGCTCCCTTATAATGCTAATGCACAGCACGAGTGGATGGGTTAATAGGGAGAATAGAGAATAGAGAGCTTTTCATAATTATAATACCAAAGATATCCTCCTTTTCTAATCTGGCGTTGAAATCACTGAGTAGGAATTGTATGTCGTTCTTAGAATATTATGCTCAAATGCTTTGACGATGAGCTCGTGTAGACACAATTTTGCATAGCATCATATTTTTTCCTCTGATGTGGGCGAGCGCATATTAGCCTGATGTTGACGAATTTAGCTTTGATGCGGATTGTCATAAGATGTTCACTAACGTGTTGATATAGCTCAAGTAGGGTTGCTATGGGATATTCGCCTGTTAATGCTAATCGAGTGCGTCACGAGTGAGGGCACGTACTGAAGTCGGGTCTCAATGTACGCGTCCGGATGGACAAGACCATTACCCGGTTTATACCACGGGGAGGTAAAAATAAGCACAATTGATGTGTATAAGACAGTTCCAATCCAACAATTGATGCCAATCAGCGCCTGTCCTCTTCATACACACACAACATTAGCCATAAGTCTCATTAAACATCCAGCAAACAGTGCGTCTATATATCAGATGTAGTGGTCACTGGTCAGTCCACCACATCAGGGTAGTAGTGGCTAGTCAAATCAATAATTTGATTCATTTTATCTATTACTACAACATAATACTACTACAATAGTAATAAAAAAAAGGTATTTATAATTGAAAATTTTTTTCCTAATTTGTTTCCTGCGTTCGCCAAGGTAAATCATGGGTTAAACTAAATCTATGGTAACCTAACTGCACATTTAGCCAGCTGTGAACAAACCGGTCCTTAATCTGCTTAACCTACCCTAAAATATATTCAATTAAAATAACTACCTATACCATCTAATCATTCTTTAAAAATGTTGAATTTGTTTGTTTTGTTATGTAGGTATATGTAGTGGAAGTCAAAATATGTTTTCTAAGACAGTGTTGGGATAGAGGTCAATTCATATTAAACCTACCTTGATGGCAAAGCGAATATAGAAATCCGCAAATCTGGAGAAACGGAATTTAGACACTAGAATTATTTAGAACTACTTGACCGAAATAGACCATTTTAATATCTACCAACCTGACGTCCTCTTACAGAATTGCATTTTTCTATTCTATTGGACGCTATCGTGTTCTCAACAGACAGAGAGACACATGGTATTGGTCTAGTATGGGAGGTTACAGAACTACTTAACCGACATAGCCCATTTACAATAAACAGATAGACAGACGGACGTGGCTAAATCGATTCAGATTTGATTCTGATTCAGAATATATGTACATAGGTAAATACTTTATGGAGTCTCCGGTGATTCCTTCTTGGCGATACTAATGTAAGAATTAGTATACCTTCCTGTGGATGGTATAACAAGGCACAGTTCTTTGTATTCATTCACATTTCGCAGGCTATTTTTGGATTTTGAACTGATGGTAAATTTGGAGGCTTTGAATAAAAATTATGTAGCTGTATAAAGTTTTACTAGGTTTCACACCATCCTATTAATTCTCTATTTTAGCGGAAAATGCGCATCTGGACGATTTGTACACGAGGTATAGGCAGCGATTGCGAAAATCACTCTTCATATCAGGGCTATCCATATCGCTAGCAGCATGCATCGTGTGTATAATATTGGAGTCCATTATAGGGCATGTCAGTTTGGATTCATAAAAAAAATATATGTATGTATTTTAATAACATATTGTAATTACAGGATGTTTTTCACATATGTCTGTTAGCAGTGGCAGCCCTTTTCTCTGGATGTATTCTCACCGCACTACAGTTCCCTGCTGTATTGAGCTCACCTGCTGCCGCATTAGCATTTGCTATTTTAACAACATTTTCTTTGGGCACAATAGCTGCAATTACAGGAGAAGTATTGGCACCCTTGCCGCTCTTTGCTGTATTTCTGGTAAATAAATTAATTCGAATTTACATCTTAGTATTTAGTTAATCAATATACATTACTATAAGCAAAGTACATACATATTTATATTTACATAAATTTATCCATTATGTAGTATGATGTATGAACATATTTTTTCTCGGTACGGAATTCGAAACCACACTCTTACATAAATTTAAACTTTTTGCAAACGAGTTAACAAAAATAGTAATTAGTTCAACAATTTTATGAGTTAAATTAAATAAATTTGATATATACAAATTTTTTTGATAAAAATGAATTCCACTAGCTGCTTTGCCTTCTAAATATTAACAGTATGTATGTATGACTATTACATAAACGACAATAATTTAATCCAAGAAATTGCCAAAAGGGCAGTCTACCATACACCTCCAACGCCCAACGGAAGAATCGTTATTTTAACTCGTCACATCCTTGATGGCAAAGCGAAATTAATAGAGGTAGTTGTTCTTTAAAGTACATACAACATAAATGCCTAATGTAATACTGTAACAAATGCATCTGCTTCGTCTCAAGTGCGAGCACCAACTGTCTTTATTGTGTCATAAACTTTCAGAGCAATACATGAGAGTACATACGTATGTATTAGTAGTTAATGCCAGTCAATGCAACTTATATACCTTATATACTATGCTACAATTCCCTCTTTTCTTTTTAAGAGATTTTCTAAATATTAAAATTCAAGTTCATCTACATTTTTTTTTTTTTTTTTAATGATAATTTTAAGAATATACTTCAATGGAAAAGAGCAAAGAAAAAAATTTAAATGTAGAATTTAAAACAAATATAACAATTCAAACATTTGTACTCAAATAGCTTTTCGATTAAATTATAATACATTATAACAAAATGAATCATAAATATAATAATTTTCATAAAAAAACGAAAAAAAAGAGGCACAATACATTTTTCAATTAATTCGATTTAAACCTTTTACCGCTCCTGGTTCTGCAAGTTTCGTTTGACGTTGATAATTGCTTGAGGTCTGACCCACGAACTATCTCCATTCCCCGTCGGATATCAGAACTATTGCGCCTGTACTTCCCGCCATCTGTCTGCACTACGTAGGATCTTGAAGTGTGCCACTTTTCGGAAATAATCCCTGGTGTCCAAATACTTTTATCCCTAACCAAAACCCTATCATTTACCTTAAATTCTGACCTAGGATTTGAGGTTTTGTTGTAATATTTCTATGTTGTTTCGCTTTTTTGTAAACTGATCTGTAATATCCTTTGCTATTTGGGATTTAAAAAAGTTTAGTTGAAGTGGAAGTAATGACCTGAGCCTTCTGTTTTGTCTTAGTTGAGCTCTCCTAAATTTCTTTAGCTCCAACCATTTTGAATAGTAGTCAATTAAAACTAAATAGCTAGTTCCGGCAAATTCTAAGATGTCACAGCCTACTTTTTGAAAGGGAAAGTTTGGAATTTCATGTGAAATTAATGGTTCCTTAAAATTTTACTATAGTGCTTTTGACAAAGTTCACATTTTGCTGCTACTTGTTCTATATCCTTGCTAATTCCATGCCAATATACCGAAGACGAAGCATTTTTCTTCATTTTCTCTACCCCCAAATGTGAAGCATGAAGTTGACGAAGAATCTCAGGTCTCATATTTTGAGGAACTATAATCCAATTTTCAAAAAACAATATGTCATGTATATCATGACGCATTTTAAAGTAAAATTTCAAGTCCTCATCTATTTTTGTTCTATCATTTGGCCAACCCTTCTCACTCAGATTTTTTAAAGGCTTGTGATCATTATAAATAAGAACACTGCGGCCGTACGAATAAAAATTAAAATTTCTTGCATGCATATAAAATAGCGAGAAGTTCCTTTTCTATCTGAGAATATCTACGCTCGGTGTCTATTAAACTCCTTGAAGCAAATGAAATTGGTAGATTTTCTTGCAACAAACAACAGCCCAAACCATTTTGAGAGGCATCAGTTTGAATACAAATGTTTTTAGATTCATCGAATGGGGAATTTAAAATAAGATTTTTGATCTTGTCCTTGTGTGTACATCTACATAACATTTTTTTTCAGAAGTTCCCTTAAAGGAGATGTCAGTTCTGCTAAATTCGGAATAAACGCTCTTACATTGTTAATGACGCCCAAAAACTTTTGTAGATCCTTTTTATCTTGTGGATTCTTCATTTCGTAGATGGCACGTAATCGGTCTCTATCGGGACGAACCCCATTTTCAGAGAAAACATGACCTAGGTACTTAATTTCCTTAGCATTAATCTGCATCTTGTCTAGATTATACTTTATGTTCTTTTCTCGAGCTCTGTTAAGTACAGCAAGAAGATTCGCATCATGTTCTTCTTGCGTCTTCCCAAATATGACTATGTCGTCTATATAAATGCAAACTCCTCTCAAGCCACTAAAATTAATTTGATTCATTTTTTGAAAAACCTTCGGAGCTATCTTTAAACCAAACGGTAGTCTCCTGCAATCAGATACACCGTAGGGTGTTGCAAAGGCACATCATTTTTGGGGTTCCTCTGTTAACTCGACATGCCAAAACCCATCTTTTAAATCTAAAACACTGAAATACCTAGCAACATTTAGGGTGGCCATAATTTCTTCTAACGTTGGAATCAAAACGACTTCATCAATAAGACATTTATTTAATTCCATAGGATCCAAACATAACCTTAAATTTCCAATTTTCTTTTCCACAATAATCAAATTGCTAACCCAATCTCTTGTATCGTCACATTTCATAATAATACCTTCCTTTTCCATCTTATCTAACGCAGATTTTAAACGTCCCATTAAATTTAAAGGAATTCGCCTAGCAGAACGCGCTACCGGGACTACATTTTCTTTAATTTGAATGGTATATTTTTGTGGAAATTTGCCTATTCCAGAAAATAAATCAGCATAATCCCTGACAATTACTTCTTTTGACAACAAAGAGTGTTTTTCTAAATGAAACATGCTATTAAGTCTATTTTGAATTGAGTCTATTCTACTCAAAATTTTTAACGGTACACAGGTCTGCAGGCCCAAGATCGGAACATAATTTTCTTCAACAATAACAAATTGTTCAAAACTCACTTCATTTCTACGAACACATTTTAGTGTGCAAACTCCAAGTGGCAAAATCCTTGATCCTCCATATGCTTGTAAAACGGTGAACGTTGGGCGCAAAACAGCTGATTCTTTTAAGTCTTAAATATCCTCAGGGGAAGAATGTTCACATCAGCACCAGTGTCAAGCTTAAATTACACTAACAAATCATTAATTTTAATAGATTCGACCCAACCCCTTGACGAAACTTGCAGATCCTTGCACTGGTCTGGTATCTTTGAACCTATGGAATGAATGAATATAAAACTCATTATTAGACTTAGGATAGATGAATATGAAGAGAAGTGCTAATAACTAACTAATATTATAGCATTTTTCTTTATATAGTTTAAATGGTAATAGACACGCCTATTTAATTTTTCTATGCTACTACACTTGGAGGTGACTACTAAAAGAACATTTTGTTTACTAAATTTAATTAAAATTTTCAGGGTATTCACACTATGCTTCCTATTTCATGGCCTGTATCATTGGTTTTAGCGCTGTTTATGACTGCTATTCATATTGTTAACAAAATATGTATTAGCCCAGATTATTCACCCGACATTGAAATGGTGAGTGGTATTATATTATGTTTCTTACAGCTAGCTTCTTATGATAGCTATAATGATATGACCGTAAACACTATTGCAGCTTGTTGGCGAGATACTCATGTTAGCAACAGCTTCTGTTTCTGGTTTGTATTACCGTATAATGTCGGATGCAGCCCATAACCGCACAGTTGACGGTACTCGTACCGGTATAGAACAGCGAGTCAAATTGGAATGTGAGCGGGAGCAGCAAGAACAATTACTCTTAAGTGTCATTCCTGCCTATATAGCTGCCGAGGTATGCTATCATTTGTTGTTTTATGTATGCATATAAATACTTTCTAGAGTAGAACGAAAAATTAATTAATAGATACTAAGTACCAGTTCTTATCATCAATTAGGTAAAACGTAGCATAATGCTGAAAATGGCGGACGCGTGTCAACGGGCAGGTGGTCAAGCCAACTCGGCTCGATTTCATGAGCTACACGTTCAACGCCATAACAATGTTTCGATTTTATATGCTGATATTGTAAACTTTACCCCACTCTCAGAGCAACTGACCGCCAGTGACCTTGTTAAAACTCTGAATGACCTTTTTGGTCGTTTTGATCAAATAGCACAGGTGAGTGGATACATAGTATATTTATACATTTATAAAGTGTTTTGTGATGACCAGTACCTACCTGTACAAATATATGGATTAGCAATATTCACGTTTTTTGGATCTTTTATCTCCTATTACACAATACTACATATCCATTAAACCGGAATCACACTTGTGTGACGGGGTGTGTCTTGGTCGTGGAGTGTTGTGTCGCTTCGCTATCATTGCTATGTATTTTATATGAGTAGAAACATACTTGTCTCGTGTGTTGTCTGTTGTGTCGCAGTGTGTTGTGTTGTGTCGAAATCCCTTCCATTCCGATTGCGCCACACCGCTCTTTGGCGCAATGAAACAAAACAAATTATAATACATCTGAATTTGTATTCAAATATTCAAAAAGCAAACAGAAAATAACTCAATTAATTTTAAAATTTTAGATTTCGTAATATTTTTTTTTTGTGAAATGTTCTAACATTTAACCGATAAAACAGTAGGTTAGGTACTGATGATGAAAGTTCGCAACATGCCACACTAGGAAGTGTGCACAGTCAACGTCACGACACACCACTCCACAACACAGCACATACATACAAATGTGGCTGTGGCTTTAGCATTTGAAAATTGATTTTTATATTTAGGTCATTAAAATGTATACTTACTATTACAGGAAAATCAATGTTTGCGTATTAAAATTTTGGGAGATTGCTATTATTGTGTATCAGGTTTGCCAATTTCTAGACCGCAGCATGCAGCTAATTGTGTTAACATGGGGCTACAGATGATTGATGCAATTAAGTAACTACGAAATAAAATCAAAATATTTATTTTTTAATTAAAATAATATTTAATCTGTGTTTTTTTTTTTTTTTGTAGGCATGTCAGGGAAGCGACTGGCATTAATGTAGATATGCGTATAGGAATCCATACTGGCAATGTCCTTTGCGGAGTTCTTGGGCTAAGAAAATGGCAATTTGATGTATGGAGTGATGATGTTACTTTAGCTAATCATATGGAGAGTGGTGGTGTTGCTGGGTATGTGTCAATAACGTTTTCGATACAGTGAGTTGGTAAGCCTGCTTAAGCAAATGAAAACAAACATTGTCTCAATCACGCTAATTCTGTGATTCCAACAAATTAGGAGTTACTACAATTAAAAACTTGCTCGAATGCAGACCTCGCATATCAAATGAACGCTAAATATTCCTTTCCAGCACTCAAGTACCTACTCAAAGTGGCTCAGTTGTTAGGGTGTTGAGTGCTACTGAGCGGAGCGGGCCGAGAGCCCCATAGGTTTAAAGAGGGGTTCCGCTTCGTTTTGTTTTTTTTTTAATGCATAATGTACCTACTTCTCTTTAAAAAAAAATGTTACGTAATTTGTAGTGCATCAGGATTATGTTCCCTGGAAGCAAGTTCCAAAGTATGCCGTCCAGTAGGTGCCCTAAAAAAGTAATGTCTTTGAAGCTGCAAAGTGTACTGTTGGCACTCACCTATACATATAATAAAACTGTATGAATTTTCATTGGCTCTTAAAAACACGAAAACTACTGGACAGATTTCGATAAAACTTTTTTTTTTAATGTTTCTTAAGACTGTGAGTCTGCTATAAGCTATGTCGTTTATAGCCACGTCCTTTGGAACAGTTTAAGTAATTTTTAAGTGAATTTATATACCTACATAATTATACATATACCTTGCTACAAATGGATGTTTATACTTTTGCGATCGTTCGACACGACAAACAAAAGCAAAACCACACCAGCATACGTGTACCTCATTCGAAAAGGGTTAATTTATTTTCTCAGTAAGTGCTATGGTCGGTTGTATTAATGTATATTATGATCGTATACCCGATGCCGGATGGGGTGCGTGCTGCAGTCATACTACTACCATGGGGTATATTAATAATCTTCATAAAAGAAGAGACGTACAGACGTTCATTCTGATATGTGGTAGGTACCTATGGTAACAGTGTAGTGTAGGGATGGGGTAGGTAGTTGTTTGAATCCCGGAAGAGGGAAACAAAGGAAAGGAAATGCAGTATTATAAACAAGAGCAAGATCAAGGAGAGGGAGGGCGATGCAGAGGGTGTACATTAAATCGATATCTATACTTATAATAAAACTGTTGAAATTTTCTTTGTCTCCTAAAAGCGCGAAACCTACTGGACAGATTTCAATGAAACACTCAAAGTGTAATCATAAATGGACAAAATACAAGTTTGTTTGTTTGCCAAAGGCGAGCGGCGCAAGACGAGCACGGGTCATCTAGTAATAATATAGATATTATTATATTGTATTTCGAGAAATAATTTTATCAAATTCTAAGGTACGTTTTACGTAGCATTTATTAATACGGGGTTGATCGCTGATGTATTAATTTAACTTTTTGATATAAAAAAAAGGAAGGAAGTAAAGTGACTAAGATAGTTTCTTATCTCTAGTGGGGCTGTGGGAAGGTATTTGGGAACATGTGTAAATGCGCCTATGACGGACATGAGGAATGAGTTTTGGGTTGCGTCTGCTAGGTTGTAGGTATCAGCGAATTTACGTGGGAATGCAGGGAAAGAGTTTATGTATGTTTACAATTAGCAAACATCTATTTGCAAGGGCAAGCGTATCGGGACAATGTTTAAAATTCATAGGTCCGCCTTACCCGAGAGAAGTATCACAAACAAAAAACACTTTGCAATAGGTAGATATACTTACCTACTTATTATTAATATTTTATTTATTCAGGAAAGTTCACATAACAAAACAGACTCTTTCCTACCTTAACGATAAATTTGAAGTGGAACTTGGTAATGGGGGAACAAGAGACTCATATCTGTCGGATCATAAAGTAGAGACATATTTAATTATCCCACCAAAGGTATGCTTTAATTGGATTAGATACTGAGAACCAATTAAACATTTTTTTTTCATTATTTCTTAATAGAAAAGTTATAGCTTACCACCAGTTGTGGAGCAACCCACTACGTACTCTACCAACGAAACACCAAATCAATTACGACTGAATCCAATTTCAATCATAGAAACTGAAAATGCGGACCACATAGACGACGCAGATCCCCCTATATCCCAAAACATTGTTAATACTACAAGTATAACGCCCACATCTGACCCAATAAAGAACAGCGACGAACTCACTCCGTTGCGAATTGATGAAACTGCAAGTAACAAAAGTGAAAATCCGGTTGTATTAGGAACGGCTGAAAAAGAAGCGAAATCATCCCTCTCTCTTACAATCGACGGGACAAATAGCGGGGAAGGAAGCAATAGTTCCGAGGGAACGCCGACACCAGCTGTTGAAATACCCGAGAAAGGACGTAGAAAACTTTCAGTTCAAGGTAAAATTGAATTAGGTATACGTATTATTACATTATGACATTATGTATTATGTAGGTATTTTCAATATTGCCTTTAAAAGAGATTGTAATATGTACCTAGTTGTAGGTGTTATATCATACATACAATTTTAAGGGCAAAAACAAGACTTTCTAATTTATGGATATAGCGTAATAGACGGCTATTGTTGGTATAAGGTATAGCTACCTACAACATTTCAAAACATTAATACTCTGCTTTCGGCATAAAAAAGCAATCAAAATTATTGTTAAATTGTTTTAAAGTTGGCATCGAAAGATAATAAAATAATATAAAAAAGTTTACTAGCGGAAGTTTGGAGAAAAAAGAACAATGTGATTAAAGTTGTGGAAGAACTGTAGCTTTAGCTTGTGTCACACCAATAATATTTTTTTATACTATTGGCGTGTAGGTAGATATGCGTGTCCATTTACTTAAACTAGGTACGCTATTTTATCTTTTTATTTATGGTCTATAGGTATAGGTACCTACCTACCCGGTCATTGGTTCCAATCTAATAGAACATTTCAATCTATATAATGTTTCAATATTTTTTAAATAGTGCTCAAGTAAAACTAGATCTGGGAGTGATTTTTGATTCAAAATCAAGTTTTCATATACACATTGCGGGGTACATACTAATATAGACAATTTTGAATATTCTTTTGACGAAAATATTTTGTTCAACAAACGTCAGAATGTCATTTAATGGAAACTGGTCACGGTCACCCCATTGATTTCGGGGCGAATGTGTGTGGCTTCTAGGAGCACATAAATTATAATGATCAATAAAAACAACGCATACTGTTGCAAACCTAGATGTGTAGGAGTATCAATTAAAATAATTATGCAATCATAAAATTACATTCATTCAAAAAAGCATTCAATAATGATTTCAATTTTCATTCTTACAACTCTGATGATTATAAGTATAAGATTTCATATCCGCATAGTCATTTCTGGAATATACCTAGATATGTATAGCACCCTAAGTGCATAGTGCATAGATCGATAAGTAAAAAAATAAAGTAAAAATCTTGCTTTCAAAAGTACTTTTATTAAGTGGCTAGACGTCAATCGATAGAAATTTTCGATAACATTTAAAGTACCTAGGTACCTAATTATAATTATTTACATATTTTCGGATGCATTCATGTTTTTATTTGATTTCTATAAAACTCTAACAATTGACTTCAAAACAGGGCTCATGGGATTTGCTGAAAGACGGCGGTCGTCAGGTGCTTTTATGGACACAAGGAAGCAATCAATTACAAACGGTGATAGTTTTCGTTACACAGGAGGAACTGGTAAGCTCGGAATTCCCTAATAAAAAATCCTCCCGTGTTTTGGTATCAACATTTTAATTTGCTTTTCTAAGGTTCCGTACCCAAAGGGAAAAAACGGAGCGTTATTACGTCTGCCTGTCTGTCCGCAATAACCCACTAAGACCAATTTTGTTCCAAATTCTATCTCAGAAACTAATTGGCGTAGAAGGCTGAAATTTGCACACAGCATCGTGCATACGTATAATACGGTTTCCAGAACATATCTTTTTAAGAGAACTCGTCCTCTTTTTTGTCCGCGATCTATTTTACGCTTTCTTTTTTCGCTTGGATCTTTTTTTTTGTCCTCTGAACTCTGATTAGAACAATTGACGGAAATGAAAATGTACGAGCAGGCAAAACAACGTTTGCGGGTCCGCTAGTAGTGTATCTGAATTATAATATATGAATTGAAAAAAATATTTTAGGTATACACTATACAGTAAGAACTGAGGTGAGGATTTAAAAGAATTTTGTGTTGCGATGGAATTGGAATTTAAGGACTTACTCCGGCATTGTACTACATACTAGCACTAGGTGGTTATCATTATACCCTACTATTAATACAGTTTTTCAATTGTTTCCAGGTCTTAAGCAATAGTTTTTATCTAACGAAAACTGTCCGGCAGTTTGGAAACATTTTTGAATTCAAATCTAAGCGAAGCTTTTTTATATTTCGCGCATTCATTAACATAATTAAAAAAAAAACAAGACTGTTAGAAGTATATTGCTATCTTGGTATATCTGAATCTTAGTGCAAACTTAATTATTTCCGATTTAACTCGTCATGGCTTTCAAAGTGAAGTGGAGACATTTAAACGGGCTGGCTTCAAATGCTATGAGAAATGTATGTTATGAATACATTGAAAAATGCACACTCGATTGGGGGGGGGGGTGTTTCTTGATTTGTAATGTCCTCTTTTTCCGTTTGAGGTATATGTACACCCTAACGTATAACATCTAGTTAAACGACAAATACTAACAGTGGCGATACATCGACTGGTTTTGGAGTAATTAGTAGGTAATATGGTGAAAAAAAAAATTTTTCATTCGCACAAAAAACTATTTGTTTCTTGATTTACAAAAAATGAAGACTGTTTTGCCGAAAAATTTTTATTTTAAGATTTACAAAAAAAGTTCAATCACCACATAAAATACGCCCCAATTGGAACTTGGAACTTACATTTTCCATTCCAATTTCCGGCAAGATTTTACTTTACTGCACATTCGAAAATAAGGTTTCCGATTGATTGCACTGCACTAAACATAAATCATCTGAAGAAAATTGGCGCTCTCTTATCGTTTGGGCGTGGCGCGTGGCACGCCCCAAAAGTTCAACAGTGTCCAATTTTTCTAAAATTATTTTTTTATATTAAGTAATTAAATGTGCAGTTAATTTTGCAGTGAGCATTAAAGTCAATCGGAATAAACAAAAAAAAAAGTATTTATTTTCGAATGGGAAGGAAAGTAAAATCTAGCCCAATTTCCAATACCCATTTCATTCTCATACATTATATTGGTTGTGCTGTCGGCTCTCGCCTCTCACATCTCTGTTGTCTCATTCCCTCATTCGTGTTTTTTGTGTATGCATTTTTTTTCTCATGGGTAGAGCTCGAAAGTATCTCTCAACCTTTTCGAAGGTCTTAATATTACTCTCAGTTGTTGAGAATTTTAAATTTGATCACATAATAATCAGTTTCTTTGCCAGTATTTTTTTTTTGGTTACGCTCAGAGAGAAACCCTTATTTTTGTTTTGTATGGTTTCGGTCAACCACTGAGAGATATCACTGACAGAAAAAAATAAATCTCATTTGTACATTTTTCACTATAACTATTGACATTAGTTAGCAGCGCATGCGGAATTGCATTAGTGATTTGAAGAGTCATTGGTTAACACTCGTCTAAGGAAGTTCAGCGCAAGTGAAAGTGTCCCGGCTACACAAGTAATGAGAAAAGGTAGGTATTGCTAAAACCCTTGCGAGTACTTCTAGTCAAACTTAATTCCAACAATTCTTAAAATATTTGTTATTACCCATTCATAGTTTATGTAATAATATGTCAAGGCGTTATGAAACTTAGAACAGCAAAAACCTAGTTCTATGAAAACAAATACCACTCCTGGGAAATAACTCTGGAATAAGCTAAAAAATTTGGTAATTAGTTTATGTCTAAGGTCTGCGTTACTACGATCCTATTTCTGCGTTCTCTAAAAGCATATGTGGGTGCAGCCTCGATAGCCTAATGAAATTTCGGATATTGTCCTGCTAATTCTGAGTATCTACACAACAGAATTAATTCCCCCCAATCGAAAATAGCTATATGTGTTAAATAAGAACGACAACACTGAATTCAATACAATTTTGACTTTTTTAACTTACTTTCGAAGAATGAGGTTTTTGGTTGATCATTTCCATTTAATTTTTATGGAAAAAGTTAACTAAGGACTGATAAATCTAGAATTTAAAAATAAAAATCAACCAAAGAGCGAAAAGGTAATTATATATAAATAAATCTCAGAGCAAGACCTTAATGTCGAAGCCGAATGTAATATCTCTCAGTGAGAAACCAATTGAAAATAAAGGTTGAGAGTTATTTTCGAGCTCTGCTCATGGGTGCTCTTTGCAGATATGCATTAGTCTGAGTTAAATTGCATTACAGAATCAGCAGATTTAGAGGTTGATGTTGTAGGCCTTGCTTTAACTTTGGTGGCAGTAGAAGCACTTCGGGGAGTATAAGGGCTATTATTCTTAGGTTGGGTCGTGGAAATGTTGAGTTGCAAGTTTGACGCGTTGGATCGGGTAGGTGCGTAGACTTTACTCGATGTTTGAGAGCGTGTGACGATTTGATTTTTTTCAACGACACTCGACGATCGCAGAATAATTTCCTTTAACTCCGAAATTTCTTAACAATGAATGGCAACAATGAGGGCACTGCAATGTAGCCATTACAATAGATTTAAGAATTATAAACGAATTAAATCAAAAATAGAAAGTACTTTGAGAATAGATATAATCACGTCTAACTTGTGGGACTGAATAGTCGCAACCTTACCTCTGGTCGCAACTGAACATAGATACCTATAATAAAAATGTACGGAACCTTCGAGTGACACTTGGCCGGTTTTTTTCTTATAGATACTAAGTAATATCATATTGATGCAATACTTACGCAATTTCTACCTCCCCTTTAATATATGTAATGTATGTGTAACAGTATAGTTATTTTATATTACTTGCAGTTAAAATGTACTGTTAAACGGAATTTCATAGTTTTTCGTTATATTTTCAGCCACTCCTGGAGGCCCACCTACACGACACAGGCCTTCATCAAAAATGACTAAATACGTCGAATGTTGGGGAGCTGATAAGCCTTTCGCCAATATAGCAGAATCAAAATTAGTCAAAAATATTGGTTTAGCGGTATATTGTTTATTAACATAATTTAATACGAATTAATCAAAATAACAATCCAAAATTAGAGTATTGCCATGATAGAATCCAATCTATTGCCCCCGGAACGGAGATGCTCTAATTTCAACTGCTTAGGTCCACCAACAGAGCTTAAACCTTTTACAATGTGGTATCGGAATTCTCCTCGTGAAACAATGTATCGTGCTCAACCAGATCCTCACTTTCGCTACGATTTGCTTTGTGCATTTAGTATATTTTTGTTGCTTGCAATAATACAATTGATAGTAATTGAAATGTAAGTTATACGCATATGTATTTTCGTGGTAGCTAATATAATTCAAAAATTATTCACATTAGGAACGTTGCATTATTGGGTTCCCTGGGAGCAAGTCTAATATCCATTGGAATATTTCTTTATTTGAGCAACATTCAGATTTCTGAGAGTTCTGCTACTCCCACTAATGGCCCAGGTCAAGTTGTCGCTAGTAGCCGATCTATAAGATTAGCAATATTTTTAATAGTAAGCATTTTAGTGTCATCGTGCTCTGTATTTAGCGTGGTAAGTGTTTTAACAAAATCGAATCTTCACAGTATCTTTATATCTATAAGTATATAAATTATTTATAACTAAATATGAATTTTATATGAATCAATTTCGATAATATAACTCATGGGTAGGTATATTCGGATCCCTAGTTTAGTAAATTTAACGGGTGCATGACATAACGCCCAGGGGCGCTATGCCACACATTTTTGTGTCAAGGCCCTCGGGCGCTATGACACTTTTAAAAGTGTCATATCGCCCACTCTGAATGTGTCATAGCGCCCTCGGGCGCAAGGCCCAAAAAAAGGAAATAACACTCCAAACCTTCATCTGACAGTAAACCCAAGCAGGGGTTGCAGGGGGCAGCATGCACCCCATACGTTCCGGGTATTATTTCGTTTCTTCTTTTGGGGCGTTAATGCACTTCTTATAGTGTCATAAAGCCCACAAAAAAGTGACTTAAAGCCCGGCGGGCATTATGACACTTTTAAAAGTGACATAGCGCCCGAGGACCTTATGACACATAAATGTGTGTCATAGCGCCCTAGGGCGTTATGACATGTACCCAAATTTAACTTCCCAAGTGATAGCGTTTGCGCAGACCTGGGTACTTAAGCATTACCATTGATTTTGCACTACCATTGAAAATTCCAATGCTAATGAAAGTTCGTTTGCACTAGCACTGAAAATTTCAATGCTAATGAAAGTTCGTTTGCACTAGCATTGAAAATTTCAATGCTAATGAAAGTTAGCTTGCACTAGCATTGAAAATTTCAATGCTAATGAAAGTTCGTTTGCACTAGCATTGAAAGTTTCAATGCTAATGAAAGTTGACTTGCACTAGCACTGAAAATTTCAGTGCTAATGACATTTCACTTTCATTAGTTCAGTGGTACTTAAATTTCAATTGCATTACCTACTTAGAAAGTTTTATATATAAATATACATATAGAAAATAAGTTTACGTCTCACTGATCGTGACCGCCCAGCCCAAACCCTTTGCTCTAGAAAGCTGAAATTTTCCACAAAGGTTCCCTTTATGATGTATACAAGGAATAAGGAAGGATATTTCGAAATTCAACCCCTGAAGGGGTAAAAGGGTGGGTCAAAGTTTGTAAGGGAAAGTTTTTATTTTTTATCCGATTGACTTCAAACTCGGTTTGTATACCTATAGCCAGTTTTACAGTGCAAGTTTAAACTCCGTTTAACTAGATTTCAAGTTTAAACCGACGTTTAACATGAAAATGTGTATTACAGTGCTAGTTTAAACTTAATCGAGAGTTTAAACCGAGTTTAACTTAACCGGACATGAATGGGGGTTTAAACTGAGTTTATTTTCCAGAATTTCATAGTACGATCTCCCCCCCGGTTTATGTTACAAAGCAACATTGCATCATTGTTGGTTTTAAGCAACCAATTACTTCGCAAGTGCAAGCCCTTATCCTTGATTGTACTCCACTGTTTCTAGAAATGCTTGTATACCGTCTAATACAATACAGCGGTGTAGCAAAACCGATTCCAGCCGGTACTCGTCAACTTTCAAGTGTAATCAAAAATTACAACACATAATGCACCATTTCCATTTCACAAGTGCAACGACTTATGTCACTTTATTAGCAGGCTTCAGAAACCGTCGCAAACAATATTGGCTTAGCTACAAATATTATTCTAAATGCATAGTCCGCAGTGTCAGCAAGCTTAGCTACGTATTGGCCATCCCGTTCACTTTATGTTGCAGTTTGCCAGCTTGCTGATAAGTTTCTCTCCAGCAGGAGTCTGCAAGAAGTTGTCCCTCCAATCGGCCACTCCAGCTTAGGTCCACTTGGAGTTTATCCCAAACCTAGAGAAAGATGCATTGTGGTTTGCCTAGAGCTTGCAGAAGATGAGCTAGCTTACCTTCTTCTTAGGGTTGAGTACTTCATCGGGCTCCATTATACAGGCAAAGCCAAAGCCCTGAGATGCTATACAAAACACTCGTCATCCCCAGTCCTGCTATATGGTGAATGAGCATGGACCCTTATCCAGTCGGATGAAGGCTCCCTTGCTGTATTCGAGCTGTAAGTCCTACGAACCAGGTAGAAGGAGATCTCCGACTGCTTGGAGTGCGAAATTAGAGAAGGCAGGCTAGAGATCGAGCCGGCTGGAGGGGCATAATAAGTAAGGCCCAGGACCACCACGCTTTGTAGCGCCATCAAAAACTTTCAAATTTCCAAACTGACACAATAAATAAAATACAAAACTGATGGAAATTTCAAATACACATGAGTTCAACGTTTACAGTGGCGTACAAAACAGACGAGAAAAGTTAAACCGAAGTTTAACTAAACGTTCGTTCGAATTTCACTGTAATACACTCACGGTTTAAGTACTTCGTTTAAACTTGCCTTGCCTTTTAAACTTGCGAGTTTAACTAAACCTGAGTTTAAACTTGCACTGTAAAACCGGCTACTAGTCTATTATAAAGCTACGAGTACACGACATGCCAAACACGACATACGCATGCCACTCTGACGTCACGATAATTACTCGACATACTGTAGAATATGTCACGTTTTATATATTCTGGCATGTGCGAAAAGTATGCCGAGTACACGGCATGTACGTTTTGTCTCAAAGTTGGCATATTCGTATGTCGACGGTAGCTGGCATGTGTTTTGCCGCAGCGGAGATGCATGTAATATGATATAATAAGGTGTTGAACAAAAATATTATTTAACTGATATTAAAACGTCAGTAAATGTGACACAATTCCATCGTTATTGGCTATTTCGGAGAGCAAAAAATCGTCTCAATTGAAGATTTCTTAGACGTTTTTTAATCCATTGACATCGTAGCCATCCTTTGATGGAATTTGTTACTTTATGGCTTGATAGAAAGAAGACGAACCATATTTTGGGATATATACCATATTTATTTCGAAATGTCACTAGAAAGCCCTAAAATCTTAACTTTTCCAAATATAGTATATATCCCAAAATATGGTTCGTCTTCTTTCAATCAAGGCATAAAGTAACAAATTCCATCAAAGGATGGCTACGATGTCAATGGATTAAAAGACGTCCAATAAATCTTCAATTCAAACGATTTTTCTATTCTCCGAAATTTACATGCCATTTTCAGTCGGACATATGGGTGACAGACGCATGCCAACATATGTCAGCGTCATATTATTTTCTATATGTATATTTATATATAAAACTTTCTAAGTAGGTAATGCAATTGAAATTTAAGTACCACTGAACTAATGAAAGTGAAATGTCATTAGCACTGAAATTTTCAGTGCTAGTGCAAGTCAACTTTCATTAGCATTGAAACTTTCAATGCTAGTGCAAACGAACTTTCATTAGCATTGAAATTTTCAATGCTAGTGCAAGCGAACTTTCATTAGCATTGAAATTTTCAATGCTAGTGCAAACGAAATTTCATTAGCATTGAAATTTTCAGTGCTAGTGCAAACGAACTTTCATTAGCACTGGATTTGATTTTTCTACTGCATTGAATAGTGCACTATCAAATTAGTGCACTATTCCCAGGTATGGCGTTTGGAAACAAGATTAGCAAATACTCGCATTTCAAATGAGAATTATGCACCTTTGAATAAAAGCATTCAAAATTGAAAATAGCATTAATTTACATTCTATCGAATACATATATCGAAATGCTAGCAACTTCGACATATCGATTGACTTAGATTTTTTGGGTCTGTATGAATGGTCTCAGTGATTGAAGTATTGGACTGTGCGAAGGAGAGCCCAGGATCAACCATCAACCCTGCTTAACATATAACATCTAAGAATATAAAACTTTCCTGAGAAAGTAGATATATCAATTCAGCCGTTCGGAAACGGTATGAAATTATTGTAGGTCCCTTTCCCTTCCACTCAGCTATATAAACTTATCGCGCCAACTTTTTGTTTTAAATATCTCTGACTTTAGCGCCACCTACATATCTTTTTATTTATCAACTTAAGCTACCACTCCTCCACGGCTATGACTGATCAACATGGGCTAGGGTCCTAGGGAAACTAGAGATCCGAATATTATATATACATAAAAAATACAAAGATACCAGCCGATATTATATAGATAAATATACATGTATAATATTTTTTTGAAATTATTTTGTGTACTTTTTAACTTTTTCATTCAACACCAGGTTAACTTCTCGGATGAAACCGCAGTTGATATTTATATAGATTCACCAAATAATACAACTTTCCTGCCTCAAACGTCAACATTCGATACAGCAACAGCTCCTGCCTACTTGCTCTGCTGCGCTCTGAGTCTTGCAGTTGTGTCAGCTTTTTTGAAGGCTGGATTTATTTTGAAGTTGATTGTTATGACAGTGGGTGCTTTGTGCGAAGTTACTGTACTAGGATACAGCGATTTATTTTTGCAGTTTAATAAACAGCATTCTGAAAATAGCATGTAAGATGTTACTTAGAAGTAAAACTTCCCTACTTAAGCCAATGTTTATTCCTATGCATAGACTGCGGCTCGAAGTGAAAGGTCTAATGTTGCTTTGTCTAATCATAGCTATTTTACACACACTTGACCGTCAAGGAGAGTACGTAGCAAGGACCGATTTTTTGTGGAAAGCCAAATTAAAGGTTGAACAAGAGGAAGTGGAGACCATGCGAGGAATTAATAAGGTACATTTTAAATAACTTTTAAATCATAATTATATAACCTCCTCAAACTATTTAAGTTATCTGCGCTTGTATATAGGTATTTAGATACATAGAAAAGTTTTGTCAGCCTTTACTTTTACTTTTGGTGGCGCTTACAGTCCGGGGTGGACCACGGCCTCAACCAACAAGCCCCTCCAGCCAGCTCGGTCCCTCGCTAGCTGCCTCCAGTTACGCACACCAAGTTGGTTGAGGTCGTTCTCCAATTGTGCGCGCCACCTAAGGTGGGGTCTTCCTCTGCTGCGTTGTCCCTCAGGGTTGGATTCGAAGACTCGTCGGGCTGGTGCGTTGTTGTCCATACGCTCCACGTGTCCCAGCCATCTCAGCCGTTGTATTTTTAGCTTTTTGACCAGGTCAGCGTCGCTGTATAGCCCGTATAGTTCGTTATTGAATCTTCTTCTCCATACTCCATCGTCACAAACTGGACCGAATATCATTCGAAGAATCTTTCTCTCAAAACATCCCAGAAGGTTTTCATCCGCTTTTGACAGGGTCCATGCTTCTGCACCATACAGCAGGACCGGGATGATTAAGGTCTTATATAATATCTCCTTGGTTCTATGAGAGAGGGCTTTACTTCTTAGATGCCTTCTTAGCCCGAAGAAACAGCGATTGGCAAGAGTGATTCTTCGCTTGATCTCTGCGCTGATGTCATTTTGCGATGTTATAGTGGAGCCCAGGTAGACAAAGTCTTTAACAACTTCGAAGTTGTATCTGTCCATCGTGACGTTTTGTCCGAGTCGCCGATGTTGAGAGTCCTTTCTCGTTGACAGCATATACTTCGTTTTGTCCTCATTAACAGCCAGACCCATCTTCGCCGCCTCCGTTTCGATGCTTGCAAATGCACCACTGACAGCTCGCCGCGTTCTCCCAATAATGTCAATATCATCAGCATAGGCAAGTAGTTGTACGGACTTTTGAAAAATTGTACCTCTGGTGTTGGCTTGTGAGTTTCGTACAATTGCTTCAAGAACGATATTAAAGAAAGTACATGATAGCGCGTCGCCTTGTCTCAAACCTTTTTCGACATCAAATGGCTCGGTGGTGTTCTTGCCGACTTTGACGGAGCAGCGAGATTTCTCCATCGTCATCCTGCACAGACGGACGAGTTTGGCGGGGATGCCAAAACTTGACATGGCTTTGTATAGTTCGTCCCTATATACGCTATCATAGGCGACTTTAAAGTCGATAAATAGATGGTGTGTATCGATCTGAAATTCTTGGGTTTTTTCCAAGATCTGTCGGAGTGTGAAAATTTGGTCGATGGTTGACTTTCCTGGTCTAAAACCACACTGATATGGGCCGATCAGGTTGTTGGCGAAAGGTTTTAGACGTTCACACAATACAGCCGACAAGATCTTATACGCGACATTCAGGATACTTATTCCTCTGTAGTTGGAGCAGTTCAGAGTATCTCCTTTCTTGTGGATGGGGCACACGATGCTGAGGTTCCATTCGTCGGGCATGCTTTCATCCGACCAAATTTTACAGATGAGTTGGTGCATGCTCCTTACCAAGCCATCTCCCGCTGCTTTGAATAGCTCGGCCGGAAGGCCATCCGCTCCAGCAGCTTTGTTGGACTTAAGTTTGGATATCGCTATCCTCACTTCGTGTAGGTCAGGTGGACGGAAGTTTTGGCCATCATCGTCCAAGCTGAACAGATCATTCTGCCTGACAGCGGGTTGTTGGCTGTCTCCGCCGTTTAACAGTCTGCAGAAGTGTTCTTTCCAAATCCTCAGCACCGACTGTGAATCTACTACTGTATTCCCATGCTCATCTCTGCAGGCTTCTGTTCGGGCCTTGTATCCTTGGGTGGATCGTTTTACCCTTTGGTAGAACTTTCGAACATTGCCTCTGCAGTAGCGTCCCTCAATTGATTCGACCGCTCGCTTCTCGTGCTCTTTCTTTTTCCTTCTGAGAAGTCGGTGTTCCTCCCTTCTTTTTTGCCCGTAGAGCTCGCGGGCAGCTCTCTCAGCCGCTCTGGTTCTTGTCTGCAGCATTAATTGATAGGCCTCGTTCTTGGCTGCATGTGCCTGGCGGCATTCCTCATCGAACCAGGGGTTTCGTTGTGGTCGCCTAGTGAAACCCAGCACTTCGGTAGCGGCGCTCCTGATGGCACGCTGGCAGAGTTGCCACTGGTCCTCTGTACTTGATGCTGGTGAAGCTGAGGATGGGCTTGCTGAGAGGTATAGGGAGACGCGGTCGGCAAAGGTTTTGGCGGTCTCTTGCGATAGTAGCCTTGCGACGTCAAATCTTCTTGTAGTATCCTCTCGGTGTTGTGGAGTATTGGATATCCGCATCCGTACTTTGGCTACTACCAAGTAATGGTCCGAGTCTATGTTTGCCGCTCGAAAAGTTCGGACATCCATGATACTGGAGGCATGTCTGGCGTCGATCGCAACATGATCGATTTGGTTGACGGTTTGTTGATCTGGAGACCGCCAAGTCCCCTTGTGTATGTTGAGGTGTGGGAATCGTGTGCTGGCAATGATGACATTTCGCCCCGCCGCAAAGTCGATTAGCCTGAGTCCGTTTCCGGAGGTGTTGTCGTGCAGGCTGTGCTTTCCGACTGTAGAGCCAAAGATGCCCTCCTTTCCGATTTTGGCGTTAAAGTCGCCAAGAACTATCTTGACGTCGTACTTCGGGCACTTATCATACGTTTTCTCAAGAAGATCGTAGAATGCTTCTTTGGCTGTGTCGTCTTTCTCCTCTGTCGGGGCGTGAGCACAGATCAGCGTGATATTTTTAAATTTGGCCCTGATGCGGATTGTGACTAGGCGGTCGCTAACATTGCGAAATCCCAAGACTTCTTGCCTAAGTCTTCCTCTAATCACAAATCCACACCCAAATAACCGCTGACTCTGCTCTCTGCGGAACTCGCCGTAGTAGATGTCACAGCTTTTCATCCTTCTTATGCCTTCTCCATCCCATCGCACTTCCTGGATGGCCGTAATGTCGGCTTTGTACCTATCCAGGGTCTCCACAAGTTGTTCGGCTGCACGTGGTCTGTTTAAGGTCCGGACATTCCATGTGCAGATCCGAAGTTCGTTGTCCTTATTTCGTTTGCTGGGGTCGTCAACATTTGGATCATCCATATCCGAGGCTTGTAGTTGGTTCATAACTGCCTGGTTTTTTCCGTGGTAGGGAAGTTACCCCGACGCACAACCCCCAACCTGGAGGGCCAGGTCCTTTGCTGAACCCCTTGGACAAAAGGGGCCGGATTTCCCGGAGTCAGTAACCCGCTTCGGGGATATGAGCGCTGCCGTTGGTCCATAAAGGGCTCATCCGCCACCATCTCTATTTCAACATCCTGACTAATGCTGAAAAGCCCTAATGACCTTAGCTCCAAATAAGTCGAAGTAGCCCATTAAGGTATCTGCCAAGTTGACTGTTGACGCCACCGTTGATTTAATCGTTTAAATTCATCCGCCGTACGTCCTCATTCTGAGGTGCTCATGTTAGACTTCTGAGACTCAAGCAGACAGTCAATTCCGACAGAGCATTATAGTGTTGCTATTTTCTTCGTGTTCAATACTCGCGCTTATAAGTTTAGCAAGCCAAGCCCAGGTGGGCGAGGCCAGTACCCGGTGGTTACAGTGATTTCCCCGGGTAGGAAATGTGAATGAGTTTCACTCTGTATCGTTGAAAATGTTCAAGTCGAATTTTTCCCGAACAAAATTACATTTTTCACTCGCATCAAAATCATTGCGGATTTCATAGGTTTTCTTTTTTGCTGTACGTCGTGAGCATTGACTTATTATATATGGACTGCTAGTAGACGTCTCGCGTTGGTTCCAACATAACCACTAGCCCTCGTGGTTCGGAGCGGAATAATTTGGAAATTCACACTTTTTTATAGTGGCATCTATTGTTAACAATGACGCAACAATTTGAATTTCCACAGTTTTACTTGCCAAATCCAATAACGCCTAATAGGTGTCTCTAGCATTCTATGGAGAAATCAAAGATGGTTGTGATCATTGGCTTCGTTTTCCAATGCCATCTACTTTAAACAGTGACGCAACAATTTGAATTTTTAAATGTTTTGGCTCATAAATTCTCTCACGCCCAATAGGTGCCTCTAGCATTCTATGGAGAAATCCAAGATGGTTCGTTATTTTGTTTCACTTATTTTTCGCTCCGAACCAAGAGCGCTAGTTTATGTTGGCGTCATTTTCTGAGCAAAATTTGTATGAACTGACATTTCACTAGCAGTCCATATATAATAAGTCAATGGTCGTGAGCATTTAAAACAAAAATAAGCTGCTTTATTAAGCCGAACATTTGTAATAAATCTGTGCAATATTGAACTTTATTAAAATCAAAAAATTAATCTTTCTAAAAACACATTTCATGCACAAGTTCCATGAAATCATGCACCGCTCCTCTTAACCTGTCTCTGGGAACACCGCTCATCACGTTCTTTCTCTTCTGCTTCCAAAAATAGAGCTATCAATTCAATTCAATTCAATTTATTTATAAAGGGCAGTACAAATAAGACATAGGTAGTCTTTTATAGTACAATTTTTTTTGGATGAGTAATCATAATAAACTTAAAATTAATTTATATAAAAGTAATGAAATAGGAGAATGAAAAATAGAAAGAAAAGAAGAAGTGGCAAAAGAAAAAGTAGTAAGAGAGAAAAAAGAAAAGAAAATTAGGGAAAATAGTTGCTGCTGTTATTATTAATTTTGTAATGCGGCATTTTTAAACTTTTTAGCTCCAATTATTTGCTTAGTTGTGGTTGGCAGGCAGTTCCAAAGTCTGGTTGCATGGATGAAGAAGAGGCGCGAAGAGTTCAAGTAGTTAAATGAAGGCATTATAAGATTGTGTGTCCTGGTGGATTGGGCGAATTGAAGTTTCTCGAAGAGATAAGGAGGAGATCTATTATTCACTAGACCGTGCATGAACTGGCATGGCAACACCTTAGATCCAAAAATTGTTGAAACGTACAACCAAGTACTTGTTTGTGGTAGTGCGATATATGATCGTATCGACGCAAACCATATACATACCTAATAGCATCGTTGAACGGGACAAGCAACTTGTGTTGAGAGTGGGAGTCAAGTTTGCAGTATACAATAGTTGAATAGTCAATTTGTATCTACTGGGGTGAAGCTAGAAGATTTCCAAAGTTTTCGCAAACCGGCATATATTCTACCAACTATGTAATTTGTTTGGTCTACAGCGGAGAGCGAGCGATTTATCTTGAAACCAAGATTCGTGACAATATCGACAAACTTAATTTGTGTAGTCAATATCAATAATAATATCAATATTTTTTTGATATTAAAATCATCTGAGATTTTCCTGGATTGAGGTTTAACCCATTGTTAATCGACCAGTTATAAATGCTCGAAAGATCCTCGTTTATTCTAACAATGAGGTCCTCCACCAGTCCGATTGGTCGGGACAAGTAAAGCTGGGCATCGTCAGCATAAAGGTGTACTAGAGGCATTCGAGCAAACATTGGGAAGATCATTTATATACAAACAAAATAATAAAGGTCCTAATATTGATCCCTGAGGCACCCCCGTTCGTAACGCTTTAAATTCGGACGATTTTCCATCATGTACAACTCTTTGGTAACGATTACACAAGTAACTACTTATAAGGCGCACTGATCTTTCATTAAAGCCAAAATACATTCTGAGCTTCTGACACAAGACTTCATGGTTCACTCTATCAAAAGCCTTGGAGAAGTCAAGCAAGCAAAGCACCGTCAAGTGATCCATATCATAGTTTACCCTAATGTCATCCAGAATTTTTGTCAGAGCTGAAGCACAACTGTGACGGGCTCGAAAACCAGACTGGACAGAAGACATCAAACTATGCTGATTCAGATAACCCGACATTTGCTTAACAAGAACCGTCTCCAAGATTTTTGATAGAGTTGGCAAAATACTTATAGGACGAAAATCAGTTGCCAGAGATGGGTGAGATTTCTTTGGTACAGGAATAATTTTAGCTAACTTCCAACTATCAGGAAAAATAGACGATGCGATACAAAAATTGACAATATGTGTAAGACAGCTTATTATATGGGGTAGGATTATCTTAATGAACCGAAGAGGTATACCATCTTCACCTACAGCGTTTGATTTTAACGAACGAATAACATTAATGACGTCAACTTCCAAAACAGCTTCGAAGTCAAAATCAGACAAGAAAAGCAGTTCATCTTTGGGAGTGAAACAAGAACTATTAATTTCACTGGTTAAGAAAGCATTATTAAGTACAGTAACATCAGGGATGCTATCTGCACTAGCCCTCTTCCCAACACCAATGGTACGTAAGTTGGTCCAAAGCTTTTTCGATGGTAGGTCAGTGTTCAATTTGGAAAGGAAATATCTCTTTTTAGCTCTCCGTGTAATAAAGTTAGAGTAATTACGAGCACGACAAAAAACTTCCCAATTAGGAATTGTTGGTCTTTGCTTCCACCTTCAATATAGCTTGTTACGAACCTTCATGGCATTTGTAACGTCACTAGTGAACCAGGGGCATTTCCTATTTCGCACTACAACGGTCTTAATAGGAACATGTCGATTAAAAAGGTCCAATACAAAGGATTGTACATGTTTCACCTTGTCGTTTACGCTTGACATTTGATAGCAATGACGCCACGGAAGCAAACTTGCATCAACATGTAAGGCATTGTAATCTATTGAAGCATAATCTCTGAATTCGAACGATGAAGGAGAGGGAGAACGAGACATATCAACACCATAAGTACAAAAAATCAGGTCATGGTCAGATATTCCCGCCAGGGAAAGCTGATCTTGAAGCAAGACATCGGTACGATTTGACACCATAACAACATCAAGAAGACTAGGAGGGGAATCTGGAGAAAAATGGGTGGCATACGAATTTACCACCGATAGCCCGGCAGCAGCAGCAAAATCCAGTAATCGATGAGCTTTACTATCACATTTTAAAAGATCAGCATTAAAATCTCCACAAATTATGATGTGCTCATAAAGTGCAGTAAACTCATGCAATGCAGAAAATACAATTTCTGGAGAATGACAGCGATTTGGATTGTAAGCAACACCAACAAGACATTTAACTATACCATCCGAAACTTCTAATAGAAGATATTCCACCACGCTTCCTTTGGATTCGCTTAGTATTTTGTACGTGAACGAAGTGCTACAATATACTGCAACTCCCCCACCTATCGTAGTTGTAACCCTATCATTACGAATGAGCTTATACCCAGAGATTGCATATAGTTGACTGACTGTATCTTCATTTTTGGTATCTTCTGGATCAGACCACAACCAAGTCTCAGTAATGCAAATAATATCAACTCCTGATCCCTTGAAAACATGCCCTAAATAATCCAATTTGGTTAAATTTAAACTACGAGCATTAAGGTAGCATATTTTTAGTCCCTCGCGTGCATTGGACAAAATGTTTACTACAGACCGCACTGCTATCGTATCCATTATTATATTAAACACTTATTTTACCGCCAAAAACTATGCGTTTTTTTTATTATTTTATATCTCCGGTATTTATGATCCGATTTTGATGAAACTTTTTTTAAGTTAACTGCACATTTAGGGAATATAAAAAAATTAATTTTACAAAAATTGGACACTCCATTCCTGAAATGTATGTACATACTATTTTATATGGTATTTTTTGAACTTTGGGAGCGTGCCACGCCCAAACGGTAAGAGACCGCCAACTTTTTTTGGGCGCTTAGCTAGATTTTGGAGATAGTTTTGTATGGGAACTAAATTTTAGATCCAGCAGACTGAAATAAATCTAGCCCCTAACATCACATAGGACTTCAATGTTTTTCG
This sequence comes from Cheilosia scutellata, assembly GCA_955612985.1. Classification (NCBI taxonomy): domain Eukaryota; kingdom Metazoa; phylum Arthropoda; class Insecta; order Diptera; family Syrphidae; genus Cheilosia; species Cheilosia scutellata. Next base: position 102,500,359 of record OY015313.1, read on the forward strand.
TAATCCTTCACGCCACCTGAAATGTCACGTCGTCGCCTCCACCTCGCTTTGATGCGCGCGTCTACATTTATTTACATTTATCTCTGAAAAACTGATTCGTAATACCTACTAATTTGCAAGGGATGTGCGTATTTCATATTAAAATTTTATTACATATTTTTTGACTTCGAATTCTTCAAATTCTAGACAAAAATTATTATTACAAGTTTCCTTTCCAATCTTATTAAAAAGAATTTTAGGCATGGCAAATAAAATTCAACCATAGATTCCATGTTGGTTACAATTGGGATCAAACGTGCCAACATGGAGTATTATAACTTCAATTATGTGTTTAAATTGCTCGTTTGTTTGCAGATACTGCTTGAAAATATACTTCCAGCTCATGTTGCTACCCACTTCCTTCATCAGAAGCGGTCCGCCGAATTGTACCACGAAAGCTATTCCTGTGTCGCGGTAATGTTTGCTTCGATTCCGAATTATAAGGAGTTTTACGATGAAACCGATGTAAATAAACAAGGATTGGAATGCCTGCGGCTTCTAAATGAAATCATTTGTGATTTTGACAAGGTAAATTATTCAATTGGGTTATTGTGTGGTTATAATGTGTTCTTTTGTTGACGAATATTATCGCTGTAGCGTGTATCTACTCATCTTCATGTATCTACCTAGACCTATACCTATACTCATATACCTAAATAAAAAAGAATAATGGGTGATGCGATGGAATGGTAATTAATTAGTAATTAGAATTACCAATTCGTACCTACCTATGTATGCATGCTTCTAAAATTTATGTCATACGTACCTATATTGTACACCAACTCAAAATTTAATCATAAAGTTTCTCGTAAAGTAATACATATTTGAATATGTACTATAAATCTATTTTCTTACTTATCTGAATTAGTTAAGATGATTTTAAGACATTTCGAAAGTCTTGGTATAGAATAGATGCATATATAACATATTGTAAACACTTGTATCTTTTCAGTTACTTTTGAAACCAAAGTTTAGTGGTATAGAAAAGATAAAAACCATTGCCAGTACATATATGTGTGCATCAGGACTTCGACCAGGAAAGGAAGACGGTGCTACGGTATGTTTAAGCAACGAACATGACATTACATTGTACTTTTTTTGTATAGTTAGTACCTACATACCTACATTATACTTATGTATAAGTATAGTATATGTATATATGTACCTACTACAGCGTCAGTAACTTATAAAATATGAATTTTTGATATCCGTCATAATATCTACTTATCTGAAAATAATTATCTTTTTGGAATGTTTATTTGCCTTTCATTTTCCTCTTTCAATGGAGCATATGCGTAATTCGGGGGTAAGTAAAGGTTATTATGAAGCAGGACTAATAAAATGCGAATACCCGAAAATAAGCTATCAATGTAAATCGCGGGGAGAGTACGATAGTCTATAATATAAGCGGCGAAAATTAATGACGTATTCTTATTGACAACTTTAAAAGTAGGTAGATACTTTATTGTATTTTTTTCCTTTCCTCGTCCTACATGAATCAGTTATTACTTTGCGGCGCCAAAGTTATCGTAGGTTTGTCAAAAAATGTGTGATTATTTTTTTTATTTCCTGAAGAAATAAAAGAGATAAAATCGGTTTTTAGTGTTTGACTAAGAATTGATAGTGACAATGAAAATTGAATGCGTAGATATTCAGTGCCGTATCAGAATTAAAAAAAAAAATCAACATTTGTCCTTTTTTAAGGTTCCGTTTCCATATGGAGGAACCTTATCAAAGGGCACGGTAGTGCCCCAGCCAAGTTCTCTAGTAAAGGCACTTATCCTTTTTACAGCTGAACAAACTCAAGCTGTTTTCGACCCCCCTCTAACTTCGGAACCAATGAAGCCAAAAACTTCAAACTTGAAACATTTAACAAACTCATTAAAAACGTCCACCTCACCGTGGTATCCGCCCACTTTTAAAAAGCAAAGCAAGTTTTTCGTCTATAACATCATTATACAATAATGAATTTGAAAACTTGACCAGTGAACCTACCAATTTGTTTTAACATTTAACCTTCTTAAACTAAGAACTTGGCGTACATTTAGATTTCATTACATTTCGTGGCTGATTAGTTACACACTTATTTTTGTTTTCTATATAAAAGAACTTGGCTGTTTTTTTACATTTATGTTTTTGGTGTGATTGCTTTCGCTCGACGTCTGTCCGAATAAAATAAGAAAATGTTGTACCTAGGTCTATCTCAAGAACTAATTGACGTAGAAGGCTGGAATTTGCACACAGTATCAGGAATAACCTCTAGTTAATCGACAATAATACCAATATTAACAATACATCGGCTGGTTTTGGAGTTATTCTTAATTTCGTGGAAAAAATATGTTCATTCGCACAAAAAAAATGTTTATTTTTAGATTTACAAAAAATACATGTAATCATTTCTTGTAGATCATCTTCGTAGCTATACATGTGCTGAAGACTGTTATGTCGAAAAGTTAATATTTTAGAAGATACCTATTTACAAAAAAACCCAATCACCACATAAAATACGCCACAATTGGAACTTCCATTCCAATCCCAATGCATACCCATCTCATGCACTGCACCATTGTCAACGTCACCACACTCACACGGCCATACGCATAGTATAGACTATAGAGAATAATTACTCGCCGAAAAGGGTGTGGCTTGTGTGTTTATTGCTCTCGATGCATTATGCGTTGTTGGATTGCATGGGGAGATTTCGTGTTGGATATGAGTGGAATGTCGTGGGCGTGGCTGGCAGTGGAGGTGGTGGTTGCTGTGGTGGGAGAAAATTATTTTTGTTGGATAGGAGGCGGATCTTAAGTGAGAGACATAATTCATATAATCATATAGGATTTTTGCATATGAGATGTGCTTGAGGAGAAAAGAGAAATAACCTTTTGTGAGGTTTGATGGGAGAGCATGGTGAATATTTTTTGTTGTGCATCTCGGTCGATGTCATTGGCTTGGTCATGGTCCATGGAGGATTGTGGACTGTGGTGGAGGGTTGTGTTGTGCTCTGGCCTGTCTCCCCACGCATTGTTTCATGTTCGTTGTATCGTGTTCGAGTATGCATTTTTGTTGCACGTGTGCTCTCTCTGTTCATTTGTATTTTTACGAGTTGGGTGGGGCCGCTGATTTTGCAATGAAATATCTTGCTCGCATTTTTAGGGGGTAGGTCAGTAAAGGTATGTATATAGGTACTACATAGTTAGTTTTCGAAGATCCAAGTACCTAGGCATAGGTCGAAAGTGACGAGTGACGATGACCGACGTTAAGGAACAATACCTTAACTATGCATATACATATATTCACCCCTATTCCCGTTGGCGTTTGTCGTATACGACTCATGTTTCGTGTCGCTATAAAACGTTGTTCAGATTTTTTTTTTAACTTTTGGTAACAATTTTATTTCCTTTTCTATGTGTTCACCATCATTTCAATTCATTTGTCTCCAAAAAGTTAAAAACACCTACTAAAAAACGAAGTGAAATACGAGTCGTTTACGACAAACGCCAACGGGAATAGGGGTGATTATTATGAACTAACGTACGGAACCGTCGGTGCGCGAGTGACACTTGTACCTACTTGGCCGGTTTTTTTTTTCAATTTTTTGTCAAAAATTTTGATATTGAAAGTTATTTCTATTTTCAAAAAATATTGGGCACGAGAACATTAACTACGGCGCCAAAAATTGATAACGGTATTGTGTAGAGGGGTTAAATACAAGCATTTTTTACTATGGGAGGCGAGTCTATCTGGCTTCGTTTAGGCGGGAGGGGCAATTTAGAACATATTTCTAACTTTCGAAACTGCTATAGTACTTCATTAGGCGTATTTTTTTGAGAATCTATAGCTAGCTCACTTTTACTTTTACATGCATAACTGTTATACTCACTTTTGGTTATGTTATACTCACTTTTGGTTTTACATGCAAAATTGTTATACTCACTTTTGGTTTTGTTATACTCACTTCCCAAAAAAATACGCCTATTGTAACTGTAAGTATTGCCGTTGATTTAATTGCTCCTCCCGCGGATATAGATTGTAAATTTTACCTATATCTATTTTAAAGCCATGTTCCAATCTCAAGTTTTTTCTTTAATTAACAAATTGAATACAATACCTTCAGCATTTCGCATTTATTATTAGGTGTATGTATATGTAGGTACATATTATAAATGATGTAGGTATACATACTGTCATTACTATCGTAAAGAAGTTGGTTTTTCTTTCTTCTCTTTTCATTCTTTTTCAATATCAACAACTCGCAGGATGAGCGACGAACGGAGGAGCACAACGTTGTTATTCTTGTGGAATTTGCTATTGCTCTGATGTCTATTCTGGATTCAATTAATCGGGAATCATTCCAGAGATTCCGCATGAGAATCGGATTAAATCATGGATCAGTGATTGCTGGGGTGATTGGGGCACAAAAACCTCAATACGATATTTGGAGTAATACTGTTAATGTTGCCTCCAGAATGGATTCGTGCGGAGTAATGGGTAGACTGCAGGTGAGTTCGATATTAAGAATTCTGATTCAGTTATATCTACTATTGGTATGCCGCCCAGGGGGCTTATTCCCAAATGCGCGGCGGATCGCTTTTCATGGCGGATTGGTATTTTTGTATTTCCAAAAAGCGATTCGATCTGTTCAAAAGCGATAGCTATTTAGGTGACGGATTGCTGGCGGATTTATTGTGGATAAAAAATAAACCAAATTCTTGTGACGAATGGATCGAATCGCTTTTGGAAATACAAAAATACCAATCCGCCATGAAAAGCGATCCGCGGCGCATTTGGGAATAAGCCCCCAGTACAAAGTTAGTTAATTCTTAAATTTTTGAATATTCGTTAGCCTGAGACGCTACCCGAATGCGCGGCGGATCGCTTTTCATAGCGGATTGGTATTTTTGTATTTCCAAAAAAGATTAGGTCCATTCAAAAGCGATAGCTATTTAAGTGACGGATTGCTGGCGGATTGTTTGCGGATAAAAAATAAACTAAATTCTTGCGACGGGAAAAAGCTGTCAATCTTTTGGGAAATAAATGGAAAATTGGAAGTCTATTTGGTAAAAACAGGAAACTGGAAAGCACAGTTCGCATTTATAAAAATAAAAAATAAATAGGTGGCGCAACAGGCGGTAGAAACCCTAGGCCTAGCTTCTCGCAACCATTCGTTTGTGTGAGTTTCTATTTTTTGGACGAATGGAAGGGACCTACAATTTTATGCCGATTCCGAACGGCTGAATTGAGAAGCTTTTTCAGGACAGTTATACTCTCGGATGTTTGTCAGACGTTCGCGAGAGGTGGCGCAGTAGAAAAAAACACTAAGATGTAATTTGTGTTGAACCTGGGATCCCTCGCACAGCAGTCCAGCACACTAACCACTGCGCTACTGCGCCCACAGTTCGCATTTGAGCATAAGCAAAAGCGAAGACGTTCGAAATCGAAGTATCGCTTTCACAATACGATCCGCCGCGCATTTGGGAATAAGCCCCCAGTATTTTGAGCTTAGCATTAGGTATGTACCTATCCATTACCGACCTAACATATAATATTTTCACAAGGACCTAAATTGTTTGGATCTTTCTACACATAATGTGTATAATGTTATGTCTTAGTCGTAGCCTATTTTTATAAAATAAAAGTTAATATTTACCATTATATTAAAAGTATTAATTTTTTTCTAGACTACGGAAAATACTGCTAAAATTCTGATTGAGGCTGGATATGTATGTGAATGCCGGGGTCCCACATTTGTAAAGGGTAAAGGCACATTAACCACCTATTTCGTCAAGACTCCATTTGATGGAAAATTGTAACATATAAACAGCAACAAAGCACTAACCACCAGTGTAATCGTTAAACGAAAAATAAAAATGATCAGTAATGAAGCAAAATCTCAAAAATCGATTTCATAAATCTCTAATGCAAACATCACACGTGCATTCACAATGGAAGTCTAAATTTATGTGGAAGAAAATGTTATCGGCGTATATGATAATGTATTGTGTATTCGTCTGACGTGTCTGCGGAAGGTTGTTTAAAATTAAAAGCTTTAAATTTCTTGTTTTACGAAGTTTCGGTCCTTTTCCCACTACGTTTTAGTGGATACACCGCAGTACTGTACCAACTAGTACATATATCATATATGTGTACAAACAATACATAACTTTATAAACTCGAACATTTAACACAGTGTAGCTATATATTCCTATCCACAGCATATATAATGTACCTACATATTATAATCAATGTTAGGTCCAGCAAAGATTAACATTTAAATGTAGTGGGTACCTCCATTTTGCAATTATCTATGACTATGTAGGTACCTATAAAGTTGAAAATGATATGATGGTAGGTAATTAAATTATGCATAAACAGAATTTTAGACTTCGTACAAACAACAACTGCGGTAGGTAGGACATATTTCACATAATATTATATTACCTACTTTAGTTGTTTTTTTTATATGTTGTAACAAATAAAATCAGCAAATCATAATAATGTCGCTATCATTTTAAGAAAGATAAGCAAACTGGTGTTATAAGAAGTATTTATCGCTAGCGTTGACTGAATACGAATACTTATGTAAATATAATAAAAGTACCATTTCATATTTTTTAATCCTTCAGCATAACTTATGCAAACAAATAATTTTGTTTGTTTTTATATACTTTTATAAACGATAGGTACAAGTTTTAATAATACAATGTAAATAAATAAATTGTGAATATAACTTACCATAGGAGTTTAAATAAAATAAAGTGGACGACTGGGACACATGAAAAATGCCATTGCGGGATGCGCAATTGTATTACCTTCTATTCATATAACTTGGCTCTAGCCCTTCTTATATAAATTGTTACCTAATAAGGTAATTCAGCTTTGGCGTAGTATGTATCGCAAAGAGTAGTAGGTATAGGCCGATATAAAGGGTCCGCCATCTAACGTTTTTTTTCAACTAGTGCTTATTTCGCGAATGGTAACACTTAGCTCATGTCTGATTTGACAGATAATTAGTTTTATCCTTCCGCTGAACGAATATGGTTGTGTATACGCTTGAACAACGCTGGGAAATATTGCGACATTACTTTGAAAATCATGGTAATGTTGCAGAATGTGTGCGAAAATTGCGTACGGATTTTGGAAGAAGAGAAGCACCGTCAGCTCCGTATGTTCGTTATCTTGTGAAAAAAGTGAAAGAAACTGGCATCCTCATCGATAAACCAAAGCGTGAAAAGCCAAAAACAGTGCGTATACCCAAAACGAGTCACTGTTTGGTGCGGATTTTGGTCCAGAGGCATAATTGGGCCATTTTTCTTCGAAAATGAGCAAGGAGTGGCCGTTACAGTCAATGGCGATCGTTATCGGGCCATGTTGAACGAATTTTTGTTCACAAAAATTTAAGAGGAGGATATTGGCAACATTTGGTTTCAACAGGACGGCGCTACGTGCCACACAGCCGAAGCTACACTCGATGTTTTGCGCCCTGTTTTTGAAGATCGCATTATCAGCCGCAGAGCTGATGTCGTTTGGCCACCGCGGAGCTGCGATTTGACACCGTTGGACTATTATTTGTGGGGTGCCGTAAAAGATAAGTGTTACGCCAACATGCCAGAGGCAATTGACGCTTTAAAGGACAATATTCGTGAAGCCATTGGTGAAATACAGCTATACAGCTGCACACAATCGATAATGTGCTTAAAAATTGGACCGATCGTGTAGGCTACTGCATGGCCAGCCGAGGCAGCCATTTGAATGAAATTATTTTCCATTATTAACCGGAAGGATTGTACTTTCAAATAAAAAAAAAAATTTGAGAAAATATTCAGTACTTTTTTTTTTATAGCATTTTCAAAAAAAAAAAAGTTATTTGGCGGACCCGTTATAAACTGACGTTAGGAAAACCAAGGTTATGTATACGTTACGTATACCTATACGTGATTTTATCAAACGGAGCAGTGGCAATGAGTATTTTATACACAGAATCCATGCGGTAAGATCCCGTATTCGTTAAAATTGTTTCCCGTATACAGACCGAACTTGTCACTACGATTGGATAAATCTTGTATGTATCAATTTTATTGACTACGTCTACGTGACGCAGTCGTGTTTGTTTATATTTTGTCATTCACACGAATAACGTTTTTTATCGAATTCGTTTAGTAGTTGGTACTTTCGTATCTGTGCGTCGATTTATAGAGTCAAGATGGAAGACGAATTCATACGTGAACAAATCGAATGGCGTTGCTGTCTTGTATTCGATAAAACCGTAGATGTGAAAAAATCGAATCGAATAGACGTCGTGTGAACGAGGCCTAACTATGTGGTATACTATACATAGTTATGATACTCGTACTTGAACAGAATATTTCAAATAATTCATCAATAAAAGTAATACCCAATTCACATTTTTTCAATCTCAACCAAGATACATAGAACATATTACCTTAATGAAATTAGGAAATCAAATCAATCGCACCACCTACCGGAAAGGGCAAAACAACGTCTGCCGATCCAGCTAGTCCGAGTTTACCTTTGTATAACTTAGTTAAATGCAGATGCAGAAATGGTTTTGCAGTATCAAGAGGATATACATATGTGTATGTACATATATGTAACAGCAATCATAGAAACGTTCCATTCATTTCGAAGACGTTAGCCTGTATAAAATAAAACATTAATTTCCACACACACGATTTATTTTCAAGCGCTGTTTTATTCAGATAGATTAGTTTGTTACTCATGTACTTATAAGACTGTAAAAGTAAGACAATATGGTATTTAATAATTTTGATTCAAACAAATTAAAGATTGTAATCCCAGCACATTTTGTATAACTTTTTTTAACTTTACATACATTTTTAAAATATATAAGTAACCTAAAATAGTACAACTTATAAACGATCTAGATTTGTTTGAATACACAAAAATACACGCTAAGGTTTGCGTATTACTAACATAAAATGCAATAACATTTACTGAAAGTGACCGTGATCACCTAATCTGCGAAGGATAACAATTTGACAATTTTTAAGTTTACAAAAATTCTAAAATTTATACAATTTTAACTTCAAAATTCCCGTTACGATCGCCCACCATATCAAGGCGAAATGCAAGTTATTGAGTTGAGACCGTATACATTTACGAATTTAGCGATCACACTTCGTATAATCAATATATGGAATTTATTTTCCAATTACTATGTATTGATATTTTTTTTTTTTTTTTTTTTTTTTTTTTTTTCAAAAATTTTATCTTGGATACCATTAAATTAAGTTTTAGTTTATCATCTTACGGGATTTGAAATTCAGAATACATATAAAAATATGATCATATTGCTTTCAGTTCTATTGCGAGACTTCGTGAAAACGCTTTTGTCTCTCTAAACTCTCAACCTCCGCCCAAGAGCTACGCATGTTATGGAATAGCTAAAATTTAGTAAGATAAAAACAAATAGAATTAGCTGATTAGATTTGTTGTAATGCTGATGAATCTGATTTACTTATACTAAGGACGTAATACTGGTTCTCTAACTAGTATGTCAAAAGGAGCTTGATATCCCACTTTGACTCAGTCGTAGTGTGAAGCAAATAGTTGGTGTTACAACTTCGTTATTGTATCTGTAGATTTTTAATATTTTTATAATTTAATAATTAGAGGACAAATCTCCTTTGCATTCACACTCTGACTGGACTGGATGTTACAATACAGCCATGGGAAAGAACATTACTAAATAGAAAACCCAAGTTGTAGTCATTTGCTCTACGACTAAGTCATACTTTGGTCCTTCCAGTTTGAACTGTAGTGCACACTCGTCGACTATGTTGAAGCTGGGACGTGAACAAATCTGAAGTGCACTCTCCACGGTAGTAGAGTTTTTTGAAACAGAGATATCTTAGTATCTTGGGGTCGATGGAAGCACCAATGCAAAGATTTTCAACTCAGACAATTTAGGCAAATTTTAAAGTTTAAAGCACATAACTTGGTAAGAAAGCAAAGTTCTTGCCCTATAATTTAGATTTTGTTCCAACTTATCCATGATCTATTAGATTCACGACTTATGAGATTTTAGTTCTAAACATTGTATTGCTGGTGAACCGCATAGATCTTATAAAGAACATCAGTAAAAGACAGGTACTCAATGTCTTTTTTTCCCAAAAGATGGCTTTAGTAATCATGACAGTTTTGTTTGTTTTTTTTTTTAAACACCAGCAAAGAGAAAATACGCCATATTTTACATCTTTTCTTCGATAAAGGAGAAAACAATAGCTAGGTGGGTAAAAATTGCAATAGTGTTTAAGATCAGGATACTGTAACAGCTAATCACGCGCAGTGTGGGTTTCGTTCCGTTAATTTCGATGTCAAAGGTGCGCCAAGCTCTGGAAGGCCAATTGTCGAAAAAGTGGAAATCGTCAAGTCTGACCGTCATGTAAATACTGTGTCGAGGAGCTAAACATTCACAAAAGAAATCGTGTGGAACCATTTGAATAAGCCTGGATAAAAAAAAGCTGAATAAAGTTTTCAATTTCTACAAAAATAATGAATTTATTTTTATTATATCTTGGCTTTTCTCAATTACTCCATCTTTCATGTATAGTATGGTGTATGAGTATGCTGTATGCAGTATGGAAAATATGTATAAATAAAAGAATAAATAGGTGGCGCAACAGGCGGGTAGACACCCTAGGCCTCGCTTCTCGCAACCATTCGTTTGTGTGTGTTTCTATTTTTGGGACGAATTGAAGGGACCTACAATTTTATGCCGAGTCCGAACGGCTGAATTGAGAAGCTTTTTCAGGACAGTTATACTCTCGGATGTTTGTCAGACTTTCGCGAGAGGTGGTGCAGTAGAAAAAACCTTAAGATGTAATTTGTGTTTTTCCGGGGATCGAATCTGGGATCCCTCGCACAGTAGTCCAGCACACTAACCACTGCTCCCACGATGGAAAATATGTATAGAACAACAAAAAGGCTAAAAACACTCAACCATAAACAGCATATTCCGTTTCTTAAATGGACCTTTTCTATATTATAGCTAGAAGGCATTTTTATTTAATAAAAGCTCACCTCATCGACCCAATTATTTTCAGCTAGAAGATCATTGAGAATTTCTGTTGAACCCTTTCCTGGAAATTGTTTTTGGTGCTCTCCCACACGTCTTGTACAAATGGCAAATAAATTGTATTTTTCATGTGCAATTTTATGAAATATGTCGGATCTGGCAGCACATATTCGACAAAGAAGAATGTCCTGAACAAACAAATTAAAAAAGATTATGATTGGAAAATACAATTCTTAATTTATGTTTTACCTTTTCATAAGTGACTCTCATATCAACAGGGATTGTTTGCATTGTGTTAGTGTCGTATGGATGACCAAACAACAAGAACCTCACTGATATACCAGGTTGATGACATCCTCCACAATTTTTTTGATTTAGATTATTTTGTCCCCACTCTGTGAACACGTGGCATTGAGGCCATGTTTCTATAGACAAAATTACACTACGAGTCCATGGTGTTATAGAAAGTAGTTTTCTTTTACAGTTCTCCATTATCTCATCAATAGTTCTAACACTCGATAAGAAGTACTCATCTTCGAATCGATAGACAAAAATTTGTTTAGACAAAAATAATCACCTGAAGCGATTTCAATGTGATAATACCTTTTTCTCTATTAATTTCTGAAAAGAAGCTCGGATCCAAAACTTGGGAAATCATCGTCTGAATATAAATTTCAAAGTGATCCCGATAAGTCAAATAGTCTTCCATTATTTTTTCAATAAATTGTTCTGTGTCATCGGCGAGCAATTCAGAACGCATAAATTCTACAACGGTTTCAGTGTGGCTTTGAATTTGAATTCGAACTGGTGCTTTAAGATATAACTTTTTTGTATCTAAATTCCACGATGCGTACTATTTAAATAAATGCAATTCAAATATACTAATATTAATTAATAATAAATATTTTAAAACATTTACCTTAGACATGTTCCGATAAAACATTTTTCCGTTCTGGCAAAATGGCTCATATTTTTGCAAAATGCACTTGGAATCAACTTGCCATATGATTGGCCAATCATTTACTAAATCTGACCGCAGTACAATGAAATCTCCAGTCTGCATGATTAGTAAAGAAATTTATATTAGATTGTACATAAATATAATGACATTACTCCTTTCAACTTTAAAAGGCGATTTAAAAATGATCTGGATCTTGATACTGAACTTAAAGAAGACAAAATACATAATACAAATATATATGTAACACATACCTTTTGAAAGAAAAAGTTTATTTAAATCTGACCGCAGATTTGTTTGCTAATTTGTTCATTGAAAATGTAATATAACCAGTAACCACCCTGTACATCCTACCACAACCTTATTATCTATCGTATTATACTATACACTTTTTAGAACTTATTTTTTATTACCTAGTCTTACATAAGTTAACACTGTATAATTGAATTCTATTGAATAAAGCAGTCTTAAACGAATACTTGAATATGTAATCTGTTTGAAGTCTTTGAAATTAATGAGGAACTCTTTTTTTGACAAGAAAAACGTAACCGATTATAATACTGAGACGCAAACAGAGACCAAATAGCCTGTGTTCTTCCAAACTCGGTGGCCTCAAATCGTGCACGTACATTCGATTGACGGAAAATTGTTTTGCGTGAAAAAGTTTTGCTAGATATAAGATGTGGGCGCAATGGCTGAATGCTTAGGATACTGGACTAATAAGCGAAGAATCTTAGGTTCGAGACCCGAAAAGCACAAATTAAATATTAAGATATTGTTACTGCGCTACCTATCGCGAATGACAAGTATCTGGGGGCTTATTCTCAAATGCGCGGCGGATCGCTTTTCATGGCGGATTGGTATTTTTGTATTTCCAAAAAGCGATTCGATCTATTCAAAAGCGATAGCTATTTAGGTCACGGATTGCTGGCGGATTTATTGTGGATAAAAAATAAACTAAATTCTTGTGACGAATGGATCGAATCGCTTTTGGAAATACAAAAATACCAATCCGCCATGAAAAGCGATCCGCCGCGCATTTGGGAATAAGCCCCCTGAGTCAATTCAGCCGTTCGGATTAACCATAGAATTATAGGTCCCTTCCATTCGCCTCGAACAAATTAAATTGTTTGCGAAAAGCAAGGCCTACGGTTCTGCTGCACCAACTATTTATTTATTTATATATTTACCAAATAAGAGGTTCACTTTAAGAACCGTTCAATTCCCAAAAGAGCGTAGCCGATGGAACTCCAATATTTGGATATTCCGAATACTGGGGGAGTGCATTGGCGATTTAATGATATGGTGGCTGCCACCATGTTCCATTGTCATCTTTATTATAAGGCGTATTTTTTTGGGAAATGAGTATAACAACACCAAAAGTGAGTATAACAATTTTGCATGTAAAACCAAAAGTGAGTATAACAAAACCAAAAGTGAGTATAACAGTTTTGCATGTAAAAGTAAAAGTGAGCTAGCTATAGATTCCCCAAAAAATATGCCTATAGCCAATTAGCTTAAAAATGTTTCCATACATGGTATCAAAGTATAGGCAATGTTTTCCAGCTATGCTGCCAAAAAGTGTTCTTCTTCTATTATGGGCGAAAAATCACCAATGATGAAATGGGAATGGGAAAATATTGAATTGGAGCTCAATAGCATAGCGCCACCTTCAAGAACAGCAAAAGAATTGCAAAGTGTTCGTTAATAGTGTGAAATAAGAATGTTTCAAACTACATATTCCTAAATTGAAGTCATTACCACTAATGACTCTGCTATGAAACGAAGACCAGTGGCAAGCTGAAGAATAGGTAGAATTGACGAAAAACGATGAGGCTGTTTCAAATAATCATTTATTTCGAACAGAACTTACATACATTAAAGCTTCCTTAGTAAGCCTGAAATAATTGAAAACCTGAACCCGAAAGAAAAAACTTCAGGTTTAGTATGCTTGCTTTGTATTTTGGGAGTTCTAATGGATCGGAGTGATTGCGAATACTTCTTCTCATTGACCAAACTCTCATTCTCGTCCTCCAAATCACCAAAAAACAAATCAACATTACTTTTCATGGTTTTTTTAACTTTGCGTTATAATTGCAAATACTTTACTTCGTTCGATGTGATTTTCCACAAATAATTTCACAAAATTGACATTTAACAGCTGATTTCGATTTTCAATATGCGCCTAAAAGATGGTAATTTATTTTCTAAAGACAACTGAAAAGAGTTGTCTTGCATAATACGAAAAATCTGAGATCTGAAATAAAAATCGGATGTGGCCAATGGAAAATCACATTATGTATACAGTATACTCATCATTCATCAATATTGATTCTGGGTTCAGATCGCTCATTGATGTAGTAATTGGGATACAGATGTAGAAGAAGCTTGATTGTGTCAATGGCAAACAAAATCACTCAATTTATAGCATTAAAAATCCAAATCCTATTCAACATTGTATAACATTATGAAAAATATGAGATTTTTGTAACTTCGAATGGAATCGATTATGAAAGTGAATACCTTAAAGTTGTCAGCAGAAGTCAGATTTCCAGATGTATTAGTAAGTTCTGATATAGACTTGGTTGTTGTGGAGACTGGTACAATATGTTTAGCGTCATCATTTTCTATACCTGCTTTTGTAGTACGGACATCTTTTGTCTTTGTGGACATTGCCAATTTATTGCGACGAATCTTGCGTTTGCAACTTAATTTTCCAGATCGTGCATCGTCACTCTGTAAAAATAATATGTAGGAAAACGAAACAGATAAGCTAGATAGGCAAGCTGCTCCATACATCGTTTTCTTGTGGCGTCCAAACCGGATCTGCATCTGAATCAGCAAATTCTTCTGGTTCATCACGATCTGTAGGTATCGGTGTTGATTGCATTATCTCATTGATACTTCGAGATTTAGCTTTTCGTAGCGATTGCGCTCTTCGCGGAGGTAAAGCCAAAGGATCTAGAACAATTAAGAAATGCTTATGAATACCATAACATTCAATTAATGCCAATTGACGAAGAAAGTTAACAAACGCAAAATGATTGTAAATTTCCAAGTTTTATTTCATCTATCTGGAAATTTTCTGCAAGACCCACCTATATATAATATTCTTAAAATGAGTGGTATTTACAAGCGGCATTTCAAAAATAATATGTATGTACATTATATACATTATGTATATTAAATATATATTTTTTATTTTTATTTATTTTTTATTTTTTTTTTTTTTTGATGTCGTGTTACCATTTGAAAAGCGCTTGCTCATGTCATATTACAGATTAAGACCGGCATTATTGAACAAAAACGTAACATACTAAAACATCTAATTTAATCGTACAAAATATAACAATATGTATATGTTTTATCATCGGTAATATTTATGAAGTTTTTTTTTTTAAGTATGCCGCATGTAATCATTCAGTCTCATTCTGTAATGCAAAAACAAAACACCTTAACCTTAAATATATTTTGCAAAAAGCTTAACCTACCTTGGTGGAAACTTTGTTGGTGATTTTGGCGAAACTGCAAATGAATATTTTGCTGAAGTGGTTGTGTTGTTTGATGCTGGTGAGTAATTTCTTGTAAGCTCGCTGAGGTTTGTTGAATAGCTGCAGCCATATTTTGTGCTTGTGGTCGCTTCTTCGGTAGTATTTGCGTTTGACTTATTATTTTAATTTTATGCGCATCGTTTGGCGCTATGCCAAGGCCATCATGGTTGGTAGCAGGCTCCGCTAAAGATTCTACCACAGGGGAAAAGCTCTCGCCATCAGAAACAGATGGTGTAGTTGTTGACTGGCTTCCATCATTGGACTTTCTTTTGTTGCTACTAATGGAATCCATTTGCGCCACAGGCTTTTGATAATTAAATTTTCTACCAATTTTGACAATAGGCGGAGGTGATTCATCTTGCTCGCCTTGCAGAAATTTAAGGTAACTATCCATAAAGCCAGATTTTTTTCCCGTTGAAGAATGGAACAAATTCGAAGTCTCTGATTTTGATTGGTTTTGCAAATCTGATTTTTGCTGATTTACATCACTCCCATAAAAGAAGTTGCTTTTAGGTTGTGCAGTAGATGATTTTGGATCCGCGCTTGAAAGAAAATGAAGTTCGTCTTCAATATTGGGAACAATAACTTTGTAAATAGAGCTTTCTGTTTCTTGGATTTGTGATTCTGTTGATGAATTGTTCTGCTGCAAAGAAGATTGGGATTGCTGACTGCTCTGTTGACGATTTTGCTGGTCCTGTGAAGCATCGTGACTCATTGGTGTTAAATTATAAAGGTTTGTATTTTGACTCATGCAGGCAGCATATTGGGTTGACACTTGCTGAGGGAATGCTGGATAATATTGAGAAATTTGTGATATATGAGGATGCGTTTGAGAAGACTGAACATGCGCTGGTTGTGGTAAAAGATTGCTTGGTTGTTGTTGTTGTTGTTGTTGTTGCTGCTGCTGCTGGTTATTAGTAAAAACTGAAACATCTGTGTTGGTTTCCATTTTTTGTGACACCCAGCGATTACTATAGTCATAAAAAGAGCCGTTTTGTTGCTGTAGTTGCACGGTTGGCTGCTGCTGCTGTTGCGGCCCTTGAATATGTTGAATTGGTGGCTGTCTTGATTGAGCATTGTTTTGCTGTGATGTTCGCGAATATTCACTGTTTGTTAATAGCGTTTTCTTCGGTTGCCTTTTTCGAGGTGTTTTTTTCGGCAGTGTTGGTTTCTGTACTTCTTCAACCTGGAAATAGATAACGCCAAACATATTAATCAAATAAACTTAGTCTTACAGAAAAAGTATGCTATATCTTCTTTTCTTCTTATATAATATCGAAATAACCATGTATTTGATGCATCCCATTTTATTCCAACATATAACTTTGAAGAGTCGAACGTTCATTTACACCAAGCGTTACAGATTCAAACCACTGCATTTCATCTAAAATAAGTAATTTGAACACAACAGAATTCTAATACAAATTATTAATTTTACTAGCAAAATAAAAAAGAAAAGAAGATAAAATGGTGCAATTAATAAAAACAAATAAATGGTGAATTTTCGTTATAGTACAATAAATTTGCCCATAAAAATAATATTGATAAATTAAAGGTATGTACTTTAAAAAAAAAAATCAATTAAATAACAAAAAAAATTGATACAAACCTTTGTAGTACTTTGAATCTGTGACGCAACAGTATTGTTTGTATTCAAAACATGTTGGGCAGAGTGGTGCTTGCTGTCTCTATTTATTTGCGGTTGCTCGTGAGGTAATTGTTTTTCTAATGCTGTCTGTGGTGACATGATATGCAAAGCACTATTAATCATTTGTTGCTGCAGATGTGACGTCGCTTGCTGTAAGTCTGCAGTTTTTAGGACTGGTTCAAGTGTGGTGTGTTTTATTTGCAATGATGAGGGCAACAAATATACATTGTTTTCTTGTACAGTTGGAGAGTGGACAGAGTAGCATTTGTGATTATTTTTGTTAGAGTCAGACAGCTTATCAGCACTGTTACGAAGCCAACAATCAGAATGTTGCGAATTGTCATGTCGTTGATGCAACTGATGCTGTTGGGTAACTTGAAGGGCATTTGTTATCACAGACGAATAAGCAACACCTGTTGTTGGTGAAAGACTATTACTTAAACCGTTTCTCACGTAATTGGTGTTGCGATTGTTATTGCTATTAGCACCAGGGGCAACTGTTGAAATATCAATTGAAGTTTGAGCTTGTTGTACTGGTGTGTTTGACTTGTAAACAATTATATTATGGCCTGAATTATTACCACCCTCAATATTATGTGTGCTTTTAGCGGTTGGTGGAGGCGACCCCACCGAAGAACATAGGGATGGACTTTCGTAAATAGGGTATGCTGGACTGGGAATTTGGCTTAGACTCTGCTGCTGCACAGGCTGATGACTATCGTCCGAACTTTGTTTTCGTGGTGTAACCACCCTCACTGATGACGCTGACAATTTATTTGACAGAGAAGCAACTGAGCTGATTGCAGCAGCAGGAATGTTGTATGTCAGTTTTCCGTCAACAAAAGTGTAAAAGCCCTCTTCAGGGCGATTACAATCATCCTCTGAGACAGCATGAATAGTCCGATTATCCAGCTGAAGTGTAACCTGTTCGTGTTGTTCTTCCTGATTTCCGATATAAATAAGATCTCCATAACTCTTTGACTGAGCTTTTGTATGAAGATTTGCTTGTTTAGAATTGGTAACCTGCGGTGAATGGAATTCCAATTATATTAATTTTAACTCACAATCACAACACAGAAAATTCATTATAGCAATACAAAAAAGATACATTCGATTTAACGTAGCAACTAAATTTGATGTTAACAATAACATATTTAAAGTTAAATATGACTTAAAATTGTTTTATCGTCGACTCTAAAATAGATATGCAAATATGTATGTATGTTATGTAAAAATTATTTTATGATAACGGCAGTTATAGAACATGGTCATGGATCATTTTTTATGGTTATGAGGGCCAATGGCACAATCAAATTGCAGTAATTTCAATATGGTGAAGAAAAACGCTGAAGCTACAAGAGTGTAACTTAAAGTGTAAATTAAAAAAAAAAATTAAAAACCATTGCACAGCTTTCTACATCATTATGGAATCACTTTTCGAATATCGATTTCTTTTCAGAGTTGCACAAGATTAACCAATACAATAATTATGTACGTTAGAGTTTGACAACTATACTGGAATATGTTTACGTTTTCGTAAAATGTTTCTATACTATATTATTAACAAAAATAGTGTAACTACATTTTTATAAATCAATTTGGGTGTATACTGTATAGGTATTTCGAATAATTGAATATGTATAAAATTTAACTACTTAATAGAAAATATGTAAATAAGTGTCCACGACTGCATATACACATAAGTTCAGACTTAAAAATTACAAACTTTTGGGGAATTGCGGCCGGTAACTATGAAAACAATAATTGTTCTTTTTAGCTGCTAAACAATACTATACAAGCGCTACTTGCATTATCGAAGTATATATGTAGTTCCTTAAATCTAAAATATGAGTTTGTCATTGACCTCTCTGCTCCCTGAAGAGGGTGCGAAACACGTCTACTTGTAATTTTGGAACATCGTATACCCACTTTCGATTTCGAACAAGATTTTTGCAAAAAAATTTTAATCATTTTCTTTAGGAAGCGCATTTTGGAAATGTTCAGGGAAATTTATTCTTCTTTTCATACACATTCTTCACAATTTATAAATGTATATCAGTGATATGTTGATAAAATTATTTCTTCTTTCCGTAACTCTTTTGTGGCATTCGAAAAGGCAGATAAGATGTTTGATTGGTACAAAAAAAAAAAAAAAAAAACATATTTTTGGGAATGGGATCTCTTTTATCGAATCTCGTTTTCTTTTTAGAGTTGCTTGAGAGTCCAGAGTTGTTTGAGTTCGACAACGAGTGGACTTTGTTTACTTATTCGTTAAATGTTTTAACAGAATCGAAACACTGCATCGAGTAAATTATGTACATTTTTTTAAATATTAATTAACAAATATGTATTTAAATCGGTTTGGGTAGACTTTTCGAATAATTAAAAATATAAAATGTTGCCAGTGAATAGGTATGTAAAGTGTGGACGCCTACACATACATATTTCAGAATATGTCGTTTATACGTTCACGGTAAATCTGAAAATTGATTTGTGTGATTAAATATCTACTGTAATAGCAGAATGATATTTGTGTAATTATTTATGAAGCAGTCGGGTGCCATTTATTCGAGAGTACCTACATAAATACTATATACATATTTAAACTATGTTACATATTTACCTTCTCCCCTTGATTAATATCCTGTTGGTGATGTTGGTTCATAGTCAAAAACGAGTTTGCAGACATTTGTTGGGACGCACCAACTACAGGTGTATTCCAGCTTAACGTAGTCGACGAAGTTGCACTCGTAGTGGGAGAAGGAGAAGCTGCACTAGATGACGAGTTGTCACCGTAGTAACTAGAAGTTGGAAGATTTATAGCGTGATTTGAGTAACTTATACTAGCTGGCTGAGGGCGACAATTCTCAATCTTCTCTACACCTCCAGATATTCCAATTTGACGATGAGGCGTATTTACCGCAGATGATGCATAATGAGCCGGCTTAGGCTGCACCGCAGCTTGTGCGGCATGATTATATATTTGTTGAAATACAGGATTATAACCACCTATAGGACCGGGAGGTACAAAATTTCCACTTGTTGCGTTAAATCCCGCTATGCTTGAGTGAGCTGCCTGCAGCAAAAGAGATTGCGCCGAAGTACCAGCGGCTGCAGAAATTGATGCTAAATGTGGGTGCTGAAAATCATCACTAGAACCCGTAGCTGTCGGTACAATACGGTTATATGCATAAGCCCACGGGCTAGAATTTGGATCCATTTCTAATTTCTTTTTTTATAGATCGAATATGTACTTATTTTTTAATTATTATAATTCGACATCTTTTGTGTATCTCCTTAAATTGTTACACTTGGCGGTTTTCTAGGCTTTTGTTTTTTAGTGCAAATAATATGAATTTCTACGGGCAATATTAATATTAATGTAGTATTATGTTTATTTGCTGAACTATTTTATTTTTATTGTGGTGTGATGTGAGCTTTAGAGCATAAACTAATATAAACAAGAGTTCATCACGAATATCGGCCAATACTTTTCTAACTACACTTTGAAAACCTTTAACAATTCAATTGTTATATACTTTAGGGCATTGGGCCCATAATTTCATAAGTATTATTTTTATACAACTTTATAATTTTTGTTCAAAATAAAGCACTATCAAATACACTTTTATTGTATTCGCCATTTTGATTTTTGTATAACATATCGGGGTATGTTCAAAAAGTGGGCAACCATAACCTACCAGAAGAGATTATTTGAGCGCGGATATACGCTCATGGGCATGATTATCATTCCCATGACCGTCGTGGCTATACACAAACAGCCTTATTCATGCTTCTTTATGACACTTAATCAAATCTGATTTGGATCTAATATTGGATTAATTGCAGAAAACTTTATTCAAAAATGTTTCTCAAAGTTAATTTCCATTTTATCAAATGTCAAAAAATTAAGTGCAGAAATTGGCATTCAGGAGCAAATTAAAAATTGTTCAATGAATCAAATCATTCATTGCCAAATATCGTATATAATAATTGATTTGTGCATAAGCACAACAAATATCGGTGTTTTCCAAATTTAAATAGTATTTCTGGCAAAAAAAAGTTCTCATGACAACAAAACTACGTAAAACAATTTGTTTAAATCATAAGGGCGTTCTTATCTCATGCACACAACATTGCAGAGGAAAATGTCAGATTTTATCAAATATTTCTACCAAATGAAGGTTTTATAGAAATTGCTGGTATACTTTTAGGCTTATGGCGTTAATTCATTGATTAGCTGGTATACGAGCAAAAATTCTTACGAACGAATTGATGAAATGCGAACAATCCACTTTTTAAGCATTTATAAACAGAAAATTGCGCATTTAACTATTCGAAGAGTACCTATGATAATTAATTGTTGTTTTTTTGTAATCTCACGACGTGGGCGATATTGAATTTTTATATTTGAAAGAATTGGAGCAGCAATATCAGGAAGATGACCCACCACCATTAGCAGAGTGTCAGACGTGAAAATCCGCCATCTATGAATGAAATTTTCCAACTTTCCTATCTCCACTTTATTACTGCGTTAATTATAGTCAATTTTATGCCCAAAACACACGTGCAGAATTCACTGCGCAGCAGGATTAGAATACACATGTTCCTATGTGGTGATACAAATGTAAATTCTGCACCCACCGCAGCACTGCAACATGTCTCTATTTCTAAATCCACTGCATAGCAACGCAGTGAATTAAATTAAATAGACTTGGCAGCATCGAATTTTTAAATTCAGCTACTGATGCATACGAGGAAAAGAGAGACGGGAATTATTTGTCGTCTGCGTTTCACTCATTTATTTTTCCCGCATTGACAGCAAACGCTGCAAATTGAATTCTGCACATCTGTTTCATCTGCAGTACTGCATGCAGTGAAGCATTGAGAATTTCTGCACATGTGTTTTGGGCATTATACCATCTTTTGGTTTTACATGCAAGAGTAAAAGCGAGCTAGCTATTCCCAAAAAAATACGCCTATAAACAAACTTGTTTATTTATTACTTATTATGTAGACTATTGTATTTAGCATACTTCTTATCTACGTGATAGGTTTGCATAAGTACCGTTGTAAAAATGTATTGGTTGGAAATGAATTCCAATGAATTCTAGAATATATGCATTTTTATTGTAATCAAACTACGAATAACACATATCGTGGTTACGGAAAATATCTGAAAAAGTGAAAAGTAAAGAACCGACCGAAGAGCGTAGTTTGATGCAAATCAGCTCCAGAATAATCATATAAAATTGTGGTTCGTAAAAAATGTTGCTAGATAGCGCTGAAAATAATAACTTAGGTGCGGTCGCTCAATGGGGTGTGCGACCCATGGAAAATCGAACACAGGTATTCTACAAATCGAACAAAGCAATTTCATTTCAGTAAAAACGAACAAACATTATTTTGTTTATGTGTTATGTGTTTGAGGTTGAGGAGGTATGCTGTGAGCTCCTTTCACTGCGAGAAAGTTTCTATTAGATGAGAAATGAGATACACTCTATAGTCTATAAAGATTTTCATCGATAGAAGAGGAACGGCAACGGTAGTGATGGGGTTAAATTATTAAAAATTAATTGAAAATAAATCTAATATAATAAAGAACATTAGTTCACCTATATTTTTGAAGGCATATCTGTGCTATTCAAAATTGATGGAATGGTTAAGTTTGTGAATTCGATCCATATATATTAGAAAATGGAAGGGAAATGCGCAGAAAAAGTTGGAAGAGCAACGGTGTTGGAAAAAATCAATTACATTGGTCAACAAGATTTATTTGAGGATTAGAAAACTCATTTCTTAAAAATTAGTAGGAAACCGATACGCTGTCAATTATGGCGGACAAATTAAAAAAAAATTCTTCAAATTTGCCTAATTCCGACACTAACACGTCTGTTGATAGTGATTTTTCAAAGTTCCCCAAATTGACGAAAGGCAATGGACAGGAGAGTGCGATTGATGCACAAAAATCGCACAATGAAAAACAAATATTTGACTCTTTCAACGATCAAGTCAAAAGAGATATAGATCCGCAATTCTCTAGATTCGCTGACTATTTTGTGATATGTGGCTTGGACTTGGATACTGGTTTAGAAGCAGATCGTTTTGCTGGTAGGTACACTATATACTGTGCTAAACTTACTTAATAGGTACTTCCTTACACATCGTCTAAAAGTATTTTTTATTTTCTAATGCTCTTGTAGCTGTACCTAAGACTACAGGGAGAACAAAATATGTAATGTTATAATATACGGAAATCTATAATATATATTTGTTTTTATTTTAGGTGATAATTTGCATTGCTCTCCTCTGGATAGAGCCTATAAAAGTAAATCTCTTGCCAACTATCCTGAACATGTTCCTTGGAATCCATTTGATTCTCATGGAATTTGCATGGTAACGAAATTATCTAATTATCTGTATGCAATAACCAACCTTCTTTTTTTACTTAGTTATCTTTGCCGCAAGGCTTGCGATTTCGCACTCAAAAACACAATATCGATCCAAAATTCCATTCTTTTGCAACAACGAGGGAGGATGGAAAGCGTTGTCACGGATTCAGTTTAATTTTTTTTGAAGAAGTAAGGAACCGAAATATTTGCAGCGCAATGCACACATTACAGGTAGGCTTTTAATTAAAATAACATTCTAAAATACATCATATTTCATTTGTTGTAAAATTGAAACACGGGCTACCAACTTTCGATTTGTCTATGTATTACAGGCTATGTTTATAACAGAGTTGTCAAACGGACAGAACACGGCTAACTTACGTCGAGTGAAAGACAGTCCAGTAAGTAAATCTTTACCTAGGCATTTTAAAGTGGCTGGGCAATCGCCTCAATCTGCTTTAAGTTATTATGATATAACAAAAGACAAACTTTATGTTGCAAAAAGTATATCGCTCGTATGTCAATATCCATACGCATATGCAGCTGAAATTTTTCTAAGGAATCTCTACAGGTTAGTAAAATGAACATAAAAAACGTATATTATCATTAATCATTTAACTTGAATTTGTCAAAGGTGTCTTCCTCGACAACCTGGTCCGGGAATTAGCCTCGAATCCTACGTTTACAACATTCTATATGAAGTAATCTTACCTCAACCCGGAAAGTCAATTCGAATATACTTGCCACCAGAGGAACCTCAATTTCCTCCAACCGCATTAGTTCTGCAGCGACCGGTACCAAATGAAGAACTTCCTATATTAGATTTTTCGTTGCGCTTACTTTTTACGTACCTTGGGGTGGAGTGTGTCATTCAATTGTTTACTTGTGTTCTATTGGAAAATCAAGTCATATTGCGTTCTAATGGTAAATCAAAATGTTTCTAAAAAAAATAAAAAAGTTAAAGCTATTCTATAATTTTAGACTATCAAAAATTAATGGTTGTTGGAGAGTGCGTAACATCTATTCTATTTCCATTTAAATGGCCCCATGTATATGCTCCTATTCTGCCTGCAGCACTTCACCATTTCCTGGATGCACCAGTCCCTTTTGTTATGGGACTACATGCTGACTGTGAGGCTATTACAAAAGTTGGGTCAGAAGCCACACTTTGTTACGTAGATATCGACAAAAAGCTTATTCAATTACCAGAAGAGTTACCCGTATTTCCTCATAAAATGGACTTTATGGCTGAAATTATATCAGTTCTTGATAAATTCAATATTACCCGCGATAAATCTCATGAACCAAACATCAGGATGGGACATAACAGTGGGATAAGTACTAACAGCAGCAGTCGACGAAACGATTATGATGCAATGACAGCAAGTTGCACATTACCATCTGGCATGCAAGCCAGGCGTAAACAAATTATATACGAAGCGCTAGCTACACATGAATCAAATAATCATCCTCACAACTTAGAATACCAACCGTTGATTGCACATCCAAGACCTGAGCATGTACCTAGGATTGCCGATTTTCTTAAACGCAAAGGGGGTGTTAAATCCGATTTGAGCTTAGACACAATAGATTCTATGCCACAGAATCATCGTAAAGCAAATGAAAATTCTTCACCTTTACTTAATCATCAGGAGCAATACTATGAAGACCAGCGAATTAATAATTGCATTCGGGAAATATTTTTAAACAGATTCATTCACATGTTTGCAGCCTATGAGTACTTTGTTATATATCCAAACCAAGACAAAAACGAGTGGCTGTCAAACAGAGAATCTTTGCAAAATTTCGACAAGTCTTCTTTTCTTTCAGACCAACCTGAACACCATATTGCGTTTCTCTCTAGATTTCTAGAATCTCAAATGTTTGCGACTCTGATTGACAACAAAATAATTTCTATGTGGGAGAGTGATACCGATTCCAACTTGAAACTTTTCGATAATCGCATAAAATTGCTTCGGTGTGATAAAGAAATATGTAGTTTAACTCTTACATAATTAGTAAAATATATTATTTTTAGGAAACGACATGGCGGTGAAAGTATGATTCGCGCAACAAGTTACGAGCCATGTGTACTAAATCAGGAAACGCAGCACATTCTTGAAAAAAGACTTATTTCAGTCGACATGGAAGTAACTCCACCTAGTGAAATTCTATCGAATAGGCCGGCGTACTTTCGAAGTTTTCCTATTTTAGAAAAATCTGTTCTAAATCAGGAGTGCACTTCGAGGTAGAATACAAGTTGAAATATGATGTAAAATTCAATGACATTTTTTTTTTAGTTTAGTTTTTTTTATTAGAGACGTATAATGTTCGCTTAATTTATAATATTTAGTTTAAAGATTCTTTGAACGCAATTTATGTAAATGGGTTTTGTTTAGTATGTAACCATTCTCCTCCGTGTAATACTCGATTTTTTGTTTGTTGATTTTGTAGTAAGTCTCATGTAATTTTTAACTGAGATTGCGTTTTACTAACTTTAAAAGGTACATATATAATATAATACATATTTTTTTTTAAACATCTATCGCTAAATACTGCATGTGTTGTGGAAATAAATTTAAATAAAATATTTAAACGTTTTTTTCGGGCAATCTCCAAACATAATATTTAAGCTCTTAAATAACTTCACACACTTGCTGCAAGGAAAACGTTTAAATTTTCAGAGGTAACAGCTTACGGCGTCTAAAAAATGGGACTAAATGGCATACAAAGGACATTCCTTTAGATGGTAAACCTCTTGCTTTAAATCGAAACTCAGCCAACCTATCTACTACTGATATGAGTCCATCTTTAATTGCCCAGGCTAACTGGACATTTGTGGAAAGATTGTTAAAGGTTTTTATTATCAGGCTACTATTAAGTATTTATGTAATTTCATCTTTATTCAATATAGGATATTAAAGCAAAGACGAAACGAATGCTTCTTGAGAAAATGGGAAATGAAGCGCTTGCATTGGGCTTAAAAGGTGATGCTTCATCAAGTGGTGTTGAGGAAAACACTCTTATAGCATCACTATGTGATTTGCTTGAAAAGGTGTGGTCTCATGGTCTGCAGAACAAACAGGGAAAATCTGCTGTATGGTCCCATCTTCAGTCGTATCTTGAATTGCAGGAAGCTCGCAATCCTTCAAGCAATATTATGAATAGCAGTTACACAACACCAGGTAAACATTTAAATTAAATTTGATGGGGTTTGGAATATTATTGCAAGAAATGAGAGTATTCAATGACAAAAAGTGACAAACAAGTCATTGAAGTAAAGTTAAAAAAAAAAAAATAAGTTTGTCGAATTAATGAAAAGCTATTCACCCTTATTCTCGTTGGCGTTTGTCGTATACGACTCATGTGTCGTGTCGTTGTAAAAACGATATTCAGATCTTTTTTGAACTTTTGTTAACGGTTTTGCTTCTTTTTCTCTGTGTTCACTATTATTTCAAATCGTTTGTCTCAAAAAAGTTACAAACACTGACTTAAAACCGAAATGAAATATTAGGCGTTTACGACAAATACCGACGATGTGTTATTGCACATTTCCTGATCGCTTGTTCTATTCATATCTTGTTAAAAAATTCTTTGAAAACAAAGAAAATAATAAGTTAAGCAACTTTAATTAACTTTTAGTCATATTTTTAGCAAATACATAATGTACATGATGGATATAGGTCCTAATTAAAAAAAAACACTTTGATTTTTTTTAGCATTAGCGTGGAACGTCATGAGGAAAAGAATGGATTGTAGGTTATGTGTGGTTTTTATTTGGTAGCCTTTTCCGTTATACGTACATAAATTTATCTGATTATACATATTTTGCTTTGTTTTACCGAATAACCTTAAATTAAATTCTGTGTATATTATAGATTAATAAATTTGAAAAATAACTTTAGATTTGTCAACAATTCGCGCTGAACCTGAATCTCCACAGAGTCCCAACAGAAGTCGATCACGAGATCGTAAAAAATCAATTGCTTCTGAACAACTGTGCCCTCTTCCAGAATCGCTTGAATTTGACATTAAGTGAGTTTGAAAGAATACATAATAATTGAAAATAATCTGTTAAATATAAATATAGGAACATCCTAGCTATGACTGATATAAAAACGCATATAGGTTACACCCGGGCTTGGGTTAGACTATCTCTAGAAAAAAAACTACTTTCGAGGCATTTTCGAACTTTGCTATCCGATCAAACTTTACTTAGATCATTCTACAAGAGATCAGCATTTCTTCGATGTGAAGAAGAAAAGGAGCAATTTCTTTATCACTTACTTACCCTAAATACTGTCGATTACTGTTCATTTACCAATACGTATCCCAATTCAAGTAAATGAATCCTCATATTTATACGTATATTAACTAATTAAACATTTTGTGTAGAACTTCCTTATCGTGTAGTAATTTTTCCCTCAAAAAAATATGGCAGCTATCAAACGTCTAGCAGTGTATGGATCCGCATTTCTGGCACTTTAACAGAAACGCAATGTATTCCAGTACCAAAATTATCACTTGAGTTCATTTTTCACGTAAGATTAATTAGAATATATCATTATATTTAATCTCTCTATTAATTAATATGTAGTATAAAAATATCGGCATACTTACAACTATGCGAATAGGACATGATAATTCAGGCACTTCAAATAAATGGATGGTTGATCTTGTTGTTATTCGAAACGAAGTAACAGGGCACGCTTATAGGTAAGATAATACTTAATAAATGATATGAAATATACGATGATTCAATACAGGTTCCCTTGCGGACGATGGCTGGGAAAAGGTGTGGACGACGATTCAACCGAAAGATTGCTGGTGGGCCACCGTGTTTTAGAAACTGTTGACAATGACGATATTATACAGGAGTGTAAAACCCCACCTAGAGCGCGAAGTCCAAGTATACAAAGAGTTGAACTATCTTCTTCGGAAATTCAAAATAAATTGGGCAGCTGTGTCAATGTAGTGGTAAAGTGGCATTACAAACCTAACCGAGAAAGAGATGTAGGATCGTTAACAAACCTTTTATGTGGGGATGATGGATTGGTTAAATGTTTGGAGCAAGTTTTCTTGTTTGGGTTTCGATCTTCTCGTTTTTTTAGCCGAAATTTTTACATTTGGGATTTTTTGAGTAAGTCTTTACAAAAATATTTTATATTCGTAAGAAATTACATTCAAGAACTATGGCTTAGTAAAAACCAAGGAACATTTCGAAGCCAGTTTGACTCAGGACCAAACTCCGACGGCCGATTCTTGTAGTGGTATACTTAGTGTTGGTACACAACGCAACGAAATGGCTGCTATTTGGAGGTACTATATACATTTGCTAGATGAGATTATTGCAGCTGGCAACACACTTGGCAAGGATGGAAAGTTTCAGTTGTTTATTTGTCTAAGCCTAAGGTAATTTAAGTTTATGGTTTGTATTAAATATAATATAATAACAACAATATAATTGATTTTAGGGACCATCTACTAACTCGTTTAGTTGTCCCTCTATCTCTTACCAAAGCTACACAGGAAATGTACGAAGAAGAAAGTTTTTTTAGACGGAAAGGTCTACTCACTTTTCTAGTGCATATACTAGAGCCATTGGATGATTTTCATATAGTTTTGGAGAACTCAATTACTCAGGGAATTTCATCGCAACTTTAAAGATATTTTGAAAGTTTGCAAGAAGAAAGGCAGGTCACAAATTTGATATCATTATAATATTTATAGTATATTCAAACGATTTATATTAAAATAGCAAAAATAAAACATCCAGTCAATATAAAACTAAAAGAACTGGAACGAAGGTAGCTTTTATGTAATAATAATTCATATACTAGAAGTTTAACTATTTTTAGATATTTTAAGAGAAACACGATGAGTTAATAATTGTCAATGTTTTATGTTTTTTAGACAATTGTCTCTATAGAATTCCAAAGATTACGCAATCTTGCGAATATGTGAATATGTATCTTTAAAGTGTATAGGTTTAAAACAAGATTATGTAAAATTGAAACAACAAAACAAGCCAAATGATATTAAATAAAGAGTTTAGTAAAAATATGTGCAGCGACGTTTACTTTTTTGCATGTACCCCTTTTAATCGTTGTCGCCGACGCACCACGTCTTATTGTAAGGCGAGGCCCCGGTTATAGCAATACGTAAAACACAACCCAACAATTTTGTTTCCTTTTTTGGAGCACTTAAATTTAATGGTTGCATTGTTATTGTGAAACAAGCATGACTGAGAGTGTGAGACGACAGCGGACAGATGGAGGCTCGATTTTACTTTACTGCCCATTTAAAAAAAAAAAAATATAACATAAAATACATTTTATCCCTATGGATTAAATACTCCAACCTGAAATCTGAAAAAAAAAAAAAAAAAAAAAAAAAAAAAAAAATTGGCGCTCTCTTACGGTTTATGCGTGGTACCATATAAAATAGTACCAACATTTAAGGAATGGAGTGTCAAATTTAGCCAAAATTTATTTTTTTATATTGCATTTGCATAATTAAATGTGCATTTAACTGATAAAAACAAAAGTTTCAACAAAACTGGATCATAAAATCGGGGGGGTAGCATGCCCCCGATACTCTATAATATTTAGGTATATGTAGGTATGTAGTGAGCGCAGAGGCTCAGTGGTTAGTGTGCTGCGGGCTGCTGTGCGAGGGGTCCCAGGTTCGATCCCCGGAAAATGTCAAATTACAACTTAAGGTTTTTTACACTGCGCCACAAACATCCGGCTCTAATTGTTCTGAAAAAGCTTCTAAATTCAGCCGTTCGGACTCGGCATGAAGTTGTAGGTCACTTCCATTCGTCTCAAAAATAAAAAAAAAACTCACACAAACGACTGGTTGTGAGAAGCTAGGCCTATGGTGTCTACATGGCTGTTGCGCCATCTATTTATTTCTATGTTATATGGGAGATATAGGCCCCTATTGTGAGTGACGATAGTTGATCGTTGATCGACCTCAAATTTCTTTTCAGTTTGTTCGTAATTGCCAGGAGAAGGTTCTTCTAAAAGAACATTTTGGGAAAACCCTCCGGAAAAGTCGGGAAAACGGAAAATCGAAAATTGTGAACGGCTGTGCCGATTTGGCTAAACATTTTTTCAGTTGTTCGTAATTGCCAGGAGAAAGTTTTTCCGAAAGAAAATTTTGGGAAAACCCTCCGGAAAAGTCGGGAAATTAAAAAAATCTAAAACTGAGAACGGCTGGGCCTATTTGGCTCAAATTTTTTTTCAGTTGTTCGCAATTGCCAGGAGAAGGGTTTTACGAAAGAAAATTTTGGGGAAAACCTCCGAAAAAGACCAAGAATTCGGCGAAAGCGAAATTGATGCGAGAATGCAAAATCATCATTTGGGATGAATGCACGATGGCGCATAAACGAGCTTTGGAGGCAGTTGACCGAACGATGAAGGATTTACGAGGTGATTCGAGACGATTTGGTGGGGCTATGATATTGCTCTCCTGAGATTTTCGTCAAACGCTTCCCGTCATCCCGAAATCAACTGCTGTCGTCTTTGTGGCGGCATGTCAAGAAGTTGAAATTGGCCACGAACATGAGAGTCGCATTGCAGAATGACCCTTCTGCTGCTGTTTTTTCGAGACAACTGCTGACGCTTGGTAATGGCCAAATTCCCGTTGATGTTTCGACTGGATTGATATCGTTCACGGCAAATTTTTGCGAGTTCATATTGTCGAAGGAGGAACTCATCACCAAAGTGTTTCCCGGTATTACACAAAATTATAAAAATCTCGATTTGATTAGTGAACGGGCAATACTAGCTGCGAAGAATAAGGACGTCGATAGCTTGAGTTTCATTATTCAAAGTCAAATCGCTGGAGAACTGCATTCGTACAAATCCTTTGACAGCGTGACCGACGAGGATAAATCGACCAACTATCCGACGGAATTTTTAAACTCGCTTGATGTGCCAAGCATAATTTACAGCTGAAGGTGGGATCGATCATAATCATGTTGCGGAATCTGAATCATCCGAAATTGTGCAACGGTACGCGGTTGTTTGTTAAGAAACTGATGAACAATGTGACTCAAGCGACGATCATCAAGGGCAAATTTAAAGGAAAGGAAGTCCTTATCCCACGAATTCCGAATTGTGCAGGAAAACAAATCGAAAAACATTGCTTATCACATTGCTCTCTACTGATTTCGATTCCATTCAAATAAATCACATTGAAATTTGAACTATCTGTGTTTTATTATCACTCTGGAGTTTATCTGAAGGCGTTAAATTGGGGCGGGACGAAGTTCGCCGGGTCCGCTGGTTTATCATATATTTATTTCTACCAAGTCATTCGGCTGACTTCATCTTGCTGGCTGTCCAAATGAACGGCTGGCTGGCGAGGTTTCAAAAAAACATGCCTTATATCATTTTCGAAAGCCCGGAATCTGTTATTTCATATTATTTTTAAATCAAGTTATTCCTGTTAATAGTTTTTGAAAAAAAAAAAACAATTTCAAACTTGAAATTTAAGGGCAAAAATTGGGGTGAGTACAATAATTTTGGCGATGAAAACTAATGATGGATACATAAACAAAAACAAACGCAGCACCAGGCGAACATATGATGTGAATATGAGGCCGATAGCTACAGCGGTTCACCTGTTATTATCGGACTTACATACGCACCAACCTTTTTATGTACACCCCTATCGTGGAATCCGCCGGGGGGAATTATTCACGGAAAAGAATATTTTGGTATCGTCAAAATCGCAAAGTGAACAGTTCCCCGTTCGGGAAAAATTCAATTTAAAGGTACATTGAAACTCATTCACTTTACCCACACGGGGAACTGTTCACTTTGCGATTTTGACAATACCAAAATATTCTTTTCCGTGAATAATTCCCCCCGGCGGATTCCACGATAGGGGTGATGTGATAGGTAAGTATAAGTATACTAGCTGGATCCGGCATAACTCCGTTTTGCCCGCAACAGTTGGCCACCACTCCCAACGCCAGTGGGAAATGGGAATAAATTGATTGCATACATCTAAAATACAGCAATACGAACAAAACAAAACAAGAATCATGAAAATCGGCCCAACGGCTATCGAGTTATAACGTCATCGAGATTCACCCAATAGAAGATGTTTTTTGTATGGGAGGCGCCAACCCCATTTGTCCAATTTTGACGAAATATACTTTACATCCTATATTTTCATACCTATTAAATATACACACAAAATTTCATAAAAATCGGTCGAGTGGTTTCGGAGAAGTTCGACCACTAATACCGATATTAAGATAATTTATAAACTGCAGAAACTTAACGGAGGACTTAAATGTAGATACATATACTTGTTCAATCACCCTATTGTAATACTCTAATGTAATACTTTGTTACCTGTACGTATTCATTCTGATTGACATTATTCAATATACTTTCGGTCTCTTCTTGGCCGTATTTCATTACAAAAGGACGCGTTTTAATTATCTTTAAACTTTTCAGCTGCGATCTACAAATGTTATAGGCAGCGCAATATTTTTCTCTCGACTAAAAATTTAGAATACATACATAATGTACGAATAGCATATGCAAACGCACTTACTACAAGCGATCTATAGGCGTATTTTTTTGGGAATCTATAGCTAGCTCACTTTTACTTTTACATGCAAAACTGGTATACTCACTTTTGGTTTTGTTATACTCACTTTTGGTTTTACATGCAAAACGGTTATACTCACTTTTGGTTTTGTTATACTCACTTCCCAAAAAAATACGCCTTATGTAAGTTTTAGACTTTGGTATATATACAGGGTGTCCCAGTTAAGCGGTATAATACTTTAAGGGAAGAATCCTGAAGTTCCGCCGAGCAAAAAATTGTATGGGGGTCTATTCTCGCCATATTTTTTGTTATAGACCTCTAATTTGGAGGTGCTACCACTTAAATCGCTATAACTTTTAAACTATTTTAGGTACAAAACATGTAAGTGAATTTTGAAAAGAAAGGAAATATGGTGAGAATAGACCCCCCTGCCCCAAAATTTTTGTTCAGGAATCTTCCCTTAAAGAATTATCCTGCTTAACTGGGACACCCTGTACATATATACGTTGCGTTCATGAAAATAGTAGTGCTGCTCTACACAAAACTTTGACCAAATGAAACGGTACTTTTTCCGTTGAAAAATATAAGGATGCAAACATTTTGTTCAGAATGCAAAGAAGAGAATAAAAATTTGAAAATTCCGTTACTTTCGGTCAAAATGTATTTACTTTTGACTATTTTAGAGAGATCCACTACTATTTTCATGAACACAGCTGTATGTATGTACTTATTCTTATTTTTTAAGATTTTCCAGGAATCCGACTATAATATGAATACATATACATATTGTAACAACAATTTGTAACCACAGGCCCTAACAAATGCGCCTGAAGAAGCTCGTAGGCGACTGGTTTTACCCCCAGCCCTTCACCCTTCGGCACGGTTTGCTTTCTGCTCACTCCACCACTTGAATTAGGTATACATACTTATGATCACGCATTAAACTAATCACGACGTACAACACCAGCCAGAAGCTGATAAGACATTTTCAAGCATATCAAATGAAAAAAAAAAGGGCTGAAGAATGAGGATTTTTTCCCAGACCCTAATGCAATTTCCAATAAAATGGATAATGTCTTAATTAGCTGTGCTTAGTTACATACAACCAGAATGCACAATCTCGTGACTTGTTGGAATTCATTATACACATCACTACACTTGACCTTGAATAACAAATGCCATTCATTATTATTTATTTGCAGTGTATTACAAATGCATCTTGCCGACCCACTTCTCCATTTTAAATCTCACTGCCAACCTGTCGTATCCAACTTGTTACAATAGTGCCCAAACAAAATAGAAAATAGATATCTAAATGAGATACACGAGCGCATATGTAGGTACATATATGTTTCTACACGCATCTAATAGTATCGATATCGACATATCCAACTAAGAGTTTTGTACCCACAAGAAAATACAAATATGTACCCATATTACAACAAAATAACGTTTCGATTACTTTATAAGCCACAAGCTTTCTTAGTATAAAGCCCTACTTTTTTGATTTATCAGATGTTTTACCAGCAGATACTATCTGCTTAGGGTAGTGTTTGTTTTTATTTTAGCTTGAATAACAAGCTACCAAAACAAGTTCTTAATAGCTTAAATAATCAAATTAAAAAAAAAAACCTCTTTGTTTGTACATACCAAAAGTTTATATTTGAATGTAAGTATAAACAATATTTGAAGCTCATAACCTCAGAATGAAGAAAAACAAGTAAAAGTGAAACAACTTTGAAAGATTTTAAAAAATATTGGCAACGTATACAATATCTACACGTATGTATAATTATTAATAAAAATAAAATTAGTTGATAATTAAAAAGTTATATGTAGATACATATTACCTATATAGCTTGGTAGATAAATACTATGCAGTGGAGGTGTTCATTCCTCAAGCGGTATTCATTTTTGCTCGACCTACCATTATTATGTATTTTATGTATACTGAATGTAAAGGAGAAATACCAAGTTTAATCAGGAATATTCAGTAACTATATTAGAATACGTATCTTATAATAATATGTATTTATGCAGTTTCAAATTTATATGTGTTAAGCGTTCCCTAAACCAAACCTATACTTGTGGTTAATAATACTACACCATTGATTTGAACTGATAGTGCTATTTTAATTCATGACGCTTTAATTCTTAAATGTTCAATTTAGTAATCTATGCTTTTGTGTGGATACCAACTTAAGTTTCATAAAGTACCTAAACAGTGCAAGGATTTTAGCAAGATTCAAGTAAACCCGATTTTAGCATTTGTTAAAATTCATGAAATTTATTTGACTGCATTTATGATAATATACTAAATACCTACTTAGTTTTAATTCAACCAAGAACCCTACCGTAGTTCATTGCTATATGAATTTATACCTCAGATCGATTACAACTACGAGCAAGACAACGGAACAGATGACAACGCCAACAGAAAGGTACTCAACAGACAATAAGAATCTTCAAAAGCTTTGAAGCGCTACATATAAATGTTTTGCAGCAGTTGTCGAATCAGCTAATCCACCCACCACCCTCTTCGGTGTTAGAACTTTAGAGAGCGTCATAGTCATTATATGTGTATAAAACAAACGCTAGTTCAAATTGAATCTTTAGTTAGAGCCGGATTGTCATTACGTTTGGTTTGTGCGTGAAGTTAGTACCCAGTACGGATAACAAGTACTGCTAAAACAAAAACTGAGAATGATGCTGCGTCGTTGAGTGATTAAGAAAAGAACACAATCCTAAAAACATCAAATCCGTAAGATCTTCGCGCACACCAAATAACAACATAAAAATATAAACGTTATATGTGAATAGTTAATTAAGTGAATGAATGTGAAGTTAAGTGACCCGAAACGCGATATATCGCAAGCGATGGATTTATAGCTTTAATCTGTTAATATAGTAAAAAGATACAAGGAATATAACACAACATTGAAGCAAGACAATAACTGGTAAGTTTATATTTATGTCAGAATTAAAATCCATAGGTATACATAAATATATATAACAGAGTTTGGATAATGTATACATTTTTATTCTGAACAGAATTATTATAGGTGTGTTTATTCTCTCTTGTTACAGGTAAGCTATTTTAGTTAAATAAAAAAAAAATAACTATTGTGCCAAAGTTTGTATAGCAGTGCTTTAAGACTTACCTATTCAGAACAGTAGCATACTGCAGCATAAAATAAGATATTCTTCAAGAGAGATGCAAAATATTTAACAATATAACATGCTTACACATATACATATTATATGTATATAGGTAAGATCGAAGTAATATGTCGATATTTATTATATACCTATTACTTTACTCAAAGTGGATTTTTTTTAGATTAAGTTTACTTTACGAGCACGTTGTTCTTTTCCGTACGATTGAGCGATTGAAATTTACTTATCAAAAGCCCTTGATTATAAATTGCTAGGGTTTCTTTTTTTATTCGCAAAATTGTGAAGAACAACCAAGAGAAAATCAATACCACTTTACAATTTGTTGCAGCACTGGCAGACCTGCTGCTTTGTTTAGGAAAGTTATTGTCAAGTTCAAGACGTTAATTTATCAAAGTCAACAGTGTGGAACTTTATTGTATTGAAAATATCATTTGCTTTGCACCCGTTGTTATTAGTGCTAAAATGGGGAACTCACCGACTCTATATTATATTTTGTAGATTCCATTATGGCATCGTTGAAGACTTTACTAGTGCTTACAACATCTAGCTGTATCTTGTTGATGACAAAAGCTGGTGATCCAATAGGTAATCAATGCTAGTATGATTACATATTTTATGTAGAGTAGTTAATAATGTTCTGCACAAAATCCGATCATGTATCTAAAGCTATTCTTATTTTATAAAATATGTACATATATAATTTTCATTTGTGCCAGGTACTGGTGGACCCAGTTTAATAATAGAAGGAAAAGATGCATTGCTCACTTGCGTAGTTACTATTCCTTATCTGAATAATACCGTATTATGGCGAAAAGGTTCAAACGAAATTTTATCCGCTGGTATGAACAGAGTCACCAAAGATAAGCGCATAGAAATACTACACGACGACAGTAAGTTCCAATTTCACCTAAGCGGCTATGTGACTTAAGTAACTTCATATACAGATCCTAATGTAAAGACTGGAAATGGAGGTGATGTCTGGGTTTTGCTTATAAAAGATACTAAGCCGACGGACTCGGATGTTTATGTCTGCGAAGTTAATACGGATCCAGTACTCCGCAGCTTCGAAACATTAACAGGTAAAGTTGAGAATCTTGCACACTCATGTTTGGCAGTTTTATGCTCTCATATTCATAGTGCGGCCATCTTTACAAAGTCTTCCTAGCGAAGAACATTCAACGAGTTCAACACAATCACACGTGGCTGATATAGGTTTGTAAGACATTTATATTTATTCAAAATCAAAAAAATTTCATATTTTTGCAGCTCCTTCCCTACAACAGTTATCTCACGATTTCACAGACTGCTGTGAGTCATACAATGTTACGAAAGAATGCATTGGCTTTTGCAATATTCATAATATTATAGATGGAACAACTGGAGTTGAACCAGAAGTGTGTGAAAAAGACTTTCCAAAAATTGTTAAGTGTATGGCGGATGGCCGCAACCACATACCTTGTTGTGAACGAAAAGGTATACCCGATTTGTGTCAGGATATGTGCCGCGGCGAATATACACCATTTACCGACCTTCTTAAAACAAGAGTTTCCTGTATACAACACACTTTACCTGGACTTCTATGTATTTTGCAAGGAGTTCAAAAAATCCCAAGTTCGCCAACTGATATATACGTAGAAACTATTACAGATACCTCATTGGAAATTGGATGGTCACCACCCGAAAAACTTCCAGAGACCGTCATATTTTACACAGTAAACTTGACTGCCTTTCATAATTTCGATCCAGACAAAATACCAAGCGATATTATACCACCGACAATGAATATCGTTGTTTCCAGCGATATCAATACTCATATTGTCTCGGAACTAAAACCTTTTACTATGTACTCAGTTACAGTGACCGCTCACAATGAACATGGCGATAGTTTGCCAAGCCAGCAAGTACGAGCACTTACTTTTAGCACAGAAGATATTATACAGAAAAATCAGCATTTAACAGCTGTTATACCAAAGCTGCCTAATATAAGAAGCTGTTGTGAAAAACGTGGAATGGCGCACAGATTGTGCTTAGATAAAATGTGCGATCCTAAGAAAGCAAGCTTAGCTAGCTTACCAGATTTTATGGTATGCGCCCCATGGTCAAATATAACTTTTAACTGTCTTGCGAACGATATTGATCACACAACATGCTGTAAAGCAAGGGGAATACCATCCACTTGCTTACCTTTGTGTTCAGGACAAATTTCCACTCTTAATTTTAGCTTATTTAA
This sequence comes from Cheilosia scutellata, assembly GCA_955612985.1. Taxonomy (NCBI): domain Eukaryota; kingdom Metazoa; phylum Arthropoda; class Insecta; order Diptera; family Syrphidae; genus Cheilosia; species Cheilosia scutellata. The sequence continues at coordinate 102,538,986 of OY015313.1, forward strand.
GTAAGAAATATTACTTTTTTTTTTAATAAATAAATACATAGTTCCCCTATTTGGTTTTGAAATAAAGGTGCCTGCGGTTCATGCCAGATTACAGTAGTTGCCTTCTACAGGGATATGATGTTCTCCCAGGATATCCAAGAAAATTAAAAACAATTGAAGTATCGTCTACTTTTGCAATCTTAGATTGGAGACCACCAAAGATTCGTCCCGAAACCGTAATGCAATATAAATTCCATTTTCGAAAACTAGCTGAAGATAACGAATACACAGCGGTTAAAAAGGTTTTATATATATAAAAATGAAGGTTATATAATGATAACAACATTTTTTATTTGTATTAGGAAAGATGGCCTATAATATTAGAGAACTTAGAACCGGGAACATATTATGAATGCTACGTAATTGCTTTAAATGCTCATGGCCAGGGAATGCCATCATCCAGACTAGTATTCCGAACAAAATTCCGGGTAAATGAAAATTTATTTTTAAAATATTACAAACCGTTAACATATTATGTATATTATATTTATAAAAGGAAAACGTCGATCAGGAATCATCTCCTTACAATATGAGTAAATGCTGCCATGCCTCGGGACTTTTGCCTCAGTGTTCTCCACTTTGTTCATACAACATGAAATTAAGTGATATGCAAAATTTAGGACCAACCTGTCAGGCAGAAATGGGTTAGAATGCATAAAAGGAGATACTATTCTATGTAGGGTTAATATAATATTATGATATTTCTTAGCAATTATAGTTAAATGTGCGGCAGGAGCGCGTGACCATATTCCTTGCTGCAATAGGAGAGGTGTAACACCTTTATGTATGCCTCTTTGTCGCGGTATTTTACCTTCTACTTCGCATTACATCACGTCATCTGAATGTTTATCATATGCAGGAAATATTTTACAATGTTTTGAGGACGGTAAAAAAAAACGCGTCCCTGAAAGCGTTTTATAAATGATTATATTCTATTTGTTTGCTTAGGAACCGAAAACATCCCCGGGCCACCGGAAGATGTTCATATTACACATGTTACAAATAACAGTATAACCTTAGAATGGATACCTCCATCTACAGATATTGCAAACTCAACAGATGAATATGAATACATAGTGCAATATGGAAGGGTAAACAATATGACCATGTATGAGACTGTATTAAAGTCGGAGAATGTAAGTAGTTTTTTCTTATTACCACCTACAATTATAATGACCACACTCACAAATTATATCTCTTAAGGAAATACACACCAATGAGACTACATTGGAACTTTTATCATTAGATCCTTCTTCTCTATATAGAATATTGGTGGTAGTCCGTGGCACTTACGGGACATCTTTACCATCTTCTATGCTTGTCGTCAACACTACTGATTTTAATAAATTTAGTAAGTATCCATTCACGGGGTTAATAGATTATCCACATTTGAATTATTCAAAAATTGTGTCTTCAGATATTTCTGCAACTTCGTATGGTGTACCTTCACCACCCCATTCTTTGAAAGTTTCCTCGCATAGTGCTAATTGGGTTACAATATCATGGCAACCGCCAGAATTTTCTCATCCGCATGAAACCATTTCGTATGGGTAAGCCATGCGAATGAATTTTTCTTAAATGTATACCTACTGATAGAATACAATTTTTAGAGTTTACCATAAACCAACGCCTACTGGTAATTTCACTGTTATAAAAACCCGACATTTATGGGTACGTCTCGAGAATCTTAAGCCTAATTCGCAACATATTGTATATGTGGAAGCGATCAGCATAAAAGGAATATCATTACCTTCAGAGACATTGGTTGCGTGGACTGATCCGGCACTACCAGCATTTGTTGAAGTGAATTTAACATCTTAATATACATAAAATGTAAATATAAAATTCCGATTTTAGCCTCCCACCATACAACCTTCCGAAATTCTTTCCGAGGGAGGATCTATGACGGTTCTTTGTCTTGCACTTGGAAATCCTGCACCAATGATATCTTTGTATGTTGGAGGACATTTGGTACGGCAAGATACATCAAGGCATATGGTAACAGTCATACATAATATAACTACAGATATGGAACATGTATCTTGCTACGCCGACAACGGTTACGGGATGCCGATGCAAGCTACCCGAAAAATAAAGATAAGCTGTAAGTTAAACACATATATCTGCCAATTAACACGGACTGAGTACAGCTATATATTTTTTGAAAAATGCAAAGCAAGAGGACAATGTTTTTTTTTAAGGTACCTAAGCAACAATTTGTGTTAACTATTTCAAAATGTGTTTTTAACAATGTCCCCGAAACTATACTGAAATGCTTCTGTGATGTTGTATGCCAGGATTTACCACTATCTGCTTGCTTTGAAGATATTTGAAACCGTTTTTTTTTACTTTTAAATTCATTTTTATTAATTCATTAGTTAACTTGCATACTAGACAAAAACGACTAAATCTAATTTATAACTACGCTCGCGGCAAGGACTCTAAACTCCAGTATAATCATTTTCGGACATTATGCCGTACGTTTAGGATCAAACTTTTATATTTATAAAGGTTTAATGAAAATAGGATTACGTTACGTTGATTATGTACCCGTGTCTCGAACATCGGCAAACGTCAGTTCAGTACAAAATCTGTCAAAATGAACGGGTGAATAACCACTTCGCATAGTATTTCATGATGGAATAAAGAGCGGATAGGTATTACCTACCGCTGTGAGTTTATAAGATTTAACATGTAAAAGTACCTACCTATACCTGAAAACGGTTAAAAGAAGTCCTCTCACAAAATTGTATTTGCCTGGGTCTTCGATTGGACGCTATCGTGTTTTCAACAGACAGACAACTAGACGGACATGGATAAATTTTATCCTGATTCAGAATACATTATGTATAATTATATACTTTATGGGGTCTCCGTTACAAATGTAATGACAAAGTGAATATATAATACAAACACCTATTTTATTATTGAGAAGAAGAGGCTATGTTAATTGACATTTTATGCAAAATCACGTTTGGTGATATTTTGCAAATTGATCCTCTATGTATCAAGCACATCGAACACAGAGTTTGTGGTATTCATATACTACCTACCTATATTTGTATCAAAAACTAACTATAATCATTTCTTCTTGTCTTATTAAATAGATGCTCCTCGTGTGCAGGCTTCCGGTATAACTGTAGCTAATATAGGTGAGAGTGTAGACTTGAAATGCACAGTGCGGTCTGTTGCTCAGCCAAAGACTATGTTTTGGCGTGATCAAGATGGGCGAGTTGCAGTCATACATGGGGGAAATTACGATATATCCATAAAACATAATGTGTCGGATCCATCGCAGTATATAATGAACCTACGCATTCTAAATCTACAAGCAGCTGATGTCGGCGACTACTTTTGCCATGCGGAAAATGCTCTCGGATCTGCAAGTAGTCCTGTTTCAGTAAGGATTAGGAGCACTATTCTAACTCACAACATTTCGGAATGTTGTGTTAATCAAAATGTATCAAGTTCTTGCATGATAGCTTGTAGCTTCTACATTGACATTGATGCCGTAATCAACAAACCTGAGTGCATTGATGATTTTGATAAATTAATGAAGTGTGCTGCTGATGGGTCAGATCATCGAAAATGCTGTGCAGACAGCCATGTCCCAAGAAAATGTTTAAATTGGTGTAGAGGGGAGTCTGTTCTTAACGCTGAAATTTGCAGTCTTCAGCACACAAGAACTATAATTGGTTGTTTCGAGACAAATCGTGAAAAGCTGCCAGGTCCTCCAAAAAATTTAGCAGTGAATGTATTATCTAACAATGCGGTGAAAATAAGGTTTGTCATACAAAAAATGAAGCAAAAATAAAATCAATCTTTACAGCTGGGACCCTCCGTCTAAGAACCCGACTGCCGTCGATGGCTATAGGATATTTTATCACGAGGCGACAGTAAGCGAAACCGTAGAGCAAGCAATTAATGCCACGGAAGTGAAACGAATTGATGTCAAGGATAGAAGCATAAACATTAATGGTCTCAAACACGATGTTCTCTATGAGCTAGTTGTAAAAGCTGGTAATTCTTTCGGTATGTAAGCAATCGTGCTTGTATACTGTAGTAGTGTAGTCCCTTTTAACACAAAACTCTATAAGAGAAACTGTTTTTTCTCATATACATACATACATTATGTACATACTAATTTGATTTGGAACGTATCAAACAATATTATTATGTAGACTTTCTTCCCAGTTCTTATTTGTTGTGCATACTTTTTTTTAAATTGTGGATTGGCCCTAGATTGGCGCTAGAGATCTAGCGGCAGCGGCAAAGTGACATTGGAACCAACTTGAATTTGTATTATTTCATCTTCATGAGAGTCAAAAATGTATTTTGTGATCATGTTGCATAATTTATAATTTATATAAACAAATACAATGTATTTTAATTACATAGAAGTTTGAATTCCCATTTTACACCAAATTAGAAATATTTGACTTCTGCATTTTCACTTTTATTTTGACAGTTCGTAATTTTTTTCAATCTAGCAGTTCATTTTGCGCTAGATTGAAAAATTTTCCAGAAAAGGATATTTCACAAAATGTGCTAGAGATCTAGCGCAAATGTTGAAATGTCAGTTTTTTTTATATGGAGTTTGGCATGCCGCTAGTCATCTAGCGGTCAATGGAACGCGGCCATTAATTTGAGTAGGTGTAACTGCACCAAAATTACAGGTAAAAGCTGGGCCGACAAGTTTTTTTTTATCTACATAATAAGTGTAAAATATTTAGGTTTACACACATATACATATTTTTGATAAATTTATATATATATTTACATAATTTACCACTTAAGGCGCCAGTATACTCACCGAACCCGTTCGGTTTACTATCGGAGAACATGAGTTGACATCAGAGACACATGCAAGTACTGCAGGCACTGTTAGCGGTATTATAGCAGGTATTTTGGCTATTATTCTCGCAGCTTTGGGAATATTTTTATATAAACGGAGAAGATCATATGAAAAATCGTCCATTGGAGTTGCATTTGAAAATCCAAGCTACCTTAGAGCAATTGAACAAGTTCAGGTTAGTAGAACGCATACGTTTAACGAATTAAATTCGATTTAGTACAAAGGCAAATAGCAGGTACCTAGATCTACAAATCTGGAAAATTTCAGACATTAAAACCAAAAACACTATTTTTGTATAAATACGGAACAACAAATTTAGAAATAGTTCACGTCCATATTAGTGAACTATTTTCAAATATCAAAATGTTCATTTGTAAAATTCGCTATGGACATTTTACGCCTTAAATAATTATTTCTCTATATCGACGTCATTTTCGTCTCTATTCAACGAATGTTTTTTTCTTATTTTTATACATATCTATATGTACATATTTTCATTGTATATATTTTTTTTAACAGATAGCAACTTCACAAGCAAATTCTTCATCACCAACTCTAGTGCCCACAAATTCAATGCAATCAAACGCTAGTAGAACACCTGCGAATAAAACAAGTTTTGATGAGAGTAATAAGACACATATTACAGATACTCAAACAACTGGATCCCTAAATTCTGCGCTTTATGAGGAGTTGAAATTTGGCAAAGAAGGTAGGTAGATGGAATCCTATTTTTAAAAATCAATTAAAATGTTTCTTTAAAAGTTTGAGTTTATTAAAAATGCCATAAGCTGTTGTGTATTCTATCAACCTGTCAGTCGAATACGCTGCCGCAACGGATGCGACGGATTGATTTACTAGACATTCGCATGCACATGCGAATTTCCGATATAATATTGTAGATTCGCATGCATGCGAATTTCCGATATAATTTAGGAAAAGCTACTTTATAGCTAGACATTCGCATGCATGCATGCGAATGTCCGGTACATCGACGGATTCTATGGGTGGGGGCCTTTACACAGCTACACTTTGACTAAACAGTAGTCAGTTCGTTCACTTTATGATCTTTTTTTTTGTATGATGACGGTGAGTGCCAAGCTCCTTTGTCGGATCCCGCCCTTACTTATTTACATTACTTTAGATAGCGCTCACAGTCCGGAGTGGACCACGGCCTTCCCCAACAAGTCCCTCCAGTCAGCTCGGTCCCCAGCTAGCTGCCTCCAGTTACGCACACCCAGTTGGTTGTGGTCGCTCTCCTGCTTCGTTGTGCCTCAGGGGTGACCTCAAAGACTCGTCGGGCTGGTGCGTTTTTGTCCATACGCTCCACGTGACCCAGCAATCTCAGTCGCTGTATCATGAGCTTTTTGACTAGGTCAACGTCGCTATATAGGCGTTGAATCCTCCTGCACGCTCCGTCGATACAAACTGGACCGAAAATCACTCGAAGAATCTTTCTCTCAAAGCGTGCCAAGTTATTTTCATCAGGACCGGGATGATTATCCACTTAATTATGGTGATGCGTTTGCTGAGAGATTAAGGGAGACGCAAAGGTTCCGGTAGTTTCTTGCGATCGTAGTCTTACGACGTCAAATCTTTTAACAGCCTCCGTTGGGTGTTGTTGCGCATCTGTTGGCTACTGCTACGTAGTGGTCTAAGTCTTTGTTGGCCGCTCAGAACTTTCGGAAACCCAAGACACTGGAGGCATGCTGGGCATCTACCCAACAGTGGTTAATTTGGGTTACCGTTGTCTGGAGATCGCCATATCCCCTTGGGGTGTGCGGGAACCCGTGTGCTGGTGATGATCATTTCCGATCCCGCCCACATTTTATTAAATGCTCTCAGCAGGCAATAAACTTCTATTTACCAAATTTCAAGGCTAAAGCTGCCATAAATGTTAGGGTATGCCTAATATGTACATATTTTAAAATTTGGATATTCAGCGCCATAAATATAAAAAAAAAACTTTTAAACTTTGGATTTACGTACACTTTTCACTTAACACATATATTATTGTGTAGGTTTTAGGTCAATCGAGCGACTACTTTTCGAAATTCGACGTGTCGAGAAAAAGCTTTTGCAAAGTTTTTTTTTGTATTGGGAAGGTGATCAATCTTCGCAGGAACTCCCTTATATATACCTAAGATTACCTGAAAATTTGAGCTCAATCGGTTGGGTGGTTTTCGAGTTAAAATCTTTTTAATTTTGTTTGTATGGGTAGTAAACGAATTTTTGAAATTGAATGAGTAGCTCTAGAAGTCTAGAGCGTATCCCCTAACAAATAAACTTTGCCTATTTATATGTATTAACAGTGTGATGTGATAAGTAGTTCATCCATGATATCTACTTTAAATTAAAGTTTTTAAAAAGCGAGCTCATTTCATTATATGTAACGCCTTTACTGGCAAAACAAATAAAAAAAAAAATTGTTGGCGCAACAGGCGTGTAGACTAGACACCAAAGGCCTAGCTTCTCACATCCATTCGTTTGTGTGAGTTTTTATTTTTGTGACGAAGTGGAAAACACCTTAAGATGTAATTTGTGTTTTTTCGGGGACCCCTCGCACAGTAGTCCAGCACACTAACCACTGAGCCAATGCGCCTTTACTGGCATACTGGGGCCCAATTTCGCAAGAGAGTCTTAATATGTAATGTAAACCTACTTACACGAAAAATAGTATTCACTATCTTGTTTCTAATCCGCAAGCGTAAAGGTGCTAGTATAGGTACATATCATGTGGCAATCCTTTTCTCTTACTAGTCGCGTGTGATAGCATGTACTATTTGATTGTAAATGCAAATAGTTGGTGAGGTGACACATTTTGCATAAACTGAAAATTCATTATCGCCACAAATTCAAGTCTGGTCAGAATTTAATAGTTTTATTACATTCAGTAACCCCAATTCTATTTTTGAATGTTTTAAACTATTAATATTAACTATTTTTGTATTAACTTTTATTTACAATCTTAAGAGCCTCTTAAAGTAAAGGTGCAATGGGTGAGTACATCGGTAGATTTGCAACCTACCTGCAATTTAAATGTTTTTCATGATAGTTTTTTTTTTAATTACTATCATTAATAATAATTTTAACAATCAACTCAATTGGTATCTTTCTAGGCATATGAATTTTAGCACTGGTCCATGATATCTAGTCACACATTTCAGTCTGTGGTAAGTATTGAAGATCTATAATTTGAATGCATTTCGCATTTGTATTCTTTTTTTTGAAAAGGACTGCCAAACAAACGTGCAATAAGTTGATACAAAATGTAGGTACATCATCAAAACGAAATGGATGCGCTTGGATACGATTTAGCTCCAGTACTTTTAACTATCCATAGATATTGATTACTTATTACATTATGTACATTTAAGAAAAGTAATTATAAACACTAGCAATTTTTACGATCTAATATTATAGCTGTAACTATAAATAAAAATGTGAAATAGTATTGGTATAGCACTGACAATGAATCAAGAAATGTTAAATATTTTGAAATATGTAGTACATTTATACATACATACTTAAATAATAAGCGGCTTTATACCGTATATATATAATGAAGATATGCATAAATATTAAATATGAATGTAATTTTTATCTATCTGGGGTGTATTGTATTGTATGTAATGTATATCCAATAAATATTTATAAGCAAAATAGTAGCTACCTAGTTAATTACCGAACAATCAATGGTAATATATACTACGCTAAAAATAATCCGATACATTGACGAATCACGAATCTTGAGATAAAAATCAGTTATCCGAAGTCTTAAAAAGGTAACAGTATAAGTGGTAGATCTTATTTAGACTTAAATTTGTATCGCAAGGATGCCTAAAGTATTTATGAAAAACTTTCACACTATTCATTCGGACTTTTTTGTGAAGAAAAAAACGCGATAACAATTATTCATATGGATAAATTGAACTCTGATGTTCTTTTTAGTTTTCTTTAGCGTCTGGAAATAGGTCTAAAAAAACCAACAATCTGTAAAAAGTTTGATAATGAAATAACAATAACAAAACACATTTTATTTCGACAGCAAAAATACTTTACGAGATATTTAAAAAAATAATTTGTTTCCAAACTTCAAAGCCAAATGAAAACCGATTTGGTGTTTACTTACTTTTGACGCTCACAGTAGATAGTAGGTATATAATACTTGCGCCTAAAATATTGAAAACAACCAAAATCAATTCATTGCATTAAACATTTGCATTATGTGGTTTTATATTTAAACAAGCAGGGATGAATATACAGACACACAGCAAGATACATAATTATGTATATAGGAAAATCACAAAGCAAACAATTATATTTCAACGAATTAAAAGGGAAAACACCTAATTTTTGCTGTTCTATATAACTTGGCTCTTTTTATACCCGGTACCACACTGTGGTGAGGGTATATTCACTTTGTCATTCCATTTGTAACGCCCATAAGGAGGCGTTGTAGGTATGACAAACTATATATATTATTGATCAACATCACTTAGTCGATCTAGCGATTTTATGTCTGTCTGTTCGTCTGTCTGTCCGTCTGTCCGCACGATTGCGGCCGTAATTTAAGAGCTATCGACTTGAAATTGGGTACGTAAGCTTTTATCCACCAAACTGAGGCTAAGTTCGAAGATGAGCAAGATCGGATGAAAACTACTACTACCTCCCATACAAAAATATCGGATTTATATAGCTTTTTGATGTTAAAAATTAAATTTAAATACCTACAGTAAAGATAGCAAGTTTAAACTTTGCACATATTGTTTTAATAATATTTAAAAAATTTTGACAAACAATGAGCTTGGTCGAATAAAAAGTACCCATACCTCCCATACAAATATATAATTTTTTAATACTAAAATATTTTTTTTATTTTACAATAATATAGTACCGGGTATTTTTTTTTTATGTTTTTGGTGGGATTACATATTCGACAATCATTAGGTAACAACTAACAACGCGATTAAACATAAAGTAATTTAATATTAAGAGAAACCTTGGAATAAATTGTGCGATAAAAAAATAGCAATAAGAAATAAATTTATGAGTTCTAATATACAATTTAATAAAAAAATGGTGTACAGTTAGATGGATAGAAGTTTACCTTTTTTCCTCTGACGTAGGTACCTACAAAGGTATATAAACTATAACCACCTTTTGGTACACAATAAATCACGAAATATGTAGTTATGTATAGGTACGTATTTAGTGGCATTATATGGAGACGTTAAAAAAGGTTATCCTATTATACATATTATTAAGTATGTTCTATCTAGGTGAATATTTGGTAGCCAAAGTAATAAGGGCACTACTTTCTCTTTCCACTAAATCTGTGGGATATCCTTCATATATACTAAAATATTCTACCTATACATATATACCTACCTATACATAATTCTACAAACAAGAGTGCAACAGCGGTCACAACGGTCAGTGCACGAAACGGTTTTCGTTTATAGATAAATTTAAATAAAATGTTTAAGACGTAGTATACCTATATGCATACGTTTATATTGTACCTGCTCCAAGAGAGCGAAAAACCGCGGAACAAAGCACGATTTCCCCATTATTCCTGCCGTGCTTTTTCTAGTTTTAACGTAATTTAATTCAATGGGGTTGGTAGTTATGTTGTTGCTAGTATTGTATTCCTTCTAGCAATAGAGTTGACGGGTCATCGAATGCGACCGCACAAAACAGAATTTGCGGAGTGCCCAATCGGTGAAGTTAGACTTTAACTATACTAAATAGGGTGTGATTACTCAGAGTTACAAATAGTTAAAGTTAACATTTTTAATTCTATCGACAAAACGTTTCTGTATTTTTTTTTAGTTTACTTTATTGTTACTACAATCTGTTTGCTTTTTCTTGATATATGTTCATATTTGTGAATAAGTATAAGCATTAAATTTGCAAACAGCTTTAAATGTAACAAACAAAATACACGTTGTAATAGTTCACTTAAATAAAAGCATTTGGCCATGTCCATCGTAGCAGAACAGTTGCAAGAACAGATATCCCCCACATCTAAGCCTGATGGACAAATTCCAGAATCTTTACTAGTTGGAGAATCTGACGAACAAACCAATAACTTATTACCAAAAGTACAACATATATCCAATATGAAAGACAAGCCATTGGATATACAAAACATAAACCGTACCACACAGTTAATTAGCGCCGAAGAGGAAGAAGACTTTGAGAGTGCAGAAATACAGCGCAGGAATAACGATCCTGAAACATTTGTGGGTGGGAGCAATAGTGTCGGTGGTGGTATTGGTGGTGGCATTAGTATTGGTGGTGGTAGTGGACAAAATACACAAGCGGCTGACTACTGGAATCGCAATGGACACCATAACCGAGCAGTGAGTCCAGTTGTAGTGGACAATATGAGTGAAATTTCTTCACAGCCACCAGTTGTGCCATTGATACGGTCGAAATCCCGACCGGAGTTATCGTCATCAAATCAGATAAATAGTGTCATGAGTGCCGTGAGTCGTTATTCAAATTTGTCATATTGGAAGGCAAGGCGAGTTGTATTTTATCGCAATGGCGATCCTTTTTTTCCTGGAGTGGAGCTTCGATATCGCCCTGGACGCGATATCACCTCACTGGATAATCTTCTCGATAAGATTTCCCCAAAAATGGATTTACCACGTGGGGCACGTTATGTATTTTCTATGGACGGAGATCGAAAATACAGTCTCGAAGAGTTAGAGGATGGAGCTAGCTATGTTGTATCTTCGTTTAAATCATTTAAGGTAAGTAAAAATACTTATTCCAGTTACAAAATCAATAAAGGATTAGAAAGGCTCGGTACAACTTTTTTTTCTACTGACCGCCTATCGATATGCTGCTGTTGGTTGATATACTTCATATTATATCAGCATAAAAAATCGATATTTGATTTAAATATTCTCTTTGGACGAAATTGTTACGTATGTTTTGGTTATTATTGCGCCCTACATATTCTAATGGGAGAGGCCACTTTCTCTTATTTTTTGTTACTGAGTCGAAGTATTTAGTTTTAGGGGTCAACTACATATAACTACATATGTATAGGTACAACAATTTTTACAACACAAAAGCTATTGGCTGGCACAGTTCGTACCTATACAGATTGCTTACCAAGTTATTATGATGTATGTAAACCATACTCTCAAAGATAAAATAAAAAATAAAAATAAAAATTTGCCTTTGATATTATTATTTTCAAACAAGAATCAAAAGCACAACAAGTGAACTAAGAGGTAAACACAAAATTGAACTAAGGACCTTAATTCCAGAAGAGTAAGTAGTCATGAGCTGCAGTAACAATTATTGTTAAAATAAATGCATTAAATTCCTATGACATAACTGCTGCATATAAGTGTTTATCAGAACGTGAATACGTGTCAAAATTGGGAATTGGCTAATATGTAGTTTTTTATATGTACTTAGGTTTAATATTTTTATAAAATTGCAACTGAGAGAAAGTCCAAGGAACTATTGGCTAAAAGAAGTAGCTCTCAGTGCTTTTAATTATTTTGCACACGTAAGGCCAAATTGAAAAAAAAATACATGTTATATTCTGGCTATAAATTGTAGATATGTTACGAGTACTTATTTATTGTATAAAATGCAAATATTAACTAACTGTTTGCCTAACTTTGACCCAAATCTAAGAATATAAAACTCAGAAATAAATGTCCAAATAGCATGTAATAAGAGAAGGAGCATTTGTGTCAATGTAATAGTACTAAGGCGGTATAGGGTAACTAAAATTTAAATGTAGCAATTGTTTCACCTTAATAATTAATGTAGCAGTTAGGTTGAAGAATTTGAATTTTGTTCCTTCACCCCGTTGACCGATCGTAGTAACATAGGATTTTCATCTACGATATATTATTGTATATAAATTATGTAGTTAATGCTATGTAAAATAAATGTGCTACGATGTAAAGTATTTCATGCGAAACAATAATTAAGGAGTTACATACAAACTTGGAGAATCGCCTTAAATAACAAAACCCGTTATGTTCTCTTTCTATTGGCATGATTTTATCGCTTATATCTTAGAATACTTTATAAGCTATAGTTTTGCTAATCAACATGCCATAGTCGACCTACTTTATGTCGGCTTGTATGCTTACATAAATGGACCATTTCAAAGATTATATCAGCTGCTCATACAATTAAGCTATTTTCGAAAGAAATCATTTAGGTTTGTAAGAGCTTTTCAGTGTCCCCCAAAAAATTACCTAAGTTAGCAATTTTCATCAGGCTGAAGTTAAAGGGGGGTTTATATTTGATTGCGTTGTCCCACATTTTCACAACAATATTATGCGTAAATAGTGTTTGGCAATTTCAATGAAGGGAAAATTATTTTATGTAGGTACGTAGTATGTATATTTATAAAACACGCAAGATACTATTTACTTTTATAGGCGTATAGATATAATTGTATATCATATGTATGTGTCGTATTTATATGGTATGGATTGGTTGATATTTTGGAATCTGGATCCACTTTTGGTTCAGGAATATTTTCATTTTGACGAGGGTGCGGTAATAAAAGAGAAATCTGAGCGCTTTTACTCGTTTATTAGGACATGCATTCAAAGAAAGAAAAGATTGGCTTTTTGTAAGTTGAAGATGATGCACAATAGTGTCGACTGTATAAAACTTAGAATGCAAAAAATAAAATCATGCATTCGAAAACGTTAATACTATACTTACTTACATACTTCGGCGGCTCTGCAATTCTGCGTGAAGCGAGGCCTCAACTAACAAGCCCCAGCAATTAGCGCCAATTAAGGCGAGGTCTTCCTCTATAACTGCGTTGCCCGAAAACTCTACCGTTACTCTTTTGCTCTTTAAATTAGGAGGCATATAGGCCTCGATTCTCACAACCATTCGTTTGTGTGAGTTTTTATTTTTCGGACGAATATGGAAGGGACGTACAATTATTCCGAATCCGAACTGCTAAATTGAGAAGCTTTCTCAAGACAATTATACTCTCAGCTGTTTCTTAGAAAATCCATTGACTTTCTATGTCAAACAGCAAAGCGGATGATGGATTGTCAGAGGCAATAGGCTATTAGGAGCAGACTGCCGGTCACCCTCCGTCCTTTTCCGAAGACAAACCGCCGCCGCCAGGAGGTGCTAACTTCATTGATTTTAACCAATTTAGTTGACTGCTTCAGTCACCATCAGTACCTCTTAAGGAGGAAAGATACATAGATATTTCCCTTAAAAGAAGCTCGCAATAGAGTTCCCACAATGTAATGTCCGGCCCATAGTTATTTTGGCCACTTTCCCCGCCCCTCATGTCGTATCTATCACATTGGAGCTAAAAATTTGGTCTAGGTGTGTGAGCCACCTAACCTAACTTAACCTATCACAGGAAAGCAGAAGTTCAAACACAAATACACACTGGGAATGCTTAGAGTAACACCAGATGTAAAAGAGTCAATAACTATGTACCTACCTACATTTTATAATTTTAGTTATGATATAATGTTGTTCCAAAACCTAGTCACAAGCAGCATTAAAAAATATACGTTCAAACAATTTTATGACTTCTTGATGAGTAGGTAAGTGTAATACCATACATAAAAGTACGTAAACATTTTATTACCCATTCAGAAATACATACATATATATATTGTTTATGAATATATTATCAGGATTTAACCAAGCACTTGCTTTCAGTTTTATTCCATGTTGTCCCACAATGATTGTTGTACAATACATGTACATACATACTCGTGCAAATAGATTTCTTTGTGGGGTTATACTTTCTTTGTGCTTAACGTATACATTATATACATAATACGTCAGCACTTTGCAATCCCAATTGCCTTGAAGGAGATTGGCTATTAGAAGGGGTCACTGTTTTGAAATTTCTGCTTTGGTTTCTGTATACCAAGCAACCGTAACCGACAGCCAGGAGTCATAATTTACTTATTTCATTCGTATGGTGTGGTTATTGAGTTTTTCCTCGGTTATATTATAGAACGTGTATTTTTCCTTAAAAACGTCTGGACATTTTTCTCAATTAGGAAAATGCTTGCTAGTCAACTTGTACCCGGAAGAACAAACCACGATTTGCTACAAAATAAAACTTAGTGTGATATAAGACTTTAAGCATAGGTGTACCTATATACGTCAGTTTTGGTGCACCTGAAGTTAAGTGAAAGTTTGAGAGACGAAATAGCATATTATAATATACATAATATATTTTATTCTAGTTTTTTTTATAATTTTGGTTCTGCTAAATGAACGTTTTCTAACAAAATAGTTTACGAATTTAAATGTTGGATAGTGAAGAAGATTCAACTTTTGTCGTGTTTTCACCCCCGTCGAAGATTTGGGCCGTAGGTCTTCTGTTATTCTTAAATTATGCTACTATAACACACAATTAACATCATTATTTATACAATCTAACAGCCTGCTAGCTACGGGAAAAAGAACGGCATGTGGTACGCTTCCCCAGGTAATCAGGGCTGGGGCTCAAAACCAATCAGCCGAAAGCCATCTATCATGGAAGCTGATTTAGGAACACTTTCGACAACTTCGGGTTCAATAAAACGCAGTGCTGGACGCGTTATACGAATTATCAATAATTTGGATCACTCTGTTCAGGTAAGACGGAATTGGTGAATATCTTTTCGTTTTACATTTATTCACGTGTAAGAATGAAATCTTATCTTGTATATATGTATATGCATGCATTTATTAAATAAAATTATAATGCAATGTGGGTAAGTATGTATACTCATACAATGCTTTGGAATACCAATTTCAAATTTAATATATGAATTTGATACATACATAGGTACCTATATGGAAGAGAATCATGTTTTAAATGCAGTCAAAAAGTCGCAGGGCCCAACAGGGAGATCGGCTCGGTTTCTTGGGCAATGTGCATACACAAGGAATATATCAACATGTTACTGATTACCCTCTTGTGTTTATGTCGTAAAATTAACCTAATTTTGAGAAAGATTACATACTTACGCTTACGCAGTCTTAATGCATACGTTATTCAAACAGAGTATTTCCATAAGAATTAGGCACCAAATACGTCATGTACCTAATGCCAAAAAAAGTTTAATTTCTTAAAATTAAAATTAAAAGACAGAAGGAAACTACAAGAAGCAGATATAAGCATAAATGTTAATAATAGGGGTATTCCATGACAAAGTGAACATTGGTATCCAATTATGAAGATAATTATTTATTATTAACTATAAGATAAAACAAAAGCCAAAACACAAAATCAACATAATCCACAAAAATAAGATTGTTTTTTTATTTTTTTTAATGGTTATCAAAGGCTTACGATCAAAAGTTGTTTCGAACGCAACTTTTTTTTTCCAATGTTGGAAATACTAACCGTCTTTTGTGTGCTCTGTGTGAAATTAAAACGGATCTGAAGTGTTAATTAAATTTCGCGATCTTTCTGCTTCAAATACGAGAAATTGTATTTTGATTTGTGTAAGTGCATCAATAATATTTAAATAATAACAAAACATCATTTTGCTTGTCCCACCCGTGACAAATATAGAGAAAAAGTTTTTTTTATTAGTTACTGACATAGAGGTTATGTCTAAAATTTGATAAATAATATTATTATTTTACAATGAAAACCTATGTGACTTTTTTTTCTATTGTGAACGTTATTCAGAGAGTTTTCTAGAAGAATAATAGTGTCCCACCCGTGACATTCACGGGTGTCACGGGTGGGACACTTGTCCCGGAGGGCTATTAGGCTTTCAAGTCTGGTAGAGTTAAACGTTATTAGCCCGTATTTTACGTGACCAACAAACCAGAGAGAATAGACCACCAGTTTCGGGCAAAAATGAGAGATCCATAGAGCCAGTTTCAAAAAGTTATTAGGTGGTTAAGTACGTGTGCCATGTTAAAGTAAATGGAGGCGAATTTGGTCACGCATACACTGGCACCTAATAACATTTACAGTTATTTCTGTGGTACACCACGTATTCACAGGTAGAAAAAGATGCGGAGCTACTTATTTCAAAACTGGCTCTATGGATCTCCCATTTTTGCCTGAAGCTGGTGGTCTATTCTCTCTGGTTTGTGGATTTGGCTCTTGCTACCCCAAAAGTACAATCATATCACTATTTCAAGAAATTTAACAATATCCCTTACGTTTAAATCTCAACCAATCACGTGTAGGGCCCTTAAATTAAGTGTAGCTCAGATGTACTCGGACCTAGACAAAAGTGATTGGAATGACTCAGACTGCGAGCCCTTGGCCTCGTTAATTCATAGTAAATAACATTTAAATTAATGACATTATAACTTTTTTGTTTTCTTTTAAATTGACCTAAAAAAATATCGTTTCTTGCAAAGAAATTCGTACGTGTCCCACCCGTGACAAACGTTGTCCCACCCGTGACATTTACATTTTAATTTTTTTTTTCTTAAGACAATAATTTTTATTTTTATTCGCTTTTTGTTATAGTACCTAAGAGCGTTTTATGTAAGAAACAAAAGGTTTTAAATAAATATGTGAAATAAATTCGCAGAATTTCTAAAAACATTCACTGCTCGGAAAACATGTCTTTTATTTGTCCCACCCGTGACAGAGAAAAAGATCTTGTCTATTTTCAAAATAAATTAAGGTGGCGTATTTTTCTTTACGTTAAAAATGAACTAACAAATAGAACTATTGGTTTAATGAAAGTCTAGGTAGATTTGATACAGCAATGTATAAAATTTGAAAAGGAAACAACAAATTTATTATACAATTGTCCAACCCGTGACGATGGAATACCCCAATAGTGTTTTTCTTCAATCACACTGTAGTAATACATACTCATTTGTTTTTTTTTTTTTTATAATAGACACGCACTAAAAAGAGACTAGGTACTCTTTAAATGTACGATTAACAACACAGCGCGAGCGTTAGGGAAATGGGGATAGATAAGACAGGAGATACCGATGCACATTGATTTTAAATGTTTGTAAATTGGAACAAAGAGGAAAAACAGAGTTTGGTAAAGCATTCCACATTCGTGCTGTACGGCTTATGAATATCTATATTTCATAGTACGTGTACGACCGAAAATAGGCTGAATGTTAAACTGATGAGCATTCCTTCCTAGCGTGCGTTTGAGTTGCTGTAGGGGTGGAATGCAGCTGGCAATTTCGTTTGAGCAATGTTTGTTAAAAAAGCGATAAAACAGCGAGAAACATAACATTTCTGCGATGTTCAGGCGAATGAATAGAATTCGCGATATTCGTGTCTCCGATTAGTTTCAACGCACGATTCTGGATCCTATCAAGTGTACAGAGTATAGGTACCTACATAATAATGGATAAGAACTGCAACCCATTCTTTCTTAATTTTATTGCATAGATATCTATCTACATTTAATAGAAAAAAAAAAAAAACATTTAGGAGGCTATTATTATTTATATTCCTACTAGGGAACCCCCTGCACCTTCACACTTCGTACTGCAAAATAGAAAAATTAATTTCAAATTCATTTAAATTAGTGATAAAAAGTTTTTATTGTAAGGTGCACAACATTTTTGTTTTTTTCAGGAATCGTATTGCCTAGCCCTAGATAATATTCTTGTCTATCAGGAAAATGCATATCAATGTTAAGAATTTTACAAACTTTGACTCCCATGTCTGTCGAAGAAAAGCATTTGCAATGTTTTTTTTTGTATATGGGAGGCGCCACGTCCCTTTGTCCAATTTTTCCGATTGAAAGTTTGTATTGGTCTTTCAAGGGCGCTACGCGAGTTCGCCCAGTGCAAATATTATTCAAGTTCAAGTTACCACCAACATAGAAAATTGGATTCGAAAATGCTCTGTTTCCAATACTTTTTCGCCTTATCTTTACCAATCGATATGCATATATGTATGTATAGATACGAGTAAGAAACATGTACTTAATCATCTAATTTTTAATTTTATTTTTTTAATAAATATATTTTTATAAATATGTAAAAAAATATTAGCTATGTTTAGTCGATTATTTATTTAGTTTCTAATTATCATATCAATAGAAATCCTGATCATGTGCAAATATTATTCAAGTTATCACATCAATAGAAATCCTGATCATGATAATTAATTGCAGTGTCGTGTTCTTCTTAATTTACGTACCTCACAACCTTTTGAAGATGTTTTAGAGGACTTGGGACAAGTGCTCAAAATAAATGGAGCAAAAAAAATGTACACCGGAACTGGACAAGAAGTAATATTATTATAAAATCCTGTTATCATATTTTTCATTTATTTAACATTTACATACTAGGTTCGAAGCTTTTCACAACTTCGCAATGAATTTGCTGATATAGACACATTTTATTTGGCAATAGGAACAGCTATAATTGCAGGTTCTCCGATCCGAAGATCAAGGTCACGACCGTCAGTTGTCGCAGCACCAATTTCAACTGATGACCTTCCTAAGGTACCGGTACGAGGGGCGAGACCTAGGAGTAAAAGTCGTCCAAGAATTTTGTACGCACCAGATAGTGAAATACTTCGCCCAAATGGGGACTACTCCATGTTAGATATTATGAAAGAAGAGCCGACTAAGGTTACTATTCGAGGTTTGCGAAGAACATTTTATCCACCTATTCATCATGCGCCAGCAGATAACTCCCCACCAGATAAAAAACTTCAGTTACAATGGGTGTATGTATGAAAAAAGATTTTCAAATAACTCAATTTATATTTTAACTCTCTTACCTAATAGTCACGGCTATCGTGGTATAGATGCTCGACGGAATCTCTGGGTCCTTCCGTCTGGAGAATTACTTTACTATGTTGCAGCCGTCGCCATTTTACTCGACCGCGATGAAGAAGCTCAACGACATTATACAGGCCATACCGAGGATATTATGTGGTAAGTTAGTTTATTAAATAACTATAGCTGTGCCCGCAACTGCAATAGCGGCGTGAAAAAAATTAACATTCCGAGTAGATTCTCCAGAAACTGGAATCTAAGAGATGGTAGGTAGGTAGATAGATAAATGGGAGCTCTTGTGGCCGTCACCACAACTTTTTTCGCATATATCATGTATGAATAAGCCGATTGTAATGAAATAACGAATTCATAGAAATATTAATTTAATAAGATTTTTGAGAAAATTTACGAAAAATTATTTTTAATTAAAATCAGCTTATGCAAATTTCACTGCGGTGTTTTGGACACATTGGTAGACCCCATTTCGCGCAAGCGGTCTTAATTTTTGTTTCGCGGTTTCTTGGACATATGGCACATCATTACTAGGTGTGCTTTTTGCTATTCTATATAGGCTTAGCAAAATAATTTCATACAAATTCAATTCTATTTAGATTTCCGGATAATAATCGGGGCTTATTCCTTAGATCCGATAAAAACTGTGCAGCCAATATCCTCTGAGTTCTGAGTTCTGACATCAGAAATTTTATTTAAAAAAAATTACCTAAATCAAACCATTTTGCCAAAAATATGCCTATAAATTACCGAATTTTTATTTTGCCCAGCATTTTTCATGTTTATAAATTATTTTAATTGCGTAGGTATATTGTGTATGTGAATTTATTTTTTATATGTGACTTTTTAGATTTTTTTTCTTTTGATTGTTTTTTTTTTTTGTAAGTGACATTTTACGAATTTCTGTGATATGAGTGCTGCAAAACTTTTATAAAAGAGAGCTAAGCCCGATAATCGTTTTTTCTCTGCAAAGCTTTATATGTAGAATAGCCAAAAAAAAAAACACCCTACTGTTTTATATAATTTTAAAGACGGTTCTTTAAAATTTGGCTTCTTGATGTCTCCTAAAACGGCTCGAATATTAGCGAAACGTTATCCTCGGTTTTCGAAAACTATACATCAGACACACTAATGTTATCATCAGAATTATTTCCGCGCCTTGCACAATAATTGCACATACTTTTCCATAGTTTCAATCGATCAAAAAGCAATTTTGATCTGAACAATTATGATATCTATTCAAACAAAATCTAAAAAAAAAATAGTAGTAACATAAATAGCAACTGGGGCGAGGGCGACCTGTCAAGTTTTCATTGAGGTGAATGTTTTTATTCTTTTTAGTATGGATGTACATCCATCTAGAGAGTTAATTGCATCTGGGCAAAAAGCAGGGCGCGATAGAAAATCTCAAGCTCATGTAAGGATTTGGAGTACAGAGTCTCTGCAGACGCTATACGTATTTGGAATGGGGGAGTTAGATACCGGTGTTACAGCTGTTGCGTTCTCACAATTGGTAAGTATTGATTTAAATTTGTTTCTTATTTTTTTATTTTATTTAATGCTTACCTATGCTTTGTTTTTTTTTATTACTTTAGCAGATATAATAATGTAAATAAAAACGTAAATGTAAGTATCTACGAGTATTAATTTAATTGCTTTGTGTGTTAAGTTTAGCATGCAACTTTAGTTTTTATAATACGTATACTTATACATGCGATTTTTGTGTAGAGCATTAGAATGTTTATTACATTAACATAATTTATATTTATGTCCGTAACATTAATATTGGCCTTCGAACGTTTTTAGAATGGCGGCAGCTATATTCTAGCGGTTGATAGTGGCCTGGAAAGTATTCTCTCGGTGTGGCAATGGCAATGGGGCCATCTCCTAGGAAAAGTTGCAGTAAGATTGTATTGTACGGATTACATATGTGCATGTGATACAACTATGTTATTTTGCAGACTTTACAAGAAGGACTCTCGGGAGCTGCTTTTCATCCCCTTGATGACAACTTAATTATTACACATGGCCGAGGTCATCTGGCATTTTGGCACCGTCGAAAGGACGGATTTTTTGAACGAACAGACATAGTTAAGCAACCGTCTAGATCTCATGTAACGAGCGTACAGTTTGAACCCGATGGGGATGTTATAACAGCCGATTCAGATGGATTCATTACTATATACAGTGTTGACTCCGATGGTGCGTACTTTGTGCGTACAGAATTTGAGGCACACAATAAGAGCATCGGCTGCTTAATAATGCTTGGTGAAGGTACATTGTTATCTGGCGGGGAAAAGGACCGTAAAATTGTAGCATGGGACTCATTACAGAACTATAAAAAAATTGCCGAGACCAAGGTATGCATGGAATATGTAGTAGTTGTTCATTTTTAAAGCTTGGGTTCAAAACCAATATTTCTTTTATCAGCTACCTGAAACGGCTGGAGGCGTTCGTACAATATACCCTCAACGACCAGGAAGAAACGATGGAAATTTGTATGTTGGAACGACCAGAAATAACATATTGGAAGGATCGTTGCAAAGACGGTTTAATCAAGTTGTTTTTGGCCATGGTCGTCAATTGTGGGGTCTTGCTGCACACCCAGAAGATGAAATATATGCCACTGCCGGGCACGATAAGCATACTGCACTGTGGCGAAAGCACAAACTTATCTGGTCAATTCAAACGGGATATGAATGCATTGCTCTAGCATTTCATCCTTTTGGAACTGCATTGGCAGCTGGTAGTACAGAGGGTCATCTTCTCGTTATCAATGCCGAAAATGGTTCGGTTATGTTAACTTTGCGAGTTTGTGGATCTCCATTGAACTGTATTGCGTATAACCAAGGTATGTCTACCTCATAATTAAAGCATTCGATACGAAATAAAATGTTACTTTAATTTAAAGTTGGAGATATGATTGCGATGGGCTCACAGAATGGCAGCATTTATTTGTTCCGCGTTTCTCGGGATGGATTTTCCTATAAAAAAGTTAATAAAATACGTGGTTCGCAACCACTCACACATTTGGATTGGAGTATGGATGGAAACTATGTACAAACTGCAACAATAGATTTTGACCTTTTGTTCTGGGATGCAAAATCTCTATCACCAGAGCGCAGTCCAATTGCCATGAAAGATATCAAATGGCTTACCAATAATTGTACTGTTGGATTCCTTGTGGCTGGAATGTGGAGTAATCGTTATTATAGTAATACGTCTACAATAATAGCTACTTGTAGTCGTTCTACTGATCAAGATATGGTAATATCAGGAGATGCAGATGGATATTTGCGTTTATTTAGGTAATGTTTACATATAAAAGACATTATTCACCATTCGGCCTTACTAATAAACATTTTTAACCTCTGCCTTAAATATTCTGAAGATCACAATAGATAATTTAACATAGAAAATGTACCCATTGTGATTTCATTATATTTAGCTTTGGACACAAAAGAATTATTAGTACCGCCTATTGTCTGTATAATCTTTCTACATTTCCATATAGGTATCCATGCATAAGTCCACGAGCAGAATTTAATGAAGCAAAGGTTTATTCTGGAATGCTGGCATGTGCCCGGTTTCTCTACGGTAACCAAACTTTAGTTACTGTTGGTGGCACAGATGCATCGTTAATGGTGTGGGATTTGGTTGATGAATAGCCAAAATGGCCACCGTGGCGAACTGCTGCATCATATGGAACGCGTTACACTGACTACTGGCGCCGACGTACGAGTATGGTATCTTCAACAGTTATAGACAGTGATTCAGTAGAATAACTCTATTTATGATAAGGGAACACACGGCAATTTACATTGCCTTTTCAGGATATTATGTCTTCAATTCGAATTAGTAAAATATATATAAGATAAATCTTCCAAGCAAACATAATTTGCAAACAAAAAGTTTATGTAGGTAGATATGTTATACATTTTTCTTGCACTTAATTTTACAAAATTGGCATCCAGCTATTATATAATAAGTGTGCTTTTTTGTTTGCTATTCTATATAGCTTTACAAAAAAAAACGATTATCGGACGATTATCGATTATAAAAGCTTGGCAGCACTGATATCATACTATCACAGAAATTCGTAAAATGTCACTCGCAAAAAAAAAAAAGCAAAAGAAAATATTCTGAAAAGTCACAAAGAAAAACAAATCCACAAAAACTATATACCCGAACCAAAACAATTTATAAACATGGAAAATGCAGAGGAAAATAAAATTTCCGTTATGGCAGATGTCATTTATGACATATTCGATATCACTTTTTGATAACATTTAAAACAATGATAGTTTGGTTGCACAGTTTTTATCGGGGCTAAGGAATAAGCCCCGGACTATCGACATCTTACCTATATAGAACTGAGTTTGTATGAAATTATTTTGCTAAGTCTATATAGAAAAGCAGAAAACACATAATATATGTACAAAGTGTTGATATCTTCTTTACCCTGCAAAGCATGAATACATAAATTATAATTAGGTACTGTATGCTATACAAAAAAAAAACTGTAAGCAAATAAACTTATTAGGTGATTGTGTATCTACATTCATTTTTCTTTGTTTCAATAAGTATCTAGTTTCGCACTTTTATGTATCTACCTATTCTAGCAATAGCAAGACCAATTAACTTTCAATTCACGGGAGAACCACAATTTATAAAAAAATGGATACTTATTATAATATTACTATCTACTACTTATTAATATTACCAAAGGTAGTCTCAACCAAATACTTTTAGTACGTTACCGTCAAATTTGTTTTCTGAACTTATTATACCTACTAAATAGGTATACAATATTTAACTGTTGCTATTAAACTGAAAAAAAAAAGTAAAAACGTTAATTGATTCAGTTTAATAACATTAACCGCTATGAACACCTACAAAGTTATTGCGCCGAATAATCAGTTTTAGTTTCCAGGTTAAATTTTACAAACTCACTATAGCAACATTTTTTATATCTATTGTTATGACCTACAAAATATTTAAGGTGAAGGTTAAAAATTATTATTAATAAAGCCTATTGACACCTAAGAGAATATTTATTTCAATTATTAATTGTGCTAGATCTAAAAACAAAGTTATTATTATTATTATTATTATTATTATTATTATTATTATTATTATTATTATTATTATTATTATTATTATTATTATTATTATTATTATTATTATTATTATTATTATTATTATTACTATTATTGTAAGCTATTCTAAACTATTTAATATTTTTAAGACGTATTGAATTATTTTAACTCTGTTTACTTAGTTAAGTTGTTAATTACACATTATATGTATTTCAAATATGTACTTGTCTTATTGCTGTAATATTAAATTAGATACATGTCTCATGAATATTAATTTAAAAATCATTAAAATTAATTTATTTCGTAACATAAAACCGATTTTTTTTTTTTTTTTTTGTTTCACAAATTTGGTAATGGGGGAATTTTCTAATTACAGACGATTTTAATTTATAGGTGACTAGCTGGTTGTACCCGTTTTGCTGGGGCTTTCAATATGCATTTTAATGCACATATAATGTGCTTAGAGTCAATTTTCCTGATTGTTTAAAGGCATTTGCCTCTGATTTGATCCGTCAACGATCATCCGCCTCCAAAATATGTAAGGCGTTATGGGCCCGGTAACTATACACAAATTCTTTAAATATCATACCATTACGGGTCATTTACAAAAGTAAATTAGGATACGTGTTTTCAATGAATACCTCGATGAGGAATTCTTTGAAAGTGAAAAATTTGAGATCAATTTGAGAACTGAACTTGGAAAATACAAGAAATCTCTGAGCTCTAAAAAGTGCATACCGTTATGTATGTTATGTATGTAGTATGTACAAGTACATAGGTACCTATACATATACAAACAAATTTGTTATCCTTCTATTTTCTTAAAAACTGTTTGGAAAATTCACTAAAAGCTATAAATGTGAATAACATAATCGCTTCTTCGTATTTACTTATGCAAATATCTGTGTACAGATCTCTATACCACGAACCCTACTTCCAACCATAGACAATCCAACCATAGGTATCTGATCTGTTATATATTTGTTTGCGTTTTATTTATAAAATACAAAATGATGGTTAATAATATATCTTATTGAAAACCAGATAGCTTATCCATGAATGGCGTTGCCAGCTAGATTATACCTTTCTGTGTACCACGTCATCAGTTGATCTCGCTCAATAACCATGATACAACAAGACAAGATAGCGCAATGAAGTTTGCATTTTCGATTTTTTCTGCCCATCTTCGTCAGCAGAGCCCAATGAACATTTTGACATTTGGCATTTACCTGTGTTTTATATGGAACGAGTTGTGTTGTTCCTTTAAGTGTTTAAATAAAATGGAAAATATAGAAGATATAGAGCCTTACCAATAATCATTTTTAGTCTTCAACTTAACTATTTTGACGGTCACAATGGATAATTTTATATGGACATTTTCGCCATTGTGACTTCATAAAAGTTAGCCTGGACACTAAAAATGATTATTAGTACCGCGGTATATATACATATAAGGGGTATTCATGCAACGTCGTAAACTCGTCCCGCGATACTAATAATCATTTTTAGTGTCCAGGCTAACTTTTACGAAGTCACAATGGCGAAAATTTCCATATAAAATTATCCATTGTGACCGTCAAAATATTTAAGCTGAAGACTAAAAATGATACAGCCGCTTAACTGGGACAAATGGTAAAGAACGGAAACGAATGCATATTTTAGATTGAATTTGTTTCGCTTATTGTGGACAGCAGCCGCTTATTTGGGACACCCATCTTAACACACTTTAACATAAAATATCGCCACATTGCTTGTCTGTCTATCACCGAAGATGAGAAAGCACTGTATCTGTATATCTTTTTTAAGGTTCCGTTTCCATGTGGAGGAACCTTATTGCTTTCGCTGCTATGTCTGTCCGAATAAAATAAGAACATTTTGTACATAGGTCTATATATCAAGAACTAATTGACGTAGAAGGCTGGAATTTGCACGCAGTATCAGGTATAACCTCTAGTTAATCGACAAATACCAATATTACCTAACAATACATTGGCTGGTTTTGGAGTTATTCTTAATTTCGTGGAAAAAATATGTTCATTCGCACAAAAAACTGTTTATTTTTAGATTTACAAAAAATACATGTAATCATTTCTTGTAGATCATCTTCGTAGCTATATAACGGGTTTTTCAATAAGAGCGCTACAAAAGTTTTTTTAAATAAAACAAAAACGGTTTTGGATATCAATGAAATTCTTTATTCCTGTGAAAGTACGTTCGATGCCATTATGTATGGAACTCGATTTCTTTTTCATGGCCACCACGGGCACGCTTGCAGAAGTCCAGACGCTGAACCCAATTTTCGACGGTTTTCAAGCATAAATCGACCGATACTGCTGCAATTTCACGTTCGATATTCGTACGAAGTTCATCAATCGTCGCTGGTTTGTTGGCATACCGCGGTACTAATAATCATTTTTAGTGTCCAGGCTAACTTTTACGAAGTTACAATGGCGAAAATTTCCATATAAAATTATCCATTGTGACCGTCAAAATATTTAAGTTGAAGACTAAAAATGATTATTGGTAAGGCCCATAGACCATAGACTTGACGTAGCCCCACAGGAAATAGTCTAACGGCGTCAAATCGCACGACCGAGCCTGTGGATTCAAATTTTTCCACTAGACGCTCAATTGTTGATCTGCTAGGACGATTATGACGACCATAAATTGGACGTAGCGCTCTTAACGTTGAGGCCACTGACTCCGAATTTCGGTAGTAAATTTTAATAATTTCGACTCGTTGTTGGTTCGTATATCTTTCCATTTCCATCATGAAATGGCAAACCTTACTGAAGAGAAATGTCAAAAGAGCGGCAAGAGATTCGGCGTCGTTTGCTGTCCCTGTCGCTCTACTTTTGTAGCGTCCCTGTTGAAAAACCCTGTATGTGCTGAAGACTGTTATGTCGAAAAGTTTATATTTTAGAAGATATTTACAAAAAAACTTAATCAATATGCCACAATTGGAACTTCCATTCCAATCCCAATGCTTACCCATCTCATACACCATTGTCAATTCCACCACACCCACACGGCCGTACGCATACCATATACATATTGGTGTTTGGTTGAACACGATCTTCACCACGCGCAAGCAAACCGAGAGAATTACTCCGAAAAGGGTGTGGCTCAGTGTTCCCAGGTCTTAAGAAAAAAAATCCCCTTTTCTTAACATATGTATAAATAAATATATATATAAATCATTTTTTCCCCCTTTGAGAAACAAAAAAATCCCTTTTTTGTCCCCGAAGAAAAATATCTTTGCGTAGCCAGCTTTTGAACTCGGGCAATGCTTCCAATTGCGTCAGAAATTTAATTTTTTTTTGTTGGAAGAATTTCGGAGTCCTAAATAAAATGAGAATTATTTTCACTTATCCATTAAGTTGTGCCGCCGTTTTCTAGAAATGTGCGTAATATTTTAAATCTAGACATAGCGCAAGGACACACTTTGTGATGGGCCACGCATGCCTTCCCATGAAAGTCGTTTCGGGCGAGATGGGTAGATTTTTAGATTAGTTGAGAAAATCGCTTCTCTCTTTTCTACTCACTTAAAATCGACCCGTCTCGCCCAAAACGACTTTCATAGGAAGGGATGTGTGGAGTGTGGCCCTTTACACGGGCATAACTTTCATTCACATGAACGACTTGGCTATACTCAAAAACAACGCCTCCCAGGTCTTAAGAAAAAAAATCCCGTTTTCTTAACATATGTATAAATAAATATATATATAAATCATTTTTTCCCCCTTTGAGAAACAAAAAAATCCCTTTTTTGTCCCCGAAGAAAAATATCTTTGCGTAGCCAGCTTTTGAACTCGGGCAATGCTTCCAATTGCGTCAGAAATTTAATTTTTTTTTGTTGGAAGAATTTCGGAGTCCTAAATAAAATGAGAATTATTTTCACTTATCCATTAAGTTGTGCCGCCGTTTTCTAGAAATGTGCGTAATATTTTAAATCTAGACATAGCGCAAGGACACACTATGTGATGGGCCACGCATGCCTTCCCATGAAAGTCGTTTCGGGCGAGATGGGTAGATTTTTAGATTAGTTGAGAAAATCGCTTCTCTCTTTTCTACTCACTTAAAATCGACCCGTCTCGCCCAAAACGACTTTCATAGGAAGGGATGTGTGGAGTGTGGCCCTTTACACGGGCATAACTTTCATTCACATGAACGACTTGGCTATACTCAAAAACAACGCCTCATTGCAATGAAATAAAGTTTGACAGGAATAAAGAAATCGAAAATACAAAAATCTTATGGTAAAGCTTTTTACGTCCTCACTCTACCAACGCAAATACCAAAGGAAGATTTGTATCGAAAGCGCTATGGTTTCGAAAAAGAACCTTCATATGCGTCAAGTGATGCCCATGCGAGAATTATTTCTGAAAGTGTATTTTTGGTCCATTTTCTGTATGATCTACCTATCTCCTTTCTATACTCACTCAAAATCTACCTGTCTCTGTCACGACGTTCATGGTAAGGAGTGTATGGCCAGGACATGGTAATAGTTTAATGAAATGTCAAAAGAATGAATGCATTCAGAAACCAAACAAAAAAGTGAGATGTTGCATGTGCACGTTTCTTGAACATGGTTGTTTTTGTAGGTTGTTAACATTTATTAATTCTAAAAAATTCCCTAACAAACTGTTTTTTATAGGATTTAAAAATGTTTCCCCTTTTTGGATTTGTTTCCCCGTTTTTATCCCTGCCCCCTTTTGTTCCCCTTTCGTCTTAAAAAATCGGCAAAAATGGCCGATCCCAATTTGGGCTATTTCATTTTAAAATTGGGCTATTTTTAGGCTCCTTAGAAATTTATTGAAAAAAGTCATACATCATGAAAAAAATATAATGATTTTTTCATTGCGAACTCGTAGAACTGAAACTTTTTAAAAATGTAATTGTGAATGAGTCAACTCCAGTTTCAATTTCGATATTGTTTTAACCACACACTCTCACTTCTGAGTAGTAAAATCAGCTCATAAGACTTATGCATGAATATGAAAACTCATTATTTGCCCAAGTATATGTCCCCTTCCAGCAAAATGTTTTTGTACAACATGTACAACATTGTAGATTTATTTAATCTTAACATTTATGCAAATTTGACTTCAGAAACAACCGAAGAATCAGCCTCCACAATGGAAGAAATTTTGGAGGAAACTTGCGATTTTTAATTGAGTTTTTTGCGTTTATTAACTGATTACTTTCACCAAATGTTAATCTTATATATTTATACCCGCTACCACACTGTGGTGAGGGTATATTCACTTTGTCATTCCATTTGTAACGCCCATAAGGAGGCGTTGTAGGTATGACAAACTATATAATATCATCATACATCACTTTCTTACTTTGACTTTTAAATAAATTTTTATTACTTCATTATTTAACTTACATACTAGACAAAAATGACTAAATCTAATTAAAAACTAGCATGTATCTTAATCTAGCTTACTGGCTCTTAACGGGGATCATGACGTAATCTCGAAAGCAAAAATCTCGAATGTACAAAAATCTCGAAAGACTATATCTCGAAAAAATCTCGAAAATAAAAAGTAAATTCGAGATTTTTTTTTGCACCCATCCCATAGCCAGACAGTAAACCCAAGCAGGGGGGTTGCAGGGGGGCAGCATGCCCCCCATACGTATCGAGATTTTTGTCATTCGAGATTATGCTTTCTAGATTTTTTATTTCGAGATTTTTTAAATTCGAGATTTTTTTTTTCGAGATTTTTACATTTGAGATTTTTGTTTTCGAGATTTTTTTTTTTCGAGATATCGGGGTAGTCCCCTCTTAACGAGCACTCTGAACATAACTATATCCTTATAATTATTGCCTTTCGGCCTTAAATCTATCTATTTTATATATATTGCATTGTTTTTTAATTTCCGAGAAACTTGCAAAACTCGGACGCTTTATTATGTGCATCACTTTCTTAGTCGATCTAGGGATGTCCGTCTGTCTGTCCGTCTGTCCGCACGATTACGGCCGTAATTTAAGAGCTATCGACTTGAAATTTGGTACGTAAGCTTTCCACCAAACTGAGGCTAAGTTCGAAGATGAGCAAGATAGGATGAAAACTACTACTAGCTCCCATACAAAAATATCAGATTTATATAGCTTTTTATGTTAAAAATTAAATTTAAATAGCTACAGTAAAGATAGCAAGTTTAAACTTTGCACATATTGTTTTAATAATATTTAAAAAATTTTGACAAAAAATAAGCTTGGTCGAATAAAAAGTACCCATACCTCCCATACAAATATATAATTTTTAATACTAAAATATTTTTTTTATTTTACAATAATATAGTACCGGGTATTTGAGCTTCGGCATAGTCGAAGATAATTGTCTTACTGGTTTTAAATTATTTTTCTTTTAATATCTTTTCTTTGGAATAGGTACCTACAGTTTTATTATTTATTATTTTTAGTCTGTTCTACTCTTTTATTTAAAACGTTAGGTTGTTGTTGTTTCTATGTTTCTAATCAAACCTTAAGGCGCAATTTTCACGAAGAGGCTGATATTTTAATTGTTTTTTTTTTTGTATTTTTATTGGAATTATTTTATGTTTTGTTAACATTAACACATAAATATATATTTTTTGTTTTTATTACTTTAATCTCAGATTACGAGTTCGTATATATATGGAATGAAGAAGCTAGTAGTTCTTTTTTGTTAATTTTGAATTCAATCAATTTAATCAAAATAAATGTGCGTAAACAATTAAACAAATAGGTGCGCATTTTTATTCCTCATATTCGTGTTGGGCTATTTTTGACACTTGCACTTGGCCGGTTTTTTTTGTTGTTCCTATGAATTAAGTCGCAGAATTACCTACTTATTTTCTCGACGTGTCGTACCTATGAAAAAAATTGTGTTTTGAATCGAATGAGAATAAAATGTTTTAAAAACAAGTAGTTTAGTTAAATATTTATTATATTTTCGTTTTCTTGTGTCTTTTTGTCCACTATTTGGCGATTAATGGTGGATTTACATTAGCACACCACGCAATTTTGCATGACTTCAGAGAGAGAGAGATCCGTTCTCCACAGTCAAGGCAAATGATGTGTAAAAGTGAGACCGCAAGCCTAACATTTGAATATAGGCCGCCATAACTTTTTTATGGAGATTTGTGGTCTCACTCTTACAGATCATTAGCCTTGACTGTAGAAAACGGATCTCTCTCTCTCTCTCTCTCTCTCTCTCTCTCTCTCTGAAGTCATGCAAAATCGCTTGGCATGGTGATGTAAGTCCAGCATAAGGAACCGAATGCAAAAGTGCATTCGCGAGCGGAAGAAGAGGGTTTTTGATACGGATATTGCAGTTTAATCAATTAAGTGGCTCATATATTTTCGTTAATGTCTATCATCGTAGCTTCAGATGGCTTTGAAAGACCACCCATAAACTGCAGACTCGAAATCCTATACCAAAGAAAGTGCATTACTAAGCATAAATGCAATTGCATTTATAATGCCAGTTTTACTACCCATTTCATATTTAATAATATAATTACTTTTATTGGATTTAAAATGCAAAACTATCAAATGCGACACAACAAATTTACATTCAACGATTTTGGCGTTTAGTGTATGAATGTATTAGTGCTGCTGGTTTCGATTCTGAATTCAAATCCAGAAGCAAAATTCTCTTCTTTTCAGGAGAAGAACTGTCATTTAAGTGTCAATCGAACGCTTTCAGAAGCGTTCGAATTGCTTCCGGACGATTCTGGATTACCAATCGAAAACAACATAAGTGACTGCTCAAAAGTTTGACAAAATAGCTGACTGTCAAATAACACACCAACACAATAAAAGAGAAAAAAAGTAATCTCATTTCATGTTCCATTGGGACAGGAAAGATCATTACATTAAGTTCAATTGTGGTTTTTCCAAGCTTGGGTCACAAATGTTTAAAAGCAATGGTTGTTCTTACTCTAGTTGTTATTAGTTAAAATATCTGGAAAGCAGCCATAGTACTCTACAACTATAGTACTAATGCCTCTCTACAGTAAAATGCCAGTATTTTACAAAATTCTACCCTAAGGGGTTGGAAGAACACTCTTACCATTTTTACTCTGAACAGAGCTCGACTGCTCGAACATTATGAGCGCGATTTGGTTTAACTTCTGTGCCAGATCTCAGCTCTGAACTAAAAAAGAAACACGGTTATTACTCATCGAACTGTCTCACATAACATAACGGAACATAGGTTTGGTATTGGTATTTGGTACCTAATGTCGTTTTCGGTTGGTCGTCCAGAACCGTCCGGAAGAACTCTCCGATTCGGGATGCCAATCGAACAAGCAAATAGATCTTATTTGCGTTTGAAGTCGATGTATCGTTGTATTTGTGAAATTCAAGCGCAATTGCATCATCATCATCACTACCAATCACTACTTGATGACGAGGAAGATGCTGAAGACAATAAAATTGAATTACAAACCTTCATCGGAATATCCCTTTTAATATTATTTTTCGAATTAATTACTTTTATTGGATTGAAAATGCAAAACTATCAAATGCGATACAAAAAATGTGCATTCAACGATTTTGGCGTTTATGGTGTATGAATGTATTAGTGCTTCTGGTTTCGATTCTGAATTCAAATCCAGGAGCAAAATTCTCTTCTTTTCAGAAGAAGAACTGTCATTGAGTGCCAATCGAACGCTTTCAGAAGCGTTCGGATTGCTTCCGGACGATTCTGGATTACTAATCGAAAACGACATAACCTACATACAAAATTCGTAACGTTAAGCAACGTATTTTGTTTTCATGATTGTCAAAAGCGAGGTATTAAATAGTTGTGATTCTACAGCAACGAAACAATTTGTGGCACATTTGGTTTCGGTTTATCGGTGGTTATATATATAATAATTAAAAGTAAACTGATAGAACATTTTAGAATAAAAGCAAAACATTCATTAAATCAACATAAATGGCAGATGCCGCTGCTAGACAGCTGCAGTATGAGTACAAAGCGGTAATATAAATTATCTTTAACCTCTAATAGCGTCTATTCATAAACGTTTGCAATGATTTAGAACTCCAATCTTGTGCTTCAAGCCGATGTTAGACTTATTGAACGACCACGGCGTGATGAAGCAACTGGCGAGGTGGTCTCTTTGGTTGGGAAGTTGGATGGTACTAGAATGGGCGATCGCTACCAAAGAACGAAACCAGAAAAAACAGAGGAACGAAAAGCAAAGTTAGTTTCAATCGCTGTTACATTTAACTTAAAAACGTTTATAATCATTCATGTACATATTTATATTTCTAGACGACAAAAGCGAGATGAGGCGCAATATGATTTTGAGCGTATGAAAGGCGCCACTCTATTATCCGAAGGTATTGACGAGATGGTTGGTATTGTTTATCGACCTAAGACACAAGAAACTCGACAGACCTATGAAGTGCTGTTAAGTTTTATTCAAGAAGCTCTTGGAGATCAGCCTAGAGATATATTATGTGGGGCTGCTGATGAGATTTTGGCAGTTTTAAAAAATGATAAATTAAAAGATAGGGAGAGAAAACGTGAAATCGATAGTTTGCTGGGAACTGTTGCAGACGAAAGGTAAACTATTTTATATTATATACTAATACGTAAATATTATATCTATACATAAACAATGCTTAAGGTTTGCATTGTTGGTAAACCTTGGCAAGAAAATCACAGATTTCGGGGCAGATGCATCTACAGTTCTTAATGTTACTAGTAACGAGGAACAAATTGACGAAACCTACGGCATAAATGTACAATTTGAAGAATCTGAAGAAGAGAGTGATGAAGATATGTATGGGGAGATTCGCGACGAAGACGGCCAGGAAGAGGGGGAGGAAGCACGCATCGATCACACATTGCATGCAGAAAATGTAAGTCCATACATTGCACTACATGTAGCATTTCACCTTGTTTTTAATGTAGATACATAATTACTTTCCCAATTACATTCATACCTATTTATATGTAGACTCACCGGTCAAGTAGACATTTTAACCGTTACTTAAGCGGTTTCTACACTTTCCAATCTCTTATTTGTGTATTAAATACATTTTTGCAAATCTAAGACAATTTCGCCCAGCTCGGGCCCCCGAACTCCCACAACACCGTAGAGCCAGACTTCAGCTCGCTCGAGAATATGCTGAATGGACGATAGGGCCCGAGCTGGCCGAAATGGATTTCTCTCTGCCAGTCTTCTTCTAACTGTTCGATGACTAACTGCAACATCTCTCACTTCCAAGACACGAGTGCGGCCTTTAGTAGCTGTACAAAAGCTATCCCTTACACGATGGTTAACAAACGCTCCAACATTTATATACCTACATATATATATATATATATAAAATTTTAAAATGGCTCTCAAATCTCACATACAGTCGGCATAATTATTTACATAATAATTATTTAAAGTTAATTCTACTCATAAATTTGAACTTACTTCATGTAAATTTTGGCATCAATGGAAAGGTCATTTAAATTCCGTTTGAATGATACAAAACTTTCCTTAACCCATTAAGTACATACCTACCCATTAAAAATTTAGAACTTTTTTACTTTTTTCCTCAGTCTCTAAAAAAATCTTTTGATGCAAAAAGTTTCTTCAATATATTATATACATTATTCTCCCACTAATAGAACAAAGATAATTTTCCTGTTTCATAAACTTCTTATAGGTGTATATATTGTTAAAGGTGTACATAAACTACGTATAATGTACGTGCATAAAAGCAAAGCGAATTCAGCAAATAAATAAAATACATACCTACATACATACCTACTTCGTACCCACTTTCTTTTTACATAGGGTAACCTAATGTTTATTTATTTTAATCGTTTGTATTCAAATTTTAGTTGCTTCCTGAAGAAACAACCAATATTAAAAAAGAACGGGGTTTGCATCCTCTTGACATCGATGCTTATTGGTTACAACGCTGCCTTAGTAAATACTATAACGATGCGATGGTTTCACAAAGCAAGGCAGGTGACGTTTTAAGAATTCTTAAAGATGCTTCTGATGACCGTGATTGCGAAAATCAACTAGTTCTGCTCTTGGGTTATGACTGCTTTGATTTCATCAAACAGCTAAAAAATAATCGTCAAATGATTCTTTACTGTACAATGCTTGCATCAGCACAAACCGATACTGAGCGTCAAAAAATACGTGAAAGAATGAAAAACGACACACATTTGTCAAAAATACTGCGCCAACTAGACACAGGCAAAAGTGAAGAGGATGAGTACGGAAATTTCTCGCGTTCAAGCAAGCGTAAGGAGGAAAACGACGGTGACGGTGGTCAAAGCATCGCGGATCAAGTAGCTGGGGTCAGACAAGTTTTAGAATTGGACGAACTTGCGTTTACTCATGGTTCTCATTTCATGGCAAATAAACGTTGTCAATTGCCTGACGGATCTTTTAGAAAACAACGAAAGGGCTATGAAGAAGTACATGTCCCGGCACTAAAAGCAGCCCCCTTTGATGATAAAGAGGAACTTCAACAAATTGATAAATTGCCAAAATATGTTCAACCAGTTTTTGAAGGTTTTAAAACACTTAATCGTATTCAAAGTCGGTTGTGGCGCGCTGCATTGGAAACAGATGAAAACCTTCTTCTATGCGCACCAACTGGCGCAGGAAAAACTAATGTCGCTCTTTTGACAATGATGCGGGAAATCGGGAAACATATTAATGAAGATGGCACAATTAACGCTGATGATTTCAAAATCATTTACGTGGCGCCAATGAAGTCACTTGTCCAGGAAATGGTGGGAAACTTTGGGCGGCGACTAGCTTGCTATAATTTAACTGTATCTGAATTAACCGGAGATCACCAATTAACTAGGGAACAAATTGCAGCAACACAAATAATCGTATGCACTCCAGAAAAATGGGATATCATAACTCGAAAAGGAGGTGAGAAAACCTTTACTAGTCTCGTACGTCTAGTGATTATAGACGAAATCCATTTATTGCACGACGAGCGCGGCCCTGTATTGGAAGCATTGGTAGCAAGAACAATTCGAAATATAGAAACCACTCAAGAAGATGTTCGATTAATTGGGCTCTCTGCCACTTTACCAAATTATCAAGATGTCTCAACTTTCTTGCGTGTTAAGCCTGACAAAGGCCTTTTTTACTTTGATAACAGTTTTAGACCAGTGGCTTTAGAACAGCAGTATATTGGGGTGACGGAGAAAAAAGCATTAAAACGCTTTCAAGTAATGAATGAAATTGTTTATGAGAAAACTATGGAACATGCCGGTCGAAATCAGGTACTCGTGTTTGTACACTCTCGTAAGGAAACTGGAAAAACCGCGCGTGCTGTACGAGATATGTGCCTTGAAAAAGACACGTTGGGTAGCTTTTTAAGGGAAGGATCAGCAAGCATGGAGGTTTTACGAACTGAAGCCGAACAAGTGAAAAATACTGAATTGAAAGAGCTTCTTCCTTATGGTTTCGCAATCCACCATGCAGGGATGACTCGTGTCGACAGAACATTGGTAGAAGATTTGTTTGCAGATAGGCATATTCAGGTTTTGGTATCAACTGCTACTTTGGCTTGGGGAGTCAATTTACCTGCCCACACAGTTATTATTAAAGGAACGCAAGTGTACAACCCTGAAAAGGGTAGATGGGTTGAACTTAGCGCTCTCGATGTATTGCAAATGTTAGGTCGTGCTGGTCGACCACAATATGACACTAAAGGCGAAGGTATTCTTATAACCAACCACAGTGAGCTTCAGTTCTACTTGTCTCTATTAAATCAACAATTACCTATCGAGTCTCAATTTATTTCCAAAATGCCTGATATGTTAAATGCAGAAATTGTTCTCGGAACTGTTCAAAACGTGAAAGACGCAGTCAACTGGCTCGGTTATACATACTTATACATACGAATGCTTCGTAATCCAACGCTATATGGAATTTCGCACGACAAAGTAACTGAAGATCCTTTACTGGAACTACACAGAGCAGACTTAGTACACACCGCAGCGTTGCATTTAGATCGAAGTGGTTTGACCAAGTATGATCGAAAAAGCGGACACTTCCAGGTCACAGAATTAGGGCGCATCGCATCTCATTATTATTGTACTCATGAAACGATAATGACGTATAATCAACTGTTAAAGCCTACGCTGAGCGAGATTGAACTATTTCGGGTTTTTTCATTGTCTTCCGAGTTCAAGCATATTGCTGTTCGAGAAGAGGAAAAATTGGAGTTGCAGAAGTTAATGGAACGTGTTCCAATTCCTATTAAAGAGTCTATGGAAGAGAACAGTGCAAAAGTAAATGTGCTGCTTCAAGCTTATATATCACAACTGAAACTAGAGGGATTTGCCTTAATGTCTGATATGGTGTTTATTACTCAGTCCGCCTCGCGTTTACTTCGAGCAATTTTTGAAATAGTTTTGCACAGAGGTTGGGCCCAACTTTCAGACAAAGCATTAACACTTTGCAAAATGATCGACCGCCGAATGTGGCAATCAATGACTCCATTGCGACAATTCAAGAAAATGCCAGATGAAATTGCTAAAAAACTTGAGAAGAAAAACTTTCCTTGGGAGAGATTGTATGACCTTGAGCCAAATGAGATTGGCGAACTAATACGTGTTCCGAAATTGGGTAAAACTATTCACAAATTCGTACATCAATTCCCAAAGCTAGAACTTTCTACACATATTCAACCAATCACCAGATCAACTTTACGAGTGGAGTTAACGATAACGCCTGACTTTCAATGGGATGAGAAGGTACACTGTCAATCTGAAGGTTTCTGGATTTTAATTGAAGATGTTGATTCTGAAGTTATTTTACATCACGAATTTTTTTTACTTAAAGAGAAGTACGCCTCTGATGAGCACTCAATTAAATTTTTTGTACCAGTCTTTGAGCCTTTGCCACCGCAATATTTTCTTCGCATAGTTTCTGATCGTTGGATAGGAGCTGAAACGCAGTTGCCAGTTTCGTTCCGTCATTTAATATTACCAGAGAAGAATATGCCTCCTACAGAGTTGCTGGACCTGCAGCCGCTACCAATAACAGCACTAAGAAATCCTAGCTTTGAGTCATTTTACATTGATAGGTACCCACAATTTAATCCCATTCAAACTCAAGTTTTTAATGCGGTTTATAACAGCGATGACAACGTTTTCGTTGGAGCTCCAACTGGGTCTGGAAAAATGACTGTTGCAGAGTTTGCAATCATGAGACTTCTGCTTCAGAACCCAGAAGGCAGATGCGTGTACTTAATTTCAAAGGAAGCTCTTGCGGATTTAGTTTTCAACGATTGGCACACTAAGTTTGGTCAGTTAGCATTAAAGGTTGTTAAATTAACTGGAGAGACTGGCACTGATTTAAAACTTCTAGCCAAAGGGCAAATTATTATAACAACGGCAGATAAATGGGACGTTTTATCTCGTCGTTGGAAGCAGAGAAAAAATGTGCAAAATATTCAGTTGTTTATTGTGGATGAACTGGAACTGGTAGGAGGGGAAGACGGTCCCGTTCTAGAAATTGTATGTTCACGAATGCGCTATATTTCATCGCAGATTGAAAGGCAAATTCGCATCGTAGCACTATCATCATCATTGGCCGATGCACGCGATATTGCACAGTGGCTGGGCTGCAATACAAATGCAACATTTAATTTTCACCCTAGTGTCCGACCTATTCCACTTGAATTACATATTCAAGGATTCAATGTAACCCACAATTCGACTAGAATTGCAGCAATGTCAAAGCCAGTATATAATGCAATTGTTAAATACAGTCCCCATAAGCCCGTAATCGTTTTTGTTTCGTCTCGGAAGCAAGCTCGCTTTACAGCCATCGATATACTTACTTATTGTGCTTCAGAAATTCTGCCAAATCGATTTTTTCACGCAGAAGAAGAAGATATAAAACCGTTTCTAGATCGAATGTTGGACAAAACACTAAAGGAAACACTATCGCAGGGAGTGGCATACATTCATGAAGGGCTTACTGCATCTGATCACCGGTTGGTAGAACAACTTTTTGATTCAGGTGCAGTACAAGTGGCTGTTGTAACTCGTGATCTATGCTGGGGTATGAACATTTCCGCCCATCTGGTTATTATAATGGACACACAATTCTATAATGGAAAGAATCATTCGTATGAAGATTATCCTGTTACAGACGTATTACAAATGGTTGGTAGAGCAAATCGACCAATTGAGGATGCAGACGCAAAGTGTGTTCTTATGTGTCAAAATTCAAAGAAGGACTTCTTTAAAAAGTTTCTTAATGAGCCTTTGCCAATTGAAAGCCATTTAGATCATCGCTTGCATGATCATTTTAATGCAGAAGTGGTAACCAAAACAATCGAGAATAAACAGGACGCAGTAGATTATCTAACCTGGACGTTTCTCTATAGACGTCTGACCCAGAACCCAAATTACTACAATTTGCAAGGTGTTACCCATCGTCACTTATCAGATCATCTTTCTGAACTTGTGGAAAACACTTTGGCTGATCTAGAGCAATCAAAATGTATAAGTGTAGAGGATGACATGGATACTTTACCGCTAAATCTAGGAATGATAGCAGCCTATTATTATATAAACTACACGACAATAGGTAAATATATGCCAAGCAGTTGTGTATGTGTGAAAAGCTTTAATTACTATAATACATGTTTGTCTTTTAAGAACTTTTTAGTTTATCACTAAATAGTAAAACAAAGATCCGTGGACTTTTGGAGATTATATCTTCCGCTGCTGAGTATGAGGATATTGTTGTCCGGCATCATGAAGAAGGTATTCTTCGGACACTATCGCAGAGATTGCCAAATAAAATAACAGGACCCAATGAATCAGTCCCTAAGTAGATCTTTTTGTTACATACAAGTAATCAATATATGTATAAGTTGATTTTTATTTATGGAACAATTCAGGTTCAATGATCCACATATTAAAACAAACCTATTGTTACAAGCACACCTATCGCGTCTTCAGTTAGGCCCCGAATTGCAGGGAGACACTGAGATAATACTAGGTAAAGCAATCCGCTTAATTCAAGCCTGTGTAGATGTCCTAAGTTCAAATGGATGGCTATCACCTGCCGTAGCCGCAATGGAATTGGCGCAAATGGTGACCCAGGCAATGTGGAGCAAAGATTCTTATCTAAAACAATTGCCACATTTCAATAACGATATTATTAAGAGATGC
Organism: Cheilosia scutellata; assembly: GCA_955612985.1. Lineage (NCBI taxonomy): Eukaryota > Metazoa > Arthropoda > Insecta > Diptera > Syrphidae > Cheilosia > Cheilosia scutellata. The sequence continues at coordinate 102,579,892 of OY015313.1, forward strand.
ACAGAGAAAGTAAGTCAATATTTACATGTTGATATAATTATATTAATATTAATTTATTGGCCTTTTATAAATATAAATAGAAAATCGAAACAGTTTTCGACATTATGGAGCTTGAGGACGAAGACCGAACAAAGTTACTGCAGTTGTCTGATACACAAATGGCAGATGTCGCCCGTTTCTGTAATAGGTACCCAAATATTGAAATGAACTTTGAAGTAGTCGACTCCGAACGCATTCATTCAGGATCAGCAGTTAATGTAGTTGTTCAATTAGAACGTGAAGACGAAGTTACTGGACCGGTTATTGCCCCATATTTCCCCCAGGTAACAAATACATCTTTGTGCATTTATTTGAGTGCTAATGTTTTTTTTTTTTTTTTTATAGAAACGCGAAGAAGGGTGGTGGGTTGTAATAGGTGATCCGAAAACAAATTCACTGTTATCCATAAAACGCTTAACTTTGCAACAGAAAGCAAAAGTTAAGTTAGATTTCGTTGCGTCCAGCCCTGGCCGACACGAGTATACTTTATACTACATGAGTGACTCTTATTTGGGCTGCGATCAGGAATATCAATTTTCGATAAACGTTGGCGACTTCCAATCGGAAAGTGAAAGTGACTCTGAATAACTAAACTGTTTTTTTTTTATCTATGAATATCTGTAAAATAAAACAATATCATAATGAATTTTCATTTTTATTTACATTTGTGTCCACAAAAATCGTATAAACTAAAAAGCTTTAGCTGATCGTTACACCATTAGCTTTGCTACCAGTGATCCCATTGGGGCCCGCTGAAAATCCATTACTAAATGCAACATTAACGGTCTTACCGTTAGGTAAGTTGTATGTCTGACTAGTAGAAGCCCCGGCGGCTCCTTGAATTCCGTTTGGTCCAGCTGTAAAACTCTGAGTCATAGTATTTACTGCGGATGCCCCGAATCCTCCTAATGGACCTTTCGATTGAAATCCCTGTGCCTGAGCATTGGCAGCTGATGCACCAAATCCGTTTGATCCAAAGAAATTGTTGTTTGCTGCCGCATTAGCAGAGGACTGAGATGATCCGAATTGAGATGGTCTCCTTTCTCTGTTCTGCCTTTTCACTCTGAATGCATTTATTATCTCCAAGGGAGCTGAATTACGCAAATCTCGAGCACGCCTTATTTGAGGTTTCTTCTTTATATATAAAGACGATTCTACAACAACTTCCTGAAAGGCAGCTTCCGCTGTAAACAATAAAATGGTCTCATGGCATTAAAATCTTAATATAGATTTTTAAAATAAGCATGACATATACCAACGTTTCCAAAAAGTCAATTGATATTTATTATCGAACTGGTTAATTTGTACATATTTGTTGGAAACCCGAATAAACAAATTAAGTATGTAGTTTATTCAGTTAATTTTGTTTTTTTTTTCAATTTCTTAAGGTTAGTGAAATCATGCGGTGTGTTTTTGATAAAGTGACAAAATGGAAAGTGATGATGCTTGTAATGTACTGAAATAATTGTTGATAGTGAATTACTTACGTCGAGAAACCGACGTTCCTGGTCCATAATTAATCTGTTGCCCATAAATAACACAGACAGACAACAAAAATGTGCATACCATACACAAATACTTCATCTTCTGTTGTTTTAAATCCGTTAAAATTTAATAGACTGTTTGCTGCTCTATTCTTCGCGATCAACTCACGATTAAAATCGTCAGCCTCTAACTTTTAATCCATCAAAGATTCCATACGCTTAGATAAATAGGTACGCATTGTAACAAAACGGGCAAGGTTCCGGATTTCACGCTGAACGAAGCGATTGCAGCACTTTTTAAAAATACTTCATCGACGACTATACGAATATACGATATTATTTATGTATAGATTATGCAAAAACGGAACGAAAGAGCAAAATTAGAGTATTCGATTGAGATTCTCAGGGGGCTTTCCCAAATGCGCGGCGGATCGGTTTTTATGGCGGATATGGCAAACATAGTTATCTGTTTTGGTAAATCTCAAGCAAATCTGAAAATAAATCAAGATTCCAAAAATATTGCTTTTTGAGGAAGAATGTAGTACACTATATCCCCAACGCCACTCGGAAGTGTTTTTTTTTTTTAATTTGCTTTGCTTTAGATACTTAGCTGAGATAGAATATTCATGCACCATGCTTCATCATATTTTACATTTAGGTGGAATTTCCATAACAATAACCTTTTACATTTTTAAATTTACACCCATATAAATATATACATGCCGTTATGTCTACATTCTGGCCAGGCCATACACTTTTCCTCCTTGGTTATAAAAAATAGTCGTTTCAGAGTCGTGTGTTTTTACTCATCGAGTACAACATCATTTTTTTAAAGATTAAGCAAAAATGTCCGCACAGTCCGCATTGTTTGCGAACTTTTAATATTAGTTGAAATGTGTTTATACATAATCCCACTTGAGCACTTTGCTTTGATGTAGCGAGCTCATCTGAAATATTCAAATGTAACTGGTTCGATAAACTTGTTTTGTTCGCAAAGCAATGAAAAGAAAATCAAAAACAAAATGTTGATTAACGCCGAATGGGAAGTCGGAGTACCTATATATTGTAGGTATACGTATACAGTATGCCAATGTGTGTTTAAAGATGTTTTTATTGTTGATTTTACCATTAGATGGTTACCTAAACGGACTAAAGAGAATATTTCGACTTGTAGGTTTTATATTCAGATAACATTTATTAAGAGGCAATTTAAAAATCTTTGTATGAATAGGTATATTTCCCAAATAAAGTAGGAAATGGATTAATTTCCATTTAAAATATACCTACAAATTATTCAATAAAGCTACATATGTAAATCCAGTTTATCAATAATTTCGTAACATACACGATGTCAGTAAATTGTAATATGCAGGTATGTTGGTACCTACACCTATATTCCAACGTTAAAAAAATGTTGATAGCTATAGGTACATAGTTGAAAATTCTGTTGATATAGTTCAAACATAAATGGAGCAAACGCCGCTGATTTGGTTCTGGATGTCAATACAATCACCCCTATTGTCGTCGTCGTCGTCTGTCGCAAACGACTGGCGACGTTTGTCGCGTCGAGTCGTTTGGAATTTGGTATTGCGTAACTGAAACGACTCGACTCTCTGAACTCTCACATTCCACATACATTCCACAAACTATGGCACATGTGGTTTGCCATTTCAGTCGACGAATTTATACTTTGATCTTGTGTTTTGTTTATGACTTGTTTGATTATTTAATAAAACAAATCAAAAATGAATAGTGTTGAGATGTTTTTTAAAAACTGTGACGAAGAAGAAAACCAGAAAAAAAAAGCTGGTAAAGTGAAGGAAGGAAATTCGATCCAAATCAAATCCATTGTTAGTTTAATATTAGATACGCATACTTTTCTTTAACCCTTGATCACGCAGTTGTTAAAAATTAATGCAAACTATTGATATAGTTGCAGCCCTTTTTATACCCCTGTGGCACATCCGCAGGGATACAAAAAACGATACCCAGGTACTGCATCCTTCCGCTTTCTGGGTTTTTCATTATAAATGATTTTATGGCCTTAATTAGGGTCGTCGTGTAATAACTCATTACTTGTGTGCGTTGATTTATATGGTCTAAGACAATTCAGAGAAAAGGCTATGTGGTCTCATTGCCAATTAACATCACTTTTGTTAGGCCTTATCGTGAATGATTTTGCCAAAGGAATTATTTTTCTGCATTTCGTTCAATAAATGTAAAAATTGGCTTTTACTTGTTGTCTCCATTCTGCAAAATAACTATAATTGTCTTTTCGTTAATTAAAAATTAAGTACACATACTTTTTTTAACACATTTATCACACAGTCGTCCGCAAAATAGTCGACGACAGAAATGTATCATTTCCACGACAAACGTCGTCAAAAAACGCCTCACGCAATACCGAAGATCGTCGTCTTAAAACACAATCCACATTTTTTGACATTTCAGACGCCATTTGTCGATCGTCGCCGCGACAAACGTCGTTTATTTTCAGTCGCCAATACCAAACAGTCGTGTCGTTATTTTTTAGAGTCGTAAACGACGACGACAATAGGGGTGAATAATTGGCTTATTTTTTGTTTGAACATTTGTCTCAACAAAGTAAACTTCCATGACGGAATCTGTACCATTAGGCACGCATCTTGAGCTCAAATTTACAGATATTGCCCGCGTTCCATTAACCCGCTAGATGCCTAGCGGCGTGCCAAACTCTATACAAAAAAAACTGACATTTCACAATATGTGCTAGAGTTCTAGCGCAAATGCTGAAATGTCAGTTTTTTATATGGAGTTTGGCATGCCGCTAGTCATCTAGCGGTCAATGGAACGCGGGCAATCTTATGTATTTATTGGCCCAGGAATGCACTGAATGAGATTGGTCACAAATGGACAAAGGGGCGTGCCACCTCCCATACAAAAAAACATATTCTATGGGGTGAAACTCGATGATGTTATAACTCGATAACCGCTTGGCCGATTCTCATTATTCATTTTTAAGGATCCGTTTCCATATGGAGGAACCTTATTGCTTTCGCTACGATATGTCCGTCCGAATAAAATAAAAAATGTTGTAGGTACCTAGGTCTATCTCAAGAACTAATTGACGTAGAGGGCTGGAATTTGCACACAGTATCAGGTATAACCTCTCTCTAGTTAATCGACAAATACCAATATTAACAATACATCGGCTGGTTTTGGAGTTATTCTTAATTTCGTGGAAAAAATATGTTCATTCGCACAAAAAACTGTTTATTTTTAGATTTACAAAAAATACATGTGATCCTTTCGTGTAGATCATCTTCGTAGCTATATATGTGCTGAAGACTGTTATGTCGAAAAGTTAATATTTTAGAAGATATTTACAAAAAAACTCGAATCAATCGCCACAATTGGAACTTCCATTCCAATCCCAATGCATACCCATCTCATACGGATTGGGGACACGATCCCGAAAACCAAAATCCCGCAAATCCCGAAAATCCAAAATCCTGACAAACCAAAATCCCGAAAACCCACAATCCCGAAAAGCCAAAATCCTAAAAAAAGAATCCCGAAAACGAGATTTGCGCAAATTTTTCATTTTATATAATTTAACAAAAATGTTTATCTCGTTAATAAATTGTATGAAGAATAGAGTAGTTTCAGACAAAATTGAAATATCAAAAGCGTGTACATTACATTTGAGCACATATTTTTTTTTATCAACAATCTAAAGAAATCACTAGTAGCATTACAACAAAAATAATATTCGTCATTTCCACACAGTAAAATAATTAATTTGTATTGAAAAAACCTCTAGGCTACTAAAAACGAGTAGGTAGGTACGTATATACCTAAGTGAATCCATGCAACTCCAACAATGAACGGCATATGCTCTAACCATTGACTTATTATATATGGACTGCCAGTAGACGTCTTCGCGTTGGTTCCAACATAACCACTAGCCCTCTTGGTTCGGAGCGGAATAATTTGGAAATTCACACTTTTTTGTAGTGGCATCTATTGTTAACAATGACGCAACAATTTGAATTTCAACCGTTTTACTTGCCAAATCCACTAACGCCCTATAGGTGTCTCTAGCATCCTATGGAGAAATCAAAGATGGTTGTGATCATTGGCTTCGTTTTCCAATGCCATCTACTTTAAACAGTGACGCAACAATTTGAATTTACCTCATAAATTCTCTCACGCCCAATAGGTGCCTCTAGCATTCTATGGAGAAATCCAAGATGGTTCGTCATTTTGTTTCACTTATTTTTCGCTCCGAACCAAGAGCGCTAGTTTATGTTGGCGTCATTTTCTGGGCAAAATTTGTATGAACTGACATTTCACTAGCAGTCCATATATAATAAGTCAATGGCTCTAACACTTTAAATATTATCAAATCGAACAAACCAAACCGAAAGAAAACGTCAAAGCCGTCCAACGCCACTGAAAGTAGAAAGTTGCTCTACTTGGGCGCCGCGTTGAACTTTACGATATTTACGATCACAACGCGACCCGAAGCCTGAAGCCGCATTCTGGCTTGCACCATATGAAAGCATTGGTTCTACTCTATCTGTCAACGCACGCACCAACGCAGCGCCATTGTGGCTTGGGCATTATGCGTTGTTGGATTGCATGGGGAGATTTCGTGTTGGATATGAGTGGAATCTGGAATGTCGTGGGCGTGGCTGGCAGTGGGGATTTAAAAGGTCAGGTGTAACTGATTCTTTCAGTATATCCCTATATTAGAGCCAATCTGTTTGCCTAGGGTTTCTAAATGGAAGTTGGCTGGGAGAGTCATCGGCTAAGTTGAATTGGATATCGATATACCGGTGATCTGAAAAGGAGTGTTCCAGGTAATACTTTCCAGTTGGTGATCATCTGACTAACGGTGTCGGAGACAAGAGTAATGTCTAATACTTCCTGTCGGTTTTTTGTTATGAAGGTAGGTTCATTTCCCACATTACATACAATAAGGTTAGTGCTTAAGATATAATCAAAAAGTGACTCCCCTCTATCGTTAATGTCTGTACTTCCCCATACCGAGTGATGGGCATTAGCATCACATCCGATAATGAGGTTGATTTTGGTCCTCTCTGCTTCCGCGATCATTTTGTTTCCGAGGAGAGGGCCCACGTACCTAGTCGTAGGCCAGATATGCCGATGCTAGCCAGTACGTGCCTTTAGCAGTGACTAACCTAGCTGCTGTTATATCTGGATCGCTGAAATTAGGGAGTATAAGTAGGTTAATACAATTAATAATTTTAAGAATTCCATTAGAAACCTTTATAGTTACCTTTAAAATATAATACCTTTACAATATACCTAATATAAGGAAAATATTATAGAAAAAATCCGGAATGTTTTTGCCGTCACTGTAAGTCCGATAATGGCCGCTGAAATACTGAAGCTATCCGCTTTCATTCCTATTAAACAAATTATTGACCAAAAATATCAAAAAAATCTTGAAATAATAACTATTTTAGGCAGAACAACGTTTGCTGGGTCAGCTAGTGTATTATAGTTATAGTAAATAGTATAGTTTTGCGGTTGAAATGTTTTGTTTGAGCAGTAGGAATTTTAACACGCAATTACAACAACTTATAGAGTCTCGAAAGTGTCAAACAGTTCATAGTTGTTGTAATTGCGTGTTAAAAATCTTTCTTTACTTTACTATGCTTTACTTCACTGAGATAGGTGTGAAAGAAAACAGACTTAATGTTCAAACATGAACTAAAAATTGACCATAGGTTCAGATTTCCATATATTGCTCCCACTCGACTCAACTTCTCCTTGAGAGGACGTAGTTGTTAAATTTCCGTGCTGGATCTTCTACTTACTTCGCTTTTCTATAGTACGTACCTATACAGTTCACGTGAAACTTAATTTACCATACCTACAAATTTTTTTATTGTGCAAACAATGCAAAATGAAATATCTCAGTGTACCCACTTTCATTTCGATCGTAACGTTTCACTACAATTTTGTATTAGTTTGGCAAAATCATAACGTAACTTCGAAAAATGTTAAAACACTATCGAATATTGATTAGGTACCACACATTTATTTCTGAAAATTTGCGGCCATAATATTCACTGCGGGAGTAAATCAGGTTTAAGTTAATTACACCCGATCAATAATCCGCATTTTTTAAACCAGATAATTAAAACCTATATCAATAATATTCACTCAAAAACATGCATTATACCAGCTTGGTTAAAAACGGATTTAAAACAGTTTTAACCAATTTTTTAATCCGATTTCAACCCGTTATACTTTACTTACTTATCGGGCTCCCGACCCCTGTAGAAGGAGCCTAGTATCAGCTCTCCCTTCTTGCTTATCCAGCACTCGGCGGCGCCAAAAAGCAGAACTGGCAGGATAAAGGTTTTGTAGAGCACACTTTTCGTCCTTCGAGTTTGGAGTTTTGAACCCAATGGTTTGGCCAAACCGAAGTAGCAACGGTTTCCTAGGGTTATTCTTCGCGGGACCTCCACTAGGGTGTCATTCATGTTAATTCCGAACTAATGGCCGCGTTCCTTTGACCGCTAGTCATCTAGCACATAATATCCCTGATGGAGGAACGCTGGCGCTAGAGATCTAGCGGCAGCGGCAAAGTGACATGAGAACCAATTTGAATTCGTATGATTTCATCCTCATGAGAGTCAAAAATGTATTTTGTGCCATCATGCCGCATATTTATTAGTACACAATAATTTAAATAAGCAAATACAATCTATATTAGTTACATAGAAGTTTGAATTTCCATTTTACACCAAATTGGAAATATTTGACTTCTGCACTTTCACTTTTATTTTGACAGTTCGTTATTTTTTTCAATCTAGCAGTTCATTTTGCGCTAGATTGAAAAATTTCCCAGAAAAGGATATTTCACAAAATGTGCTAGAGATCTAGCGCAAATGCTGAAATGTCAGTTTTTTTTTATATGGAGTTTGGCATGCCGCTAGTCATCTAGCGGTCAATGGAACGCGGCCAATGTAAAATTTCGCATAAACTGACATTTGTTATTTGCTGTTTGTCACTAATTGGAAATTGATTTGATTTGTTGGGTCATCAAAATTATGGCCAATTTTGTTGTGTCCAATGTGAAATGAGTGGACTCGTATGCAATAATATTAATTTATTTATTTAATAGCACAAAAGAGAAATGTTAGATACAATCAGTTAATTCCAAAATTTACATGTGATGTCATAACCGTTGCCAAAACTAATAAAATCCATTTTTTCTATCTTCTTGCTTTTAAACACTTAATTTCTGCGAGCGAAGAAATGTTAAAAATGTGACATAAAAAAGAGTCAATAATATGAAATTAATGTGGTTTTCCATTGGGACATAAAATCAATCTTTTTTTTGATTCGGATCACTTTTTGCAGATCTCGATAATTTTCGAGATTTACACATACTCTCACTAATACCAATGTACCTTGCACAGCTGTTTTACGTCATTCAGAATTTGTTTTCAAAACAAAATTACGAAAAGCCTCGTGAAAAGCAATTATTCAGAATAAAAACGTAAATAATGGACATGGACTTAATTTTGGAGCAATTACTATCATCTTCGTCATCTTCTTCTTCTTCCTCGTCATCTGTGGATTTCGATTCTTCGTCGATATGATTATCCATATGAAGTTCGTATGTTTCCATCGATAAACGAATAGGTTCGTTCGGGTACTTTTTTGCAAACGTAAAATTATTAAAACTTTGCTAAGAAACTGTGCGAACGCGACCACGTACTGAGTAAATTGAAAAAAATGAGAGAGAAATCCATTTCCCCTCTTTTCATTTTTTCGTAATTTTCTACTCGCGGAATTTCGACTTACTGAAAAATGAAAAAATTAAAACTGTCATCTAAGTGGCAGTTTGAAAAAGTTTGAAAGTTTGAAAAATAAAACTCTTTTTATTTTCGTCTTCAACGATGTCGGATGAAGAAATTGTAATTGAATGTTCTCCTAGAACATATCAGCGCATTCAAAATGGTAGGTTTAATAGGTATTTTAGCTTATAAAAAAATCAAATCCAACTTATTTTATAGATTCTGCCGTTAACGTTTATTTTTTGAATGTCGAAATGACATTTCTTAAACTTTTTGTAATGTCGTTTTCGATTGGTAATCCAGAAGCGTCCGGAAGAACTCTCCGCGATTCTGAATTCAAATCCAGAAGCAAATTTCTCTTCTTTTCAGTAGAAGAACTGTCAATTGAGTGCCAATCGAACGCTTTCAGAAGCGTTCGGATTGCTTCCGGACGGTTCTGGATTACCAATCGAAAACGACAAGAAAACCGGTCAGGGGGTCAATTCTCAAAAATTCTCGCAAACGTTTATCTGTCAAAATATTCAATTTCATGCGAAAGACTGATATTTGCAATTCTCACATTCCGCATATGAGAATTTCTCTTCGAATGTTACTCGTCTGCTTTTTCTAGGCGGATTTGCTTCTCGCATACGGAATTGTGAGTTTGAAAATTTGATTTTTTAATTTCTGTGTGAAATAATTTATTGTGATGAAGCAAAAATAATTAAAATGGAAGGAAAACAAAAGAAGAAGGTTCTTCAGCAGTTACATAAAGCGTTTGATCTAAATTAGTCAATCATATGAGTAGCCAAGAAATCGGTGAATTCCTGTGCCGAGCGCTAGTTTAACCGAAATAATTTCATAAATTTTGTGTCGAAAAGTTCAAAATAGTCTTGGGGGTTCTCGGATATCTCGGTATATTTGAAGTTGCTCCAACTGCTCCATTGCCAACTGAACAAATGCTAATCTCATTTCGCCCAATGTAGCCATTGTAAAAACACAATTAAATATTAACTGAAATTAGAACCAACCACACACAATCGCAAAATGTTTTTTTTTTCCACAATATTTCTTAGCCAATTTGAATACATAGTTTTTTTTTTCATGCCATTCTTTGCACAAAAAGTAGGTACATTTCGACGCAAAATTCTACCTCATGCGAGAGGTGAATACAATTTTCTTCGCAGAGATGGAAAAAACTTTGAGAATACCAATTTTTTTCGTATGCGAAAATTTCAGGCGGATTTGCTCGTATACGAGTTGCGTTATGCGGAATTTGAGAATTGGGGTCCAGGTACTTCTCTGCATTGACTTATTATATATGGACTGCTAGTAGACGTCTTCGCGTTGGTTCCAACATAACCACTAGCCCTCTTGGTTCGGAGCGGAATAATTTGGAAATTCACACTTTTTTGAAGTGGCATCTATTGTTAACAATGACGCAACAATTTGAATTTCAACGGTTTTACTTGCCAAATCCAATAACGCCCAATAGGTGTCTCTAGCATTCTATGGAGAAATCAAAGATGGTTCGTCATTTTGTTTCATTTATTTTTCGCTCCGAACCAAGAGCGCTAGTTTATGTTGGCGTCATTTTCTGGACAAAATTTGTATGAAGTGACATTTCACTAGCAGTCCATATATAATATTAATAAGTCAATGGGCACATTCAAGTATCTAGTTGACTTAAGTCGACTAGATTTGTCTGGACTAAGTGTAGGTAACCTGAACGCAAAAACTAACTTAATTGGTCGTGAACTTGGTTGTTTGTTTTGGTTAGGTATATCCACTAGCCTTGTGCTCTCTCAAGGCATATTTGAAATGTCAAATTCTCCGCCGATGGCATATAGAAATGTCAACTTAGTACTTAGTCACGAAATTCGTGACTAGATTCGTCGGCTACCCCTCCATAAACGTCAACAGAGAAAGCTGCTCACGTGACGAATTCCAGCCAATAAGAACTCAGAAGCATGAAGTCAGTCAGCTGTCAGACGTACTAAACTAGATACTTGAACGTCCCCAATGCTTCTCTGGAAATTGAGAGATTTCTCTCTCGACTTTTGAGATTTGACATTTTTCATTTTTCTACGCTGAAAGTACACGAACGAACCTACAATATTTGCACAGCTGATGTACTGTCAAATAACGCACTAATACATTTACAAAAGCAGATCAATCTGCTTTCATGTTCCATTCACCACGAAAAATCTGAGATCCGAAATAAAAATCTGATGGTCCCAATGGAAAACGTCATAAGTTTTAACACAGGTTAAAGTTCTTAAACTGGTCTACGGAGTGCAGTTAAATTCAATCGGATTAAACGCTGACAAGGTTAAAAAAAAAACGGTTTTATTATCGGAATATTATGGGCTTGGGTTTAATTTTTGGGTTAAACTCTCTTATACCCGGGTATGAACTTTAGCCCGGATTAAAGTGAGTGAATAATATGCCGTTAATCTGAAGGCATTGACAACAGGGTGATTGAACAATGAACATATCCATTTTTGTGTAAGTCGCTTTCCATTGGCAAACAAAAGTCCTGTTTTTTTTTTAGATTTATGCTAATTTCGATTGGCAAAATGGCAATCTCAGATTTCTGTTTCAGATGTCAGACTTCGTCTGGTCAATCGAACAAGAAAAGTATCCTGAGCTGTTCTTTGTTGGTGTTGGTGGTGTAGCTGCCACAATTTGTTCACCTTTCGCAAAAGTGTTCTCGTATCTGAAAAAGATTGCTTTTTTGTATCAAACGAACGAAAAAAGTGATCTCGGGCAAGAAAGTGTTTTTTTTTGGCGAATCGAAATCAGCATTAGAGCAGTTTTCTTGCTTTATGTCGATTTCCATTGGGAAAAAAAAGCACTTTTTTTAATGCCCCTATTATGTAAGACAACTCAACTTAGTTGAGTTGAGTTGTCTTCAATTCAACCCAACTTTCACACAACCCAAACTAACTAACAACTTATAGACAACTACTACCATCTTTGTTGTGTTTTGACAGACAACTTTTCTATCAAGGTTGTGTATTACAATACGGACAATACCGAATTTCGAACTAAATAAAACCAAGTGACAACTCAACTTTAGTTGTAGTTGTCTTACATAATAGGGGCATAAGATTCAGAGCAGTTTTTCTTCTCTAGATCAGCTGTCTGTCAAAATCATGTTCCATTGGGGGAAAAAAAAAGCACTTTTTTAAAGATTCAGATCACTTTTGCGAATCTCGATTCGAGGGAGAGATTCGCACATACTTTCACCAATACCAAGACAAGTGACATTTGTCAAACTTTGAGGTTAGGTACTTATTGTTAGGGGAGACTGGGGCACATTTGAAAGTGTGGTACATTTGAACCTACAAATTTTATAGTGAGCTTTTCTTTTTGTGTAAAATATATATTTTTAAGGCACGAATTCATTTGAAAACGTATAAAGATACGTTTTTTGACAAATGTGAAAAATATAAATATTTGCGCACATTTTTATGTCGCTTGACTTATTGGGGCAGGTTTGAACAATACAGTCGGGACACATTTCAACTGTAAGTAGCATTGAACTAAAAGCTAACTTCCGTATTAATAATAGATCTCAAACCATTCTCTAACTCACTTGTTACGTAACTGGTAGTTAAAAATGTAACTCACTGGCTAAATTTTCTTATTTATAAAGAAATATAACCCATGCATTAACTAATTGACGTGTTTCCAATTATGGTAGGTTTGTGATGGCAACGCTTCTCCAGATTGTATTGAAAACTGGCAGGAATGCGTCCTTCTTTTCTGCTGCCATCTTCTTCTTCTAATTAGAATTTTCTTACTCTTACTTATGCAATTATTTTGTTTACATTTCCTTTTCAAAATTTATATTTATTTTTGAATGCTTTATATATGTATATAATATTCTCATAGGATTTTTTCGTTTTTTTTTTTTTTTTTCGTGAAAAATATTCAAATTATCCAAAAAGGGTGAGCCATTTTGCTGCACAATTTTTGCAAATTTATTCAATTATTTATCACCCTTTTACCACATTCATATCAATCAAACGAAATTAAACCCGAAACACCATTTGTCATTTTGCGCGGGAAACATGTTTTGCAAAGCTAACAAATCGCTAACACACCTACCACCGTGAGTTAGTTCTGTAAAAGTTCCGAAAGCTTAGTTATCTTCTAAAACAGTTTATAAATAGGAATTTGGGTTTAACCAGTGGGTTAGTCATTGGTTAGGGATAACACGAAGTTTCGCAGCTATTATTAATACGGCTGTAAGCACGATCCGGGAACATCGAGGACAGCTGCGTTGATAATTCTTGTCTTAATTTTTTTCAAAATGTCTGTTCTGTTAATAAAATAACTCATTTTTATAAAGTTTCTTCAGTCATTTGTAAACTATTTCAGCAATTTCAAAATTTCAGTTTTCTTTTGCTATGTAGTTTTGGTTTTCTTTATTAAAATAATAAAGTTAATTTATTTTATTAAAAATAAATACAAACCTTTTAGTAACTTATTAGCTTCTAAAAGCAATTACAAATACTGTCGTTCAAAAGTGTCCCAGCCTAGTTCAAACCTGCCCACATGGGCGATACCTTTGAACATAAGGACCTACTTCGTTTTTAAATAAAAATAAACTATACGCCCTTACTAAATTTACGTAGTTATTTGTACAAAACAAGTTTATTTGCATTTCTTAAAGTGAGAATACTTTGCAGTCTAATAATTTAAACAAATAGGATTTTATGATACCTCAAAGCAAAAAGTGTTCAAATGTGCCCCAGTCTCCTCTACCTTTTGTGGAATAAATTTGAAAATTGAAAATGGATAAAATGTAGACGAATGGACCGTCGTAGAAAATGCCAATGGGGTTGATTTCATGGGGAAGGGTGAAGTTATAATTCAAAACAAAACAAGTAAGCAGTTATTGTACAAGTGCAAGTAAAAAACTAACAAATAACAATTCAATTTTATAAACACAAATTGCAATTTAAAAACAGCTGACTGTCAAATCACACACCAACACAAATGCAAAAAAATGAATCTCGTTTCATGTTCCATTGGTCAGGAAAAATCTGAGATCTGAGAGCAAAACGGTAAAAGCACAATGGAAATCGACATTAGAAATCAGCTGGTGTCATTTTCCCTTGTCCAGATTTGTGCATGGCCACACACTAGGGGTATCCATGCAACGCAACGTCGTAAACTCGTGTAAACGTAAGGCCCCGACCCATAGAAAACGTGGCATCCGTTGCGGCAACGTATTCGACTGACAAGTTGATAGAATACACAGTAGATTATGGAAGGTGAACCATAAGCAACGCACGTGCCGGATGCGACGGATAAAGTAGGTTTACTTTCTACTTTTCTGTCAATCGGAACCGTTGACAGCTGGCATTTTTTTGCACATTTCCACATTTTACTATTTCAAGTGTAGGATAATAAATTAATCCATCAAATTGTATTAAGAAAACAAGTTTTAAAAAAGTTTAAATAATAAAATTTCCAATTCCAAAAAAAAGGGTGTTTTCGTTCGCGGCAAAAAGTTTAGAATTGGAAATTTCGTTATTTAAACCACTTCGGGGCACGAGTACCTACGAAAACATTGGCGCCAAAACGGTTTTTTGTAGAGGGGTTAAATATAAGCGTTGTTTACTATGGGAGGGTCTATCTCGCTTCCGTTTTTTTTTTTTTTTCAAAAACTATTAACAGAAATGACTTGATTTAAAAATAATATGAAAGAACAGATTCCGAGCTTTCAAAAATGATATAAGGCGTATTTTTTGAGAAGCTATAGCTAGCTCACTTTACTTTTACATGTGCATGAAGAGCATGCATCGTCCCCGACGGTTACTACCCAGTGTGAGATCCTTTTACAACCGAGCACATCTTGCTCTTATAGTAGCACATTGTAGCATGAATGGGAAGCCCAACGCCGACTTCCGAGTTCCGTCCCGACCACGTTCACGTTAATCATCCTCTGAACAACAAAAAAGTCTTTTACAATAAAGTAAAATGTGTCAATTAAATGTTCTTTTTGAGATCATACTAAATTTAAAATAGAAAACAATGTTAGAGTATTATAGTTATAATGAATCTTATTCTATTCCATGAGCAAATATCATAACAAGACCAGGGTCCACCATCACGTCTTCAGACATGTGAGTGTTGTCGCAACTGAGTACTAGAACAGCTTGTTTTCCTGAAAATATATATGAAATTACAAAATTAAAGTACATATTACCAAATACTTATACATATAATACGAGTATATTTGCTGAAATGGGTTACTGTGTATGCACTGCAGTATGTGTATGAGTATGCCGTATGCATGCTAAAAACGTTATTTCACTGCTTTCTGGGGACTTATTTTATACATTAAATTTCTTTTCATAGTAAAATAAATGAACAAATTAAACTATGAAATAAGTCCCCACATTTGTGACTAAACTGTTTTTATTAAAAATATATTTAGAGAAGCAACAACTGCTGTAATGACGTTTCGACCCCATTCAATAGCTGTTAGCCAAGATGAAAGCTACACATTTTAAAACTGTAAGTGGAATATGGTAAGCGATAAACTCTTTCACGTTTTTGAGCAAAATCAATTACACTCGAGCCTGCATAAAATCACATCGCTTAACAGTACATAGCCTTTAAAATCTTATAAGAAATATTATAAAATAGCGACTTAAGGTAATCACAAATGCATATTTGGTACACCGAAAATTCGAAAACCACACGAATTAAATTTCACCTGGAATTAAGCACAAGGGTGTTTATGTGTCTTTTAGCTCAATCGAAGGACTACTTTTCGAACTGTCGAAAACTAACGGGTTTTTTTTGCACAGTCCGATTGATTGCAGTGCCCTTAACACAAATCTGAAAAAAAAATTGGCGTTCTCTTACCGTTTGGGCGTGTAACGCCCCCAAAGTTCAAAAAATAGCATATAAAATAGTACCAACATTTCAGGAATGGAGTTTCAAATTTTTCCAAAATTATGTTTTTATATTAACTAGGTAAGTGTGCAGTTAACAAATAAAAGAATTTTCTCGAAAACCGTTAGTCTTACGAAAAAAAAGTAATAAAATGATTTTAGCCAATTTCATACACTATTTTTGAATAAAAGTAACTGTTAACAAGATATTCGCGAAAAACAGTTTATCGTTACCTTTGACCTCGTGTAACATTTTTAGCGGCACATGTATCGCTGAGACTTTTGGGATATTGTTTAGAACCACAAAAGGAATGTTCATGCAAAAATCCAGCTTTCCCCTAATTTTCCCGAAGCGAATGTCTTTATTCCCCGTATTTCATGCAATTTATGGAAAAACTAAATGCATCTGTCATTTTTCGTAGTTATACTCTAAGAATAGGGTGGTTCGCGACAACGTCAGTGTCAAATGAGAAAAAAAAAAAACAAAGTGACAGCTAAAAAAACTTGTAGGAAAACAAACGAAATTTTATATGGCGGGAGATAGGGTTTAAATTAATTTTGGATTTTTTGAAACAATCTCTACAAATTTATTTATTGAACTTTTGTAAACACTTTTAAGAAACTCTAAATTTCAAGACTGCAATGTTTTCAATTTTTGTTTGGCACTTTATTATAAACTTTTCACAAATAAAATGGGCAAAACCTATCTCCCGCCATGTAAAATTTCGTTTGGTTTCCTACAAGTTTTTTTGACATTTCAGTGAAAGAGAAAGCACACTGCTGAAAGGGATAGCTTCGCGAAATACCCTATAAGAAGTACAGGAAAGAGTGTATATCGCATTATACAGTGTACGTGAGTGAGGCCGCAAGTTATGAAAAAAAAACAGAGAAATTGAAACTCGTCTGTCATTTTGATGGGCTGAAACGGCTGAAATTTGCCTTGTTTGAAATATGAAATCTTTAAAATAGTGAAATTACGTATTTAACTTAATAACACAGTAGGCGTATTTTTTTGAGACTCTTTACTATACTCACTTTTCGAGTCTCAAAAAAACATCCCTAACTCACTTTAGCACACTTTATTTTTATTTGGAAGTTGGTACGCGTGTTTTCAACTTGACATATTAGTTGGAAAAGGGTATGTTCAAAAAATGGATACTCATTGGAGAAACTGAAAATCGTTCTTAAATTGTATCGACTACAAAGGTTCGTTAACTAATACTGAATGAACTGCATTTCGAAATTCCAGCCGTATTCATACTGCTGGCAGAATTCAGGAAAACGTGCAAATGCGTGTTGATCGTAGGTATTCACGCTTATTCTGAGATTCGATCGAATCGAGTATCCCTCGAATTCAAAACTTTCACTCGAATTAACTCCTCGCATTCTGAGTTTCGAGGGAAAGAAGTTCATTATCGAATGATTTCATTGGATGAATTTTATTTTCGAAATCAGCTGTAGAAATACTTAGCTCTCAGATTCTCAATTGTTGTTGGTTTTAATTTGAGTAAAGATGGCATTTATGTATTCTTGGAGAGAGAAATACATAAACATATGCATACATACATCCCTGCTTGCTTGCTTGCGAAGATATCTCTCGCTCTCCCGATCGACTATCGAGGCAAGACTGATTGTCCACAACACAACACAGCACCGTCGGTCGTTGGCGTATGCCACAGAAACAGATACACATTTACCCACCCCAAAGAAAAGGAAAAAGAGCATTTCGACCACACATTTTCGCTCGAATAGAATTTGACATTTAACTCGATCCAATCGAATCTGAGAATGTGGGGAGAAATGAACAAAATACAATTCTCAATCGAAATCGAAAGTTGGAATGTCATTTGGCTAAAATCGAATGACTTTCGATTCGAATCGAATCTCAGAATTAGGGAGATTGTCTTTCGCTGGGTTTTAATTAATTAGTTTACGACCCCTAATGGTGATGGTGCATATGTTTTATTGCTGAGTGCTACTGCGACTATCTGCGCTGCCAAGACATATATCCGGTTCTAGATAGATGTTTATAGTTTTTAAAACAATAAAATCCATCATCTTATGAAATTAAATTATACTTAACCTTTTTAAAAAATATTTTGTTTGAAGGTGGAATAAAACAAAACAAAAATAGCTTGAAAAATGTTGTTGGTCTATTTGGTTGATCTAATATGAGCATCAAAATTTAATACGCCTTGTTTACGGGAAAATGCGGTGAAATTATGTGCATACATCAACCCCTGTGCTCAATTTCGGGTGAAATTGAATTCGTGCGGATTAAATGCATTTCAACCAATCAGAGAATTGCAAAATATTTACCAATTCAGACAACAATCAACGAACACAACCCATTAGTGACAAATAGCCGCTCTCAACGTTCAAAACAGAAAAATAATTCCTCCTTATTTACAACACCGCCATCTATGAATGAAATTTTTCAACTTTCCTATCTCCACTTTATTACTGCGTTAATTATAGCCACTTTTATACCCACTTTTGGTTTTGCATGTAAAAGTAAAAGTGAGCTAGCTATAGATTGCCAAAAAAATACGCCTAGTGAAACAACAGTGAATACAGTGAATAAATACAATACTTTAATGAAATAAATCTAAAACAACATGCGGTGCTGCGTTAAATTGTGCAAAAACGAGTATAATAAGGAGAGTAACAATTTTTCATTTCACAGGTAAGTTTTATTTCATACTGCACATAAAATAATGTTGTTAGGTGTTTTTTTAGGTAGATTATTATCGTAGAACACTTTTATTTTGGTATTTCAAGGCATTTTGTTGCAAAAAGGCAATTTGGTTGAAAACAAAAATGTACTTTATTTATGTGATAGCATTTGATTTAGCTGAAACTCATCTGTCAAAATCGGAATCTCTCGTTCAGAGACGAACTACTTTTTTGTTGGTGAGGGCAAGGCGCTTAAATCGGTTGAGCGCCCTAGTGCAGTTTTCTTGTTATAAATAGAAAATTATATTTAAAGGTATTTCTTCTGTTGACCTATTATCGTGTCGGTTACTATCTTCGCCAAGAAGTGTTTATGTCCAGTAACGTTGACTTTGTGTACATGAGAAAATAAAAGAGCTCAAATAACTAGGTATACTCTACTAATTTTCTAGATTTCCGAAAGCTGAATGGAATAGTCAAAAGTAGGTGGAAATCCTTGATTTGGATAAAATAAAGTCTTCGTTTGTTGTATGTTCAAGTCATTTTCATGGATGTGATTTTATAAATAATGCTCCAGAAAAAAAAAATGCTTTTTCCTTCTGTAATGCCATTTTTATCCAAATATGTTAAGAATCTCAGTAAGTTAATATAAATAGTTCTAAAATTTTACAAGATTAGATAAAAACGCATTTGGCTTGTAGTTGTAAAAAAATTGTTAATTTTGAGTCTATAACTAACTTGTAGCAGACATTAGGCCTGTTTTATTGGCAATCTATCGCAGTGAAGTAAAGTAAAGTAGAATCTTCAGCATGTAGCTAATAACAACAACTATATAGAGTCTCGAAAGTGTCAAACAGTGTGTAGTTGTTGTAATGTAATTGCGTGTTAAAAATTCTACTCTACTTTACTTCACTGAGATAGATTGCCAATAAAACAGGCCTAATATGTCTTATAATCAAATAAAAAAAAAACAGAATTATATTATCAATTCTCAAAATTAGCTGATTTTTTCATTCAAAATAAACCCAAAACTGAAAAGTGATAAAAACTGAAATTTATTTATACGTTTAAAATATTTAGGTTCCTGTAAAAGGTAAGTTTTATTTATTAAGGCTTAATAATAGCTGTGTTTCTTTGAAGGCGCCTAAGTACTTCCATAAGATAAGATAAAAACCATAACCTAATACTACCTACCAGCTCAACTACATATTTTTCTACTTTATCACTTTTAAAGAATCAGCTAAGAGTTACATTGGGCGCCCCAGCATTTTGACACCCTAACTACGCCGGCCCCTTAGACCCCTTTTACACGCAGAGTTTTTTCACTTTAGTGTCGAGAATGTGTAGGTAAATGGGATGAAAAGTGCAGGGGATAGCCGAACACTGATGGGCCGCGAATTCCCATCCGATTCTTGTATTCTCTTTCGCTCTCATTCGTTATTTTCAGCGTTGCTTTATTCTCAGACCGTACTCAGTCGCGATAGACGTCTGCATTTGCTCTATTTTCGAACTGTATGCGGTCTGCGCCGCGAGCGACGAATGAGAAAAAAAGGAAACAAAGACAATTTGACAATCAAGGCACTAAAGTGAAAACACTGAACGTATAAATGCACCATAAGTGCCCAAAAGAGAATTAAGAAGAGTCATGAGTGAAAAAATTCTGCGTGTAAAAGGGGTCATATTCTTTGGTTATACTACAAAAACGTTCTCCAACGTTTTTCTCTTTGAGAGAGAATTCATCCCCACCACTGTCATTTTGACAGTCTTCCATTTTTACTACCTAATTTAAAATGGTAAGTCGAAGTCGAAAAATATCAAAATGTCAAAGGAAAGATGTACCTATGTATAAAAAATTTTTTAAAGCCATACAATCGAAAACTCCAGGAAGAAATTAATTTAATGAAGATATTTTTCCATCTTGAGTGCAAGACTTTCATATTTCGTGTAAAGGTGATTTATATAATGTATTTTATTTATTTCTACATAAAGGTTCTTTAAATCGAGCATTTGGGGTTTTTGTGGAGGTTCAGCAAAATCATCTACTTATTCTTTGAAAGATTTCTTCAAACGTATTTATGTACGAAGATCATAGCCAAGACTCAAAACACTTAATTTCTCACTTAGCGACTTGTTTTTATAAACAACACAACAGTTTCTTTATTTTTTAAAAGATATGTACTTACAAAATTCACCAAATAACTCGGAGAAAAGCGTGTTATTTCTTATTTTATTGCACAAAAAAGCGGCCTTTGAGCAGAGGATACTCCCCTCAGAAAAACTCAGAAAATCATTAAGTAGGTAAAAAAGGTAACTGACTAAGTGACTACATCACAGCGCAGCGATAGGAGATACACACCCAATTCAAATTCACCAAATATGACGGAGAAAAGCGTGTTATTTATTATTTTCCAGAAATACTCAATTACACCGCAGCTGCTGAGAGGACCAAACTAAAATAATCGCAAGTGTACAAAAGGGAAAGGAGACAAATTTGTTCTATCCACTGAGAGATTTTATAACCCGACATATTTCGGGTTATTTTAGCTTTGGGTTATGCTCAGAGAGTGTGGGCAGTTCTAATACTAATGATAAAGAAGGTGAAGAGTGTGTGTTTCTGTGTGTGCTTGAAAATTAATGTCGTTTTCGATTGGTAATCCAGAAGCGTCCGGAAGAACTCTCCGCGATTCTGAATTCAAATCCAGAAGCAAATTTCTCTTCTTTTCAGTAGAAGAACTGTCAGTTAAGTGCCAATCGATCGCTTTCGGATTGCTTCCGGACGATTCTGGATTACCAATCGAAAACGACATAAGTTGCTGGTAGAGGATTCGGGTCAGGGTGTGTAGGTGTAGCTTGCGCAAATGAATAGATACATTATTATTAAGTTTATACCGTGGGTTTTATGTTGCTCGTTTTTAAGTAAACATTGTTGTGTAGCTGAAACTGAAACTTTTAAAAGGTAACTCGGTACGAATCGGGTTATATGGACGCCACGCCACTTCTGCCTACATACAAAAGTAAATGAACAGACCTAATTTAAATTGTCTTCAAATGCAAAAGTATAGTATGTATTTTCCGTTTTTTTTTAAATGTAACCCTCTATGTTGAGATTTTGGACGATAAGAAACTTATTTCGTCAGTATTTCACAGAAATGTATTAAACAGATACACTCTTAATGACGGTGCACATTTACGTTTTTTTAACGCGGGGCCAGCAGAGGAACCGCAACGGCACCACAGTAAGGGTATTCACTTAAACGCGTAAAAGCCTCATAAACTGCGTAAACTGCAGAAATTTACCACCTCGTAAATGAACTGTCAGATTTTGTATGGAGAATAGTTTACGCAGACCTCATAATTTTCCGCGACTATTTGGGCTCGGAAATCAACCGCGGAAAGTTACGCAAATCACAAATGTCAAACTTTGAGAGACAGTCATATGAATTGTTTGTGTGATTCCAGATACAGTCGATTTACGCGATTTACGCAATGACAATTTCCTAGGGGCGTTCACTTAAAGCACCGCAGAAATTTATACATTTACGAGCTGCATAAATTTATTTGATTAAGTGAATACCCTTAGTATTTCTGTGCACAAACCACAAATACAGGCTTTTCTCGCTCGACACAATCTGTAGTACATGTACATTGTACAGTACATAGGTACAGTCAGTGGCAAAATTATTTGCACAAAAGTAAAGTTAATTCTACTCATAAATTTGAACTTACTTCATGTAAATTTTGGCATCAATGGAAACGTCATTTAAATCCCGTTTGAATGATACAAAACTTTCCTTAGCCCATTTACCCATTGAAAATTTGGAACTTTTGTAAAAGTCTACTTTTTTGACTTTTTTCATCGGTCTCAAAAAAAAAAAAAAAAAAAATGTTTTGATGCTAGCTAAAAGTTTCTTCAAACAATTATAATAGTACCTGCAAACAATTTTTTTCAAAAATCTCTTGGCTAATATTTTTTATGATTTTTTGAAAATTGCTAAAAATGACTATTTTAGCCACTTTTTCCTCCTTCTCATACAACATTTTTCTGAGATCATCCCATTCAAAAAATCATAAAAATTTTAAAAGGTAAATTGAGGGTACCTATTTACGATCCGGTGCAACTGGTCTAGTACCTATCATTATGAAAGAGCAAAGGTGCGAAATTTTCTTGCACTTTAACAACAGAATATATTGACTAAACTTTAGCATGTTTTGATCCTTTGCTATAGGTTAGGTACCCCGACCCTATTGCAACTGAAAAATACAACAGAGTAAAATTGCGTTTGTATTTTTGACAGCTCCCCAATGTCATTATTCTGCCTCAGTTTTGCTACAGATTAAATAAAGAGCGTTCACGATTTACAAAAGAAAAATACAATTGCGTAATTTTACTCGGCCTTTTACACCGGATCGTAAATGCCCCTAATTTTTTATTTAATTATTTAAATTAAGTTTTTGCTTTTTGGATAAAAATTAGGTTCGTTCGTGTACTTTCAGCATATAAAAATGAAAAATGTCAAATCTCAAAAATCGAGAGAGAAATATCTCAATTTACAGAGAAGTACCTGACCGGTTTTCTTACAAAAAGTTTAAGAAATGTCATTTCGACATTCGTAAAATAAACCTTAACGGCAGAATCCACAAAATAAGTTGGATTTGAATAAAATTATATGCTAAAATACCTATTAAATCTACCATTTTGAATGCGCTGATAAGTTCTAGGAGAACATTCAATTACAATTTCTTCCAACATCGTTGAAGACGAAAAAATAGAGTTTTATTTGTCAAACTTTTGAGCTGTCACTTAGATGACAGTTTTCATTTTTCAGGAAGTCGAAATTCGGCGAGTAGAAAATTATGAAAAAATGAAAAGAGGGGAAATGGATTTCTCTCTCATTTTTTTCAATTTACTCAGTACGTGGTCGCATTCGCACAGTTTCTTAGCAAAGTTTTAATAATTTTACGTTTGCAAAAAAGTACCCGAACGAACCTATTATAACAAAAAAAAAAAACGACCAAGCTTAATTAGGTATTCGATAGATGTTGCATACAAAGAAAATTTGTTATAAGGATATATGTAGTAAGTTGCGAGTATTCTAATATTTTCTATATGAATATAGAAACAAAAATCTTTTTTAAATGAAAAAATTAAGGCATCGGGTAAAAAAATTGTTTTACCTGGAATTCTCCTGCAAATATAGTTGTCGTATATTCGTCTATTATTTTGTCTAGTTTCTAATGAACTTAGACCCCTTGGCCATCGGCGCTCATGACAATTTTCCATCAAATTATCAAGAATGTGTGGGGGACACCCCGATTCCGATAAAGCCCGTTTTATCATCATCTATTGAAAATAGTGGTCCGAAAGCATAGCAATAAAGCTCTATTTTATATATAAACTAACCTGCAGAGCATCGTCGGGTGTAGATATCATTCCACCCCAACGAGTGACTCGTGCTCGTGCTAATGTACTGCTCCAGCGTATAACTTCATCCCGCTCCATTTGATCAGCAATTGCACGCATTGCCGGATTTGACACCCGCATAGCCCTCATAAAATCCTTAAATAGCTGTAGTTCTCTTTTTAATTCATTAATGGTTAGGTTCTGGTCCGTTATATCTGTCTTAAATTCGGCCATTTTTTGTTGCTGCGTATGAATTAATGTGCGTAGTTCTCGTACACAATTATGATCCTTTAATTCATCCTTGGGTATAACAAACCCACAACCTTTTTCGCAAGGCAAGGGTCTTTTCGGATTATGTTCACATTCTTCTAAATGTGAGTTTAATGCATCCAACTTTAGTACAAGATTGCAACCATAGGCAACGTTTTCACAAGTGATTGAAAGGCTGTAGACAAAAGGAATGAATAAATCATGCCAGTTATTATTGAAAGCAAATGTTTAACGTTACCGCGAGAGAAGATTTCGCAAAATTCGTGGAACAGCTCTTAGATTAGCCGTGGTTAATGCGTTTCGATCCACAGGACATGATGGTTGCCGTGATAACCACTCATTTATACACACCCTACAGAAAGCATGCTCACACATCGCAGCCTGCAATAATTTCCATTAGCATAAAGAATTTATATCATCATTAAAATATACGCGAATATCACTCATTTACCTGCAAAGGCTCTTCCAGTACACCTGAGCAAATAGGGCATGTCAACTCTTCGTCCACCTCTCCTTGGAATCTATGTAGGTCATATCCCATTTCTGTAGATTTCTGGCACTACTTTATGATGGATAAGTGATGGCTCAATTATACTTAGCTAATTAACTCATTGGCGAGTGAAGTAAAAAAAAAAAAACAAATGAATCGAGAAAATGGCAAAATAAACGAAGTGGCTATGCAGCAGTTGCAGTTGCCCTGTCTCCTGATGGATGTAATCTACGTAACAAACAACATATGTTTTTTCTTCTTCTCTTTATTTCCAAAAATATTTTTTAAGAAATAAGTTGGGCCATAGTCATACAGGATAATGTCCTAAAATGCTATACTTGAATTCAAATTAAAACCCTTTGCCACGAGCGAAGCGAGCCACCCACCCCAACTTGACGTATTTAATTTTGACATGAACGACGCCCGAAGAGCTACAACCAAAAATGCAAACGCAATCGAAGAATAAATTATTAGCCCCGTGTAGTAAATATTTCATTCAAGATGACCTGATTTTGTCGGCTAGTTTTTTAACGCACGTAAGTATGTACAGAAAAACGTATTTCATTAATATTCATGTTACATTAATGTACACTACCAATTCCGAGTAAGAAAAAAAAACAGTAAAGAACACAGCGATGCGATTTAATTTATGCAACAAACAACCGAGAACCGAAATTGTGACCGAAATGAATTCCGTGTGCCTGTGTGGCTGTGGTGTTGCGTTTGCGTTGCGTGTTGGTGTGTCAGTTCATTCTCATTGTCAAAATGATGTTTGATGATTTCGTTAAAAACTAGGGCAAGTTCACAGAGTTGAGTATGAGTTTATTAATGTCGTGTTGTATTGCCAAAAAAACTGCTCTTTTTTTCCCAAATCAATTTTCGTGTTCGATTGGAAAACACAAAAAATAAACAATATTTTTTGGAATCGAGAGCACTTTTGCGATTTTTTTTATCAAAGTTGTTCGATTTGCCAGCACTATCTTTAGCCATCTGTCTTCAGTTTAGCACACTAAGTAGGGTAAGGTCCCCTTCCACTTCCGTGCGCCAACCGAGTCGCCGTCTTCCTCTCTACTTCGTCGTCGTTTAATCTCATGATACAACAAGACAAGATAGCGCATTGAAGTTTTCATTTTTGATTTGTTCTGCGCATGTACGTCATAGTTGCGGAATGAGCATTTTGACATTT
Organism: Cheilosia scutellata; assembly: GCA_955612985.1. Classification (NCBI taxonomy): domain Eukaryota; kingdom Metazoa; phylum Arthropoda; class Insecta; order Diptera; family Syrphidae; genus Cheilosia; species Cheilosia scutellata. The sequence goes on from OY015313.1 coordinate 102,606,157, forward strand.
GGTATTTGCATGTGTTTTATATGGAACGATTTGTGCTGTTCATATAAATGTTTAAATAAATTCTATAATATAGTAAATATAGTTTCGGAATTGTGTTAAAAATGTTTGGAAAACATTTAACGTTCGTTTGTGTGTTTTTGTTTTGCTGTTCCAATGGATTATAGTCGTAGATTTATTTATTTTCTGCTTTGCTCGGTGCGGCGTATGAAAAAAATTTATAAAAAACCGTGTGTTCTGAATTAAATGAAAATAAAATGATTAAAAATCGAGTAGTTTAGTTAATTATTTATTATATTTTCGTTTTCTTGTGGTTTTTCGTCGACTATTATGCGATTAAGGAAGCGAATCCAAAAGTATACATTCGCGAGTGGAAGAAGATTGTTTTTTGTACGGATATTGCAGTTAAATCAATTCAGTTATTCATATAGTTTTGTTAACTGGTATCATCATAGCTTCAGATGGCTTTGAAAGACCACCCATACGCTGCAGACTCGAAAACCTATCAAAGAAAGTGCTAAGCATAAACGCAACTGCATTAAAATGCCAGTTTACCTACGCATTTCATATTAAACAATATCTATGAAGTCATCTTTCAAAATGCAGTCTATAAAGTCTTTATTTTTTTATTAATTCGGTCTTATCGTTTAAAGATAAAGATTCTTTGCCCTAAAACATTTTTTTTTCATTGGAAAGTTATGGAGCTGTTTCTAATGTTTCTTTTTGTTTTTCTTTAATTATATTTGCACTCAAATACAGAGCAAATATCCCTTTTACAAATGTACTATTATTTGTTTCATTAATAACAATAATAATTTAACAATATCGCAAATTTGTACTTTCGCGCCAAAATATTTCCATATCTTCGCAACTACTACGTCATAATTGGTTGACAGATGAATTCCGATGAACAGCAAGAATGAACGACATGCGCAATGCCATATCTTGTCTTGTTGTATCATGGTTTAAACTCAGCTCTGGTATCATTAGGTCTGTAGTGTACAGTTCCCTTTCTTTTGTAGTAAAAATGGAGGACTGTCAAAATGGCAGTGGTGGGGATCAATTCTCTCTCAAAGAGAAAAACGAAACGTTAGGATCGTTCGAACGCTTTGTAGTAACTATGAAAAATGACAGATGCAATTTGTTTCTCATATTGCAGGAAATCAAAACACAAATGCAAATAGTCGTTACACGCGCATGACAACAGATTTGAAATCATTCTGTCAATTTTCAGGTGGCTGACGGTTTTTACTCAAAGAAATAATATGTTGAGCAAAAACTAGGAAGATTCTCTGTGGAGGGGAATATCTTACTCTCTCGAAGCCGCTCTCTTTTATGAATTTTTCAAGTTAAGGAATGACATTGGTAATGAAATAGGTCTAATCGGATTGAAGTTTTAGAGAAGAATAAAAGTTTTATTTGAAAAATAAAATATTATAAAAACATTAATAGTCAAGATCGCTTAGATTTTTGTTAACAAAGTTTCCTGATCTTCAACACTCCCTCTGAAACTTTGTCGGCCAAAACTCCCATTGATCTTGAATGGTGTTCGATTGTCGGTCTGGGCAAAGGCTTTGTGAATATGTCTGCAGTCATGTCCTTTGTCGAGATATATTTCAAATCCAATAAGTCGGCTTCTAGTGCTTCCCTTACAAAATGATGCTTAATATCAATGTGTTTGGTTCGGTTGTGGAAAACTGCATTCTTTGCCAACTGCAACGCACTCTGATTATCCAAATATAAAGTAATCTTTTCTGCACCAGGTTCTATTTCTTTCTGCAAATTGTGCAACCACATAGTCTCTTGCACAGCGGTGGCTAAGGCCATATATTCGGCTTCTGTGGTAGATAAAGCTATTGTTGGCTGCTTCTTGGTATTCCATGTAACCGCACCTCCACTCAACAAGAAAACGAAACCAGTGGTAGATCGTCTATCTTCAGGATCACCAGCGAAGTCCGCATCACAAAACCCAGTGATTTTCTTATCAATTTGACTCCCTCTAGAATAAACTATCCTTTTGTTTATTGTGCCCTTGAGATACCGCAGAATCCTCTTAGCTGCTATCCAGTGCTCTTGCCCATGGCAGTTGTTGAATTTGCTCAAGTAATTGACAGCATACAGAATATCTGGTCTTGTCACTCTTGCCAGAAATAGAAGAGTTCCAATAAGTTCTTGGAATGGAACTTCAATTGCATCCTTGGTGTCAGGTTTAGGAAGTTTACACTTCATTTCCATCGGGGTCGACACTGAATTACAGTCCTCCATTTTAAATCTTTCCAGCATATCCTTGATATATTTTTCCTGATCAATTGCAATTGTCCCTTTCTTCTTATCTCTTGTCAGTCGGATACCAAGAAAAGTCGATGCGTTTCCAAGATCCTTCATATCAAAGATTGACATTAAATTAATCTTGAATGATTCCATGAAATTCATATCATTTGTGAATATGATAAGATCATCCACATAAATCGTCAGTAAAAACATCTTATTTTCTACTACATTGTAATACAAGCAGGAATCAGATTTAGATTGATTTAGCCCCATTTTCTTTAAAGCATTTTCCAGTTTCTTATTCCAGACTCTCGACGATTGCTTCAAACCGTAAATTGATTTCTTCAGTTTCAATACTTTCCCCTTAATCTGATGAAATCCTTCCGGTTGGTTGATGTAAATTTCATCCGTCAGTTCTCCTTGAAGAAAAGCAGTGACTGCATCCATTTGGAAGATCTCCAGATCATATTTAACAGCCATAGCAATTAAAAAACGGATAGTTTCATACCTGACAACTGGAGAAAATGTTTCATCATAATCGATTCCAGGTTTCTGACGATATCCTTTAGCAACTAGTCTTGCTTTATACTTATCCAGCTCTCCAGATTGCAAGTACTTCTTCTTGAAAACCCATTTCAAGTTTAACGGCTTACGACCAGCAGGTAGATCAGAAGTTTCCCAAGTGCCGTTTTTTAACATAGAGTCATACTCCTTTTGAATAGCTTCTTTCCAGTATTCAGCATCTTCGCTTTGAATGGCTTCATCATAAGTCAAAGGATCTTCATTCCCCTTAGCAAGTAAACATGGGTTACGACTCGCTATTCTCTCTGACCTTCTTAGCTGCGGCGGTGATATTACTGGAATATCAATAGGTTGGTCTTCACCTTCTTCACCGGAAAAGAATGACTCTGAATCCTCCTCAATGTTACCAGGAATCTCATTAACAGAAACATTCTCTTCAATAACTGGTTCTTGAACTTCAGGTAATTCATCAAACAGAGGGAAAAAACAGTATTCTTTGATGTTTGATATAGCCAGATCTTCAACTCTAAAATACGATTCCATTTCGTTAAAAACAACATCTCGACTTATGGAAAAACATCTCTTCTTCACGTTGTAAAGCCTGTACGCCTTGGAGTTTTCACAATATCCGACAAAGACATGTTTCACGGATTTCTGATCAAACTTCTTCCGCTTCTCCTTGGGTACATGTACCATTGCAGTAGATCCAAAAATGCGCATGTACTTTAGGTTAGGTTTCTTTTTCCAAAACATTTCCTCAGGACTCTTGAAATCATCCAGAATACGACTTGAAGTTCTATTGTAAATATGGACTGCAGTTGACACCGCCTCCGCCCAGAATTCCTTTGGCATACCAGCGTCAAAAAGCAAACAACGAGCTTTTTCAACAATTGTGCGATTTATTCTTTCCGCCTTTCCATTTTGTTGTGGTGAATAAGGAGCGGTTGTTTCATGTATAATACCACAATTCTTAAGGTAGCTCTGGAACTCTACATTACAATATTCAGTACCGTTGTCCGTCCTGAATCTCTTAATAGATTTTTCGGTCTTTCTCTCGATCATCTTCTGGAACTCAACAAATTTTCTAAAGCACTCGTCCTTTGTCTTCAGAAAGTATATGAATAATCGCCCAGAAAAATCATCCAGAAAAGTTAGAAAATATTTCGAACCTCCAAGTGATTTTTTCTCGATAGGTCCACAAAGATCCGAATGTATCAGCTCAAGAATCCCAGCGGTCGATGATTTAGATGGTTTGAATGGCAATTTTGCGTGCTTACCTTGAATGCAAATTTCACAAAACTCGTTTGATTTGTTCTTCGAAAAATGTACACCTGTGACAGCTCCATTTTTCATTTTAAACAAAATGTTGTCATTGCAATGTCCAGCGCGACGGTGCCAAACATCCTGTCCACAAACATAAGCTTCATATTTCTTCACATCTAACTTGTAAAGTCCTTTTTCTTTAGTAGCAGTTGCAATCAACTCACCCGTTGCCATGTCTGAAATCTTACATCCTTTCTCACTGAAGTTGACTTTGTTCCCATTGCTTGTAATCTGCACTACAGATAGAAGATTAGCACAAATTCCAGGAACATAGAGAACGTTCCTAATAATGAGATCCTCTTCTTTTCCGTTAACCAAAATTTTGATTAGCACATCTCCCTTAGCTTCTGCTGTCAACTTGGAGTTATCAGCTACAATGATGGATTCACGAAACTCTTTCATATTTATCATCCATTCTTTATTCTTTGTAAAATGACCAGAAGCGCCTGAATCGACAAACCAATCATTCTCAGATGAATTTTCCTGTGCGGTGAAGGATATATATAAACCCTTCTTAACAGCCTTTTCATTTTTCTTGCCGTTGTTCGATCGTGATTTTTTCTTCTTGTAACAATTCTTCGCAATATGTCCAGACTTTCCACATTCATAACAAATGGTACTCTTTCTGTCATCACTTTTTTCATTCCTGTTTGCTTGGAACGCCGTTGAATTTTGAAAATCCTGATGCTTGACCTCCTGCAGCAATTTAATCTTGACAAAATCGCCTGTTATTTGCTGTCCTGAACTCTCAATTCCCATTATCATAGGACGGTAGTCATCAGGCAGCCCAGCTAATAAAATTACACCTATCCATTCCTCGGATACCTTCATTCCTGCTGACGATAACTTGTGTGCGGTTGAGATCACTGTATTGATGTATTGCTCCACAGAATTCGAGTTCTCCAACGATGCGGTCAACAATGTTTTCAGGAGACTGGCTTTCCTGTATAATCCAGAATTTTCATAAAGGGTTTTCAGATTTCCCCAAGCCTCTTTCGTGGTAGTTGCCTCTTCAATGTGGACGAAGTTGATTGATTCGACCAACAATCCTAATTTAGCTTTAGCCTTTTCGTTGGTCTTAGCTACTGTTTCCGTTCCAAGAACGGAGTCCCACAATCCTTCGATGATGAATAGATTTTTCACCGAATAAGCCCAATCGTGATAATTCGCACGACCTTGCAGCTTCTCAAAGGTATTCTGATACGACGCCATGTATACCTCTGTACAATCGTATAATTCCCTTCTCTGTTAATAATTAATAATTCCGAAAAGCCTAATGATGGCCCATAACCTAATGAAATAGGTCTAATCGGATTGAAGTTTTAGAGAAGAATAAAAGTTTTATTTGAAAAATAAAATATTATAAAAACATTAATAGTCAAGATCGCTTAGATTTTTGTTAACAAAGTTTCCTGATCTTCAACAATTGGGTCGTATGAATAAAACGTAGCAATTGCTTTTACTCAGACTAAATGTCAAAATCGAAGCAATTGCTAAGCTTCGTATGAATAAAAACTGATTTGAGTTAACTCCAACTTTTGACATCTTCGAAAAGCGGCGCCACCGACCTTTTACTCAGATTGGTATGAATAAAACGTGGAAGACAAAGCAATTGCTACGAAAATTCCGAGTCTGCTATTTTGTTGACTCAGAGCATTTGCTAAATATTTTGCGCGCACATTTTTTTGCAAAACCAGTCTAGCCTTGTGAGTTGCAGTGTTTTTTTTATAAATACATAGTTAAAATAATTTTTGCTTGTGAAAGAAACAAAAATGGATGCGATAAGTTGGCACATTTTACCTGTTTTACCTACTGTTGCTAACGCTCGTGAATAAAAAACAGTATAAGCTAAGAAGAATTGGTTACGATAACAACTTTAAGCAACTGGAGACCCGAGGTGGTGCTCCTTCAAATATCCAGAAAATTAAATCTTTCCTACTGCTTCTGACGTTTGCACGAATACCACTATTTGATCACTATTGGAGATAGAAGTAGATGGAAATTCCTCATCGTCAGCTGCAGAGCAATTAATTTGTAATCGAATATAGGTTATGCACTTATGCGTACCAGTAAGTTCTTCCAAATACTCTTCTTCATCATTCACCTCTCAGGCCATGATTTAACTTTTTTTTTTTTGTATTTATGTGCATTTTTTTTTTATTAAATTACTTTATCATTTGTTTATTTTTCCTCAAAAATTGTTTTTCTAATTCTAAAATTCAAATTCAAATTTTGACAGAAACTGCAAGGGAAGGACACATGCAGTGAAGTAAATGCTTTGTTCGAATTCTCGAACTTACTTTAGCAAAGTATGTTTTTATTCATACCGATTTAAAGCATTTGCTAAGTGCTTTTACTTTGCTACCACCTTTTACTCAAAGCAAATGCTAGTTTTTATTCATACGACCCATTGAGTAAGAATTAGTAAAAATACGTAAGATTGAAAAGTAATTGAACAGACTACAGACCGATTATCTGAGTTCATAGCGGAGCCTAGGTAGATGAAGTCCTTAACCACCTCAAATTCTCTCTGAGACGTATACTTTTGTCTTGCCCTTATGTTCCCGGGTTATTTATGCTAAATTTGTATAGGTACCCTGCACGGGAAGGTATATTAACTTTGCCATTACGATTTAGCTATGTCCGCCTGTCTGTCTGTCTGTTGAAAACACGAAAGCGTCCGAATGAATCGACCTAGGCGACTGAAATTTTGTGAGGGCTTCGTTTTACCGTCGTTAGGTTAGTTCAGTTTAGTTATAGTGGCTGTCGATGAGAGAAACAATTACGCCGTTGTTCGGCCCATTGTGCATACCACTGGGAATTGGGGAGCTGTTTCTTTACTGGCTACTCATGTAAACCATTTGCTGCCGGTTATAAAGCTAAGAATGTTAGCGGCGCTAGTGTTATCTAGATCACTGAGACCATTGAGAAAATAGTTTCCTAAGTGGGCCTTTCTTAGATTGGCCAGGGCAGGGCAGCTGCAGAGAAAGCGAGTGACGGACTCGTCCTCCTCCTCGTCTCTGCAGCTTCTGCAGAAGTCATTGTTTGGCAGACCGAGCCTTTGCGCCTGTCTGCCTAATATGCAGTGCCCGGAGATCAAATTAACGACTTTCGAGATGCTGGATCTGTTAAGTTGAAGAAGCTCCTTGGATCGCTGTGCGTCCAGAGCTGGCCAGGTGAGCCTGGCAGTATCGCAGTATCCCAAATGTTTCCATCTGAAGCCTGCTCTCATTACTGCGTCCGCATGAATTATTTGTTTAGCGTGGGAAAGTGGTGCATACACGTTGTGCAGGCTTATACTGTCCACGCCAGAGGAGCCTCGCCTTGCTAGTTCGTCTGCTGCACAGTTCCCTGGGATGTCACAGTGACCAGGAACCCAGCAGAGGGTGAGGTTGTACTGTCCAGCTATCTCGTTGAGAGATACGCGGCAATTTTCCACCGCCTTGGATCTTATTTCGCTGGATATTAGGGATTTGATTGCAGCCTGGCTATCAATGTATATGACGATATCCCTTTGTGAAACCGAATTAATCGACAGCCACGCTGTAGCTTGACGAATAGCTGTAATTTCGGCCTGAAAAACACTGCAGTGTTTCGGAAGACAGAAGGAGAGGCCCAGGTTCTGTTCCTCTGAAAAGACTCCGGCGCCCACTCCCTCTGGTGTCTTAGAACCGGCCGTGAATATTGACAGTGATTTGTGTAGGACATTTTGTGAATCCCATTGGTTTCTGTCCGGTATTTCATGGGTGAAGCCTTTTTCGAAATTGATTTTCGTGGGCAGATAGTCAGTAGTAGTGGGAAGGCGGATCGTCTGTAGAAGGATGCTGGCGTGTCCAGTTGGCTGCCCTCTCCAGTGTTTCCCTTCCCTTAATCTGATCGCCACTTTGGTGGCATGTTCTTTACTGACGATGTCTAGTGGAAGTAAGTTAAGCATGGTTTGCAGAGCGGCGGTTGGAGATGTCCTCAATGCACCCGTGATGCACAGGCATGACAAGCGCTGAATCTTCTCTAAGACCTTTAGATTGGAACTTTTGTTCAAGGCCGGCCACCACACAACAATGCCATATAGAATTATCGGTTTTATGACCGCAGTATAAAGCCAATGCATTTGTTCCTCGGTGCACAAGTTTTTCGACAGCGCTGCTGCCAAAGGTGGCCCTCACCATCCTTTTTGTTAGAATGTGGGTGATCTGGAGTCGAGGCCAACTCAGATTGAAAAATTTGTGATTACGCGGCAGATTGGTTCGCCGATATTTAGCTTGTCTAAGGCTTGGATGATCGATTCGATATTGTTAAAGGCCCCCTCTATATCAAGAAAGACAGCTATTGTGTATTCCTTGAGTGAGAGGGACCTCTCTATCGAGCCAACAATCGAGTGAAGTTTCGGTTGACTTGCCCTTTTGGTAGGCATGTTGAGATCTTGAAAACAGTGATCGGTCAACAGTGTACTTGATGTGGAGGTCGATGATCCTCTCGAGAGTTTTAAGCAGAAATTAAGACAGACTAATTGGTCTGAAGTCCTTGGGGTGTATATGGGAGGTCTTTCCTGCTTTTGGAATGAAAACAACCTTGACCGCAGTCCAGGATGATGGGATGCAACCCAGTGTTATGCAGCCTACTAGAATATGCCTGAGAATGTCTTTGACAATTCCAAAGGCGTTCTGTAGTTGCGCCGGGAAAATGTCATCAGGTCCGGGTGACTTGTACGGTTCAAAGCTGTTGACGGCCCACCAGTGGCGTGGCGTCCATATAACCCGATTCCTACCGGGTTACCTTTTAAAAGTTTCAGTTCAGCTACACAACAATGTTTACTTAAAAACGAGCAACATAAAACCCACGGGATAAACTTAATAATATGTATCTATTCATCTGCGCAAGCTACATACCCCGACCCCACCAACTTAATTGAGCATTATACACACGGAAACACACACCCTTCGCCATCATTATCATTAGTATTAGAGAACTGCCCACACTCTCTGAGCATAGCCCAAAGCTAAAATAACCCGAAATATGTCGGGTTATAAAATCTCTCAGTGGATAGAACAAATTTGTCTCCTTTCTCTTTTGTACACTTGCGATTATCTGAGTTTGATCCTCTCTGTTCAACGCCCGCTTTCTTATGCAAAAAAATAACCCGATGAAAAGCGGGTGGGTGGGTTTGGTGGGTTATGTGTGTATCTTTTACCGCTGCGCTGTGGTGTAATTGAGTATATCTGGAAAATAACACGCTTACCGCCGACATATTTGGTGAATTTGAATTGTGTGTGTATCTCCTATCGCTGCGCTGTCGCTGTGATGTAGTCATAGTCAGTTCCTTTTTTACCTAACGATTTTCTGAGGGGAGTATCCTCTGTTCAAAGGCCGTTTTCTTATGCAATAAAATAACACGCTTTTCTCCGAGTTATTTGGTAAATTTTGTAAGTATCTTTTAAAAAATAAACAAACTTTTATATCTTCTAATAAAGAGAAACACTGTTTGTTTAATTAATAATATAATGTTTAATGTACAAGTTGGTTCTAGAGATTTCCACAGTTCAAAATTATACAGAATATTCAAAACCAGTGCCGACAATATAACCATCAAAAACTAAAGTTAAAATTGATTGAATGGAGTTGCCAAAGTGACTGTATAAAAGACTTGCCAAATTGATGAAAACATAACATTTCTTCCCTCAAATAAATTGAAATCTATGGTGAGTAGAGAATTCGTGGTTTTCTGTTTCTTGAGGATCTGCGTGGTGCTGATGGTGTATTTGCATATAGCTGTTGACCATTTGCTAAAGGTGTTGTTTCAGGTTTTTGTTCGTCTACTGTTTTCGGTGTCATACAGGTCGGTGTTTGTGTTAACGTCTGCTCATCTGTGGGTTCCTCTTGTGTAACGGGTTCCTCTGGATCCCCTATGGTTTGTTCATGAGAATGGGAAAGTTCTGATACGTTTCTGCTGTATGTTATTGGAAACCTTTTTTCACATTGTGGAGGCTCGGCTGGTTGTCCATGGTCACTTTTTTCAAAAGCACGTAATTGATCGATATGACGTTTAAATCGTTTACCACAATAGTCCACCTCGTAATGAAGATCCCCAAGACAGGATATAATCGTCCCTGGGATCCATTTATCCATGCGAGGATTTCCTGAAGAGAAGTAAACTGATTGCTCAGGTTCAAAAGTACGAAACGAAGGATTAAATTTGATATATTGCTTATCTGTGATCCTGATACGAACATCATCAGGTCTAACCAAATCCAAATTTGTGCGAAGTGAACGACCTAGAAAAAGTTGAGCTGGAGACTGTCCTGTTGTTGAATGTGGTGCTTTTCTGTATTGGCGCAGAAAAATATTTAGATTCCGCTGGATATCAATTTTCGTTGTCCCCATAGTCCGCAATGCTTTTTTGATCGTCTGAACACTGCGTTCGGCTTGGCCGTTAGTAGATGGATGATACGGCGCTGTTCGCTTATGGTACTTGACCCCTACTGATTGCAAAAAGTCTCTGAATTCTGCTGAGGTAAAATTGGTCCCATTGTCCGAGACTAAAGTTACTGGAACCCCGTATGCTGCAAATAGTTCATCCATAATAGAAATAGTGGCAGCAGTCGTCATTGTGTTTGTAGTTTTGACCTCGATCCACTTGCTGTACGCGTCAGTAACTATAAGCAACATCATTCCAGCAAAAGGGCCGGCATAGTCAATATGAACGCGCTCCCATGGTCCTTTCGGGTATTCCCAGTGATGATCCCGAAACTTAGGTGGATCGTGAGCATTTTTTGCACATTCGTTGCACCTTTTTGCTACATTTTCGATGTCTGCGTCTATACCTGGCCAGTATACGAATGAGCGAGCTAAACCTTTCATCTTCACTATTCCTAAATGTGCTGTATGTAGATCATTGAGTACAGCGTCGCGGAGACTGTTTGGAATGACAACCCTATGCTCGAAAATCAAGCAGCCTGCAGCGATTGTGTATTTAGATTCCGGGGCCTTTAGTCCCGTACGTAGTAAACACTTTCCTGACTCAAGAAGCTTTAGAATTTCTCCTAATCGTGCGTCCTTACGTGTTTCCTGAGCAATATGCTCAGCGCGAATAGGCAGTTGCTTGACTTGCCGCACAATAAAGTGATCGAATGCATCATATTCTATTTCTTTAGTCGTTTTAAATACCACGTCGTAATCAAAGTTTCCCAGAAAATCTGCGTAATTGGCCATGCGACTAATGCATAGTATGGGAAGGGATTTTTCGGGATGTAGGATTTGAGTTAGTGGCTTGTGATCGATGATTAGAGTCCAATGACGAGCGTAGAGGTATAAAAAGAATTTTTGAACTGCCCAAACGATGGCTAGGGCTTCCTTATCGATTTGGGGATAGCGCTGCTCTGTTAAACTCATAGTTCGACTTGCATAAGCAATGGGGCGCTCCTTTCCATTAGAAAGTCGATGAGATAGGACAGCACCTAACCCTGTTTTACTGGCATCTGTGGCCAGCAGCAGAGGCAGTTTTGGGTCATATGGCATGAGTACTTGTGGCGATGTCAATGCTGCCTTAATATCGTTGTATGCCCTTTCAGCATCAGTCGTCCAAATAAAATTTTCTTTAAGAAGTATATCACGTAAAGGTCTTTCTCTCGTTGAAAGGTTTGAAATAAAAGAACTGTAATATGTAGCCTTACCAAGAAAAAGTTGTAACTCTTCCCGCGTTGAAGGTTTAGGGGCATCACGTACTGCCTCTATATGCTTTTCCGATTTATGAATACCATGTGCATCAATCCTGTGTCCCAAGAATTCTACAGATGGAGTAGCGAATACACATTTGGAACGATTCAAGCGAAGGCCATGAGAACTCAATTTTTCTAAAGTCGTCTCCAGTACTGTCAACATCTGATTGAAACTTTCTGCGTGAATAAGGATGTCATCGAAAAAGATTTTTACGTTAGGAATGCCTTGAAGGACACTCTCCATACGCCGCTGCCAAATTGCTGGGATGTTTGCTGCTCCATAAACAGCTCGAGTTGGTCGTACTAGCCCATGTGTCGGAGTGTTTAATGTTAAAGCATGACTAAATTCTTCATCCACAGGCAAGTGAGAATAAGCATCTGTTATGTCGAGATGGCAAAACATCGTTGCACCTTTCATCTGATTGAATAAGTATTCGGCTCTTGGAATAGGGTGTTCATCAATTATTATTCTAGGATTTAAAGTTGGTTTGTAGTTCCCAGTTATTCGAATTTTACCATTCTTTTTTGCAACAACATGCGTAGTCGATGCCCAATTAGAGTACTCGACGCATTTATAAAGACCTGATGAAATCTTTTGGTCGATTTCTTTCGCATACGCATCGCGGAGAGCTTGTGGAATTTCTCTTGCCTTCGCAAACACTGGAGTTGCCCCTGGTTTAAGATGGAAAGTGGCAGGAGGCCCAGTCAGTTTTCCGGCAATCGTACTGAATATATTATCATAGCGTAAAAGAACTTGTTTTAGACGTGCATTTTGTTCCTCACTCAACTCTGGTGTCGCTGTTGTAACAGCGTTGATTCGGCTATCTTCTCCGAAGAGCTCGACAAAATTTATCTCATGCGCAAACTGCGAAATCCACTCTCTGCCACAAAGTGAGTCAAAATCACCTTCAACGACATACAAATTTAATCTTCGAGATGTTTTACCCATATTTACGTTAACTGGAACACGTCCAATGCAGCGGATTTTATGTCGAGTATAGCTTACAAATTGTCTATCTGTGCTCTTCAAGCAAAATGAAGACTTCAGAGAACGTAATGTTTTAAGACTAATTATGCCGCACGGTGCTCCTGTATCAAGTTCCATTTGTAAATCGAATCCATCGATTTTCACTGATATCATCTTCCTACCATGTGGTTTGATGGTATTAATTATATCCACACTATTGAAAGTTTCGATGGAATCGATATTTGCTTTAGGAGCCAGTGAGGAGGTCGTTTCCTCAGTGACTTGTGACGTTCGTGTCCTACATACTTTTGCAATGTGTCCCTTTCTGCCACATGAGTAGCACGATGCATCGCGAAATTTACAATGGTTACGAGTATGGCGACCTCCGCAACCGTGGCATATAGAATTTCGTTCAACTCCACTCTTCTGCATTTCCGTGAATTTGGAATCTTGCTTAATTCGTGGTGGCCCGTATCCCAGTTTGTTCGCCGGTTCAAGTGCAGATGCTGGCAATGGCATTGAAGCTTTAACCTCAACTGATGTATTACGCGTTGCTTCAAGCGTATGTGCGATTTCATAGGCTACAGCAAATGTTTCTGGCTTCTTCGTTATGATTTCATCACACATTTCCCGGCACTCTAGACCATATAACAGTTGTTCAATCAGCATTCTATCTAAAAAGTTCTCGTATTCACAATCCGCAGCACCCTGCCTCAGCCGTAGTGTAAAATTAGAAATTGTTTCCCCTGGCTCCTGACGAATATGTCGGAACTTAATGCTTTCAGCATACTTATTTTTAACTCGATCGAAATGGCTTATTAAAGTGGATTTTATTTCTTTATACGTAAAGTTTTCGGGAGATTTCGGACTTACCAAGATTTTTAAAGCATTATTTAGTTCTGCACCCATATGAACACGGGCGTATTCCTTATGCACACCATCAGAAATCTGGCTCAGTTTCAATGCCCAATCGAATCGCATGAAATAATCCTCTACTGTAGATCCATCTGCAGATTTATATTCGCACACTGAAAACGGAGGTGCTCTTGGAGAAGAAGGTTCTTGTTCCCTAGGAGTCAAATTAGAAATATTGGCCAAAGATGCTTGTGTCGTTTCAGCTACTGCTCTCTGAATTGCCTCAGTAAGTGCCCCAGTCAATGCATTGAGTACGTCTTGTGAAATCGACATTTTATTTGATATAAAGTTCTATACCACTTCTGACACCACTTTTATATCTTCTAATAAAGAGAAACACTGTTTGTTTAATTAATAATATAATGTTTAATGTACAAGTTGGTTCTAGAGATTTCCACAGTTCAAAATTATACAGAATATTCAAAACCAGTGCCGACAATATAACCATCAAAAACTAAAGTTAAAATTGATTGAATGGAGTTGCCAAAGTGACTGTATAAAAGACTTGCCAAATTGATGAAAACATAACACAAACTGATGTGTTTATAAAGTTTATAAACAAGTCGCTAACCCCCAGTTTCACACTGAAAGTTTAAACTAAAGTTCAACTGAACCTGAACGTGAGTTTAAATTTGAAGTTCAACTCGGCCGGTTTCACAATATAATCTAAACTTCAGTTCAATTGAACTCAGTTCAACTAAATTTAATGAATGAATTTGATAGTATTGTACAGTACTTAGCTTTTATACGACTTTTCTAAAATCGTTCCTTGTCTTTGCTTTCAAAGAATACGCAAAACAACGTCAAATAATTGTGTTTTTGACAATCGGCTGATCTGAGGTTTAAACGGCAGAATACTGTAGTTTAACTTAAACTATAGAATGAACTCTGTTCAAGGTTTAAACGAAATTCTGAAACAGAATTAATTGTTGAACTAAAGTTTAAACTAAAAGTGTAGTTTAAACTCCAACTGTGAAACTGGGGGTAAGTGAGAAATCAAGTGTTTTGAGTCTTGGCTGGCTATGATCTTCGTAGGTACCTAAATACGTTTGAAGAAATGTTTCAAAGATTAAGTAGATGATTTTGCTGGACCTCCACAAAACTCCACAAAAATTATTTTTTGGATTTATTGAACAAATCGAAATATGAAAGTTGTGCACTATTGAATCAAGATGAACAAATATCTTCATTAATTTAGTTTCTTCCTGGAGTTTTCGATTTTATGGCTTTGAACAATTAACTAAGGTTTTGTAGGTTTTGTATGCCTACCACATCTTCCCTTTGACATTTTGATATTTTTCGACTTCGACTTACCATTTAAAATTATTCACGCCACGCCACTGCGGCCCACCTTAGCTTCTCCTCACAAACGGTTAATGTGGTTGGAGATGCCGTGTAAGGGGTGCCATTCCTGAAGTCAGGGTTACCTGTGAAGGGCGTGCAGCCAGGAAAATGAGTGGCCATGAGCAAATCCAGTGATTGTTCCTCTGATTCTGCCCATTGGCCACTGGGGTTTTTAAGTACACTCGGTACAGTGGGCGTTTTGGACCTTACGTAATCTGGAGCCTTCGTTAACGCTGTTAACGTTGTCACAGAAATTACGCCAGGAGTTGCGTTGTGCCTTTCAATCTTCTTTTTTTAAAATGCCTCAGACTAACCTTTGTAGATCTCCCAGTCCGTGTCTAGCTTCGAGGTTTTGGCTTTGTTGAATGCCTTTCTGCTCTCGCAGCGAAGTTTAATTAGTTGCTTATTCCACCACGGTGGTTTCTTGCCCTCACTCACTTTGGTGAGGGGACAGGATCCACTGAATGCCCCGTTCAGGGCGGAAGTGAGCACATTGTTAAGCGAGTCGAGCTCTCTCTGGTCGCCGGGTGGCGAGTATCTACAGTGAGCTAGATTCGCAGATAGAATAGAGTTGTGTTTAACCCCGTCCGTTTTTCGCCGGTTGCGATAAATTGATTTCTGGGGGTAAGTATTGAAAATCATGTATGTCGGTGAAGTAGTTGTTACCTGCCATACAAAACCAATATTAAGGCACCTAGTGGCAAAGAAAAGAAAGAGAAACAGAAACTGAAACATAACAGAAACATTTTTCGGTCTGTAGTAAATGCTGGTTCTGTTTACGTTGCTCGTCCAGCTACACAAAACTGAAACAGATCCAGAAAAACATGGCTGCAGTCCATGATACAACAAGACAAGATATGGCATTGCGCATGTCGTTCATTCTTGCTGTTCATCGGAATTTATCTGTCGTCGGTCGGTCGTCGTCACTCGTCAGTTTCGACCTATGCCTCCTTGGATCTTCGAAAACTAACTATGTAGTACCTATATACATACCTTTACTGACCTAACCCCTAAAAATGCCAGCAAGATATTTCATTGCAAAATCATCGGCCCCACCCAACTCGTAATAATACAAATGAACAGACAGAGCACACGTGCAACAAAAATTCATACACGAACGCGATACAACGATTATGAAACAATGCGATGATCGTGGGGAGAGAGGCCAGAGCACAACCCTCCATCCCATGCCCATCCTTCATGCAGCGTTGCCGCAAAAAAATGTTCTTAGGTGCCATTGACGGTAACCAAAGGTGCCAACTGGGTGCCACCAGCCCTTCAACGGCAGAGAGATATTTAAAAACACAAGAAACATATAATTTCGCATTAGTATCATTACGATTATTTGTGTATGAATTCGAACACACACACACGATATGTATGTTTCACTACTTGAAAAAAAAAAAAAAAACATTCTTTTCAGTCTTTTTTAAATGACTTTATTAAGTTTTTTCATTAACCAATAGAACAACGTAAATGAAGCCGCATTTTGGCTTGCACCATATGAAAGCATTGGTTCTACTCTATCTGTCAACGCACGCACGCAGCAAAGCAGCATTGTGAATTGGCTATAAGAGTTAGGTGGCCAGCCGCGGACTGAAGTTCTGACATCTTACCTCGTTTTCGAGAATGCTATATATTCTGTATGTGTATATTCAATATTCATACACAAGGGCTGTGTTCTATCTTGTTAAAAATGATTCAGTTCAGTGAATATGAAATAAGTGTTCGCAGATGAAAGAGAAAATGACTTGCACTCTTAATCAATTTTAAACATTTTAAGAAATGCTTTTTATTAAATATTATGTATTAAAATGTATCAAGCTCATAAGGTGCCAAATGAGAACTGAAGGTGCCAAGGTGCCAATCGGACTGTAGGGTGCCAAAATGGCACAATTGTGCCACTTCGGCAACGCTGCCTCCATGTCATCGACCGAGACCGATATGCACAACAAAAAATATTCAACATGCTCTCCCATCAAACCTCACAAAAGGTATTTCTCCTCAAGCACATCTCATATGCAGCGTTGCCACAATGATACAAGTGTAGCAAAAGTGTTACACTTTTTAATCATTTTAAAATGTTGTTACAATGTTACTTTTTTTGTCTTTGTTACAATTTTTCCCATTAAAATCTTTTTCGTTTTTCTCGTTAACAAATATTGAAGAGTTCAACTGACAGCACTTTTTTCTTTCGAACAAACTTCTAGTAATTTCTGTCAATGTATTTGTTTGTTTACGAAACGTCGAAGGTCAATAATTTGTTAAACACAACAGCCTCATTCATAACAATTCATAACACTTAATTTAATCTGAATTAGGGCTAATGTTGGTTTAATTGCGGAAAACTTTATTCATAAACTTTTTCAAAGTTAATTTCACTGGAAGTTTAAACTAAAGTTCAACTGAACCTGAACGTGAGTTTAAATTTGAAGTTCAACTCGCCCGGTTTCACAATCTTATCTGAATTTCAGTTAAATTGAACTCAGTTTAACTAAATTTAATGAATAGAAATTGGCAGTATTGTACTGTATTACGACTTTTCCAAAATCATTCCTTATCTTTTCTTTCAAAGAACACGCAAAACAACGTCAAATATGTGTGTTTCTGACAATCGGCTGATCTGAGGTTTAAACGGCAGAATAGATACTTAAACTACAGAATGAAAACTGTTCAAGGTTTAAACGAAACCGTGAAACCGAATTAATTGTTGAACTAAAGTTTAAACAAAAAGTGTAGTTTAAACTCCCACTGTGAAACTGGGAGTAAATAAATCTTATGAATAAGGCTGAAAATGGACAGGTAGGTAAACATTTTTTTTTAGTTTGTTACATTTTTTTTCCATTTGTTACACTATTTGAAAAAAATTGTTACACTTTTAGAAAAACCTGCGGCAACATTGCTCATATGCAAAAATGCTATCTGAATTATGTCTCTCACTTAAGATCCGCCTCCTATCCAACAAGAATAATTTTCTCCCACAGCACAGCAACCACCACCACCACCACCACTGCCACTGCCAGCCACGACATTCCAGATTCCACTCATATAGTCATATCCAACACGAAATCTCCCCATGCAATCCAACAACGCAATGCATCGAGAGCGATAAACACACAAGCCACACCCTTTTCGGAGTAATGCGAGAAACAGATTACCACAGCAACAGCAACAGCAACTTTAACAGCAACAGCAACTTCAACAGCAGAAGTCGCATGAAATACATTGGAAACATCGACAGCAACTTTGTCAAGGGAGGACAAAAAATTTGTTGTCAGTTGATTGCAACACAGCATTACTAGATTACCTTTTATCAAAATAAATGGTAAAAGCGAAAAAATGGTATTAGGTACATGATAACCTGTAAAATGTTAGAGTATATTAGAATATTTATTTAATTCATGAGTGTTAACGTACTCATTACCTACCAGTAGGTACGTACAACGTACCATTATAGGTACTTGGTGGTAGCTAAAGTATAAAATACTAAAAACATATCTGATGTCATTTTCGACTGGGTATTTCAGATTTCTGCTGCCCAACATCAAATTCAAATTTGTATGTACTTTTGTTTTAATTGCTTGTCAAACATTAATTTTAACACAGCTCGCGACGATTGAATTAGAAAACTCGTTTCCACATTGCAATAGCAAAATTGAATTCAAAATCACGTCCCACCGACAGTAAATAATTTGACGCCTGCAGTATGTTATCACAAACCAGTAAGAATAGACCGCCGACTTCCCGTACACCTACCCGATTCCCCCGGGAAGAAATTACCCTGTCTGTGAATACGTGTAAATGTCAAAATTAATGGCGGCAATGATTTTCCATGCTATACCATGGGCCTAGGATTTTTCAAGTATGCGTGCGTTAATGGCGCTCCTTTGATTTTGTACAGCACCACTACATGAAAAATCCTGGGCCCGCCGGCAGCTTGTAGGCAAAGTCCGTTATGTGGGAGGAGTCGACGGTCTATTCTTACTGGTGTAGAATACGATGGTGCGATGGTGTAGGATGTGTGTGTTATGAGAGGGGGACGATGCAAGGGGTGATCAGTTGGGAGAAGGCAAATTGAATAAAAACTGAATTTGGCTTTCTTTCTGTCATTGCAGAAGATTTGAGGATTGGGCATAAAATAATGTAGACTCTCACTATTATGCCTATATTTTCGTCAAATATGCATCGATTTAACTGATTCTTTTTTTAATTGATTCAAAAATATTATATGTGTCTAGTTTATGGAGTAGGTATATAATGTAGAAACATTTTATGTCTGTACAACGAGCTGCTAACTATTGAATCAACTACATTTATCTCTATATAAAAATCAATTGGTGGCCGAAAAATCGAAAAAAAAAACTGAATTTCCATTTTGTATGGGAATATACACCACCAATGATCGCACAACTCGAAAGCCACCGAACCGATTGAGCTCAAATTTCCAGGCAGTCTTTGAAGTTGGCCCAAATCTAGGTATATTTGCTTTGAAGTTTGGGCAAATTAGACAATGCAAAAGAAAAAAAAAATTTCAAACGCTTTTCTTCGACAGTCATGGGAGCAAAACTTTTTAAAATTTGGAACATTGCTGAAGACAAAAATATAATCATTTCGATAAAACAACTAGCGAATTCAATCTGAAGAGTAAATAAATGCATACATATTCACGGGATTTATTCCGCATAAAAATAAAAGTATGTATTTCATGTATGTATTTAGAAGAAGTTCTAAGTTTGATTTTCATATAGTATTACTAACAGCCTTGCTTGCGTTATTTGGGGTTACCTGCCTAATGCTGCCATCTCTGGTCTGGAATCTGAGCAATTCGCTTTTCTTGAGTTCGCTCAATACCTAACCTTATATAAGGACGTAGAGGGTATAATTGTAAGAAATCCCGAACCAGTTAGGTATTTAGTATACCTAATGTTTGACATAATTGTCTATTCTCCCTTATAGGAATTACCAAATAATTGGTTTAGTGCTTCTATGTTAAAGTCATTAACAAATTCTCTTACATATCTTATTCCCTTTGATTTTTATTTTCCCTCACTTTCGTGTGATCGTTGATCAGTTGTTGGAAAACGGGCTTAGATTATCCGTTATGGGCTGTGCGTTGATGACTTAGTTATTTAAAACAAACACCAGCTTACTTAATTTCGTAACAAGTTTGTAAATATTCGTTAATTCCCTACATACTATAGGTATAATCCATATTTCAAATTTATAGGGATGAGTAGGTTGATTGCTGCAATAGCACTCAGCGTAGCACTGCGAACTGCGTATAGCTGTTCAACTATCATCTTAATATGGTTATGGTGGTTGGAACGATCGAGAGGTCCCTTTCACTCATGGAATGGATGTCTTTCTTGATATACAGGGGCCCTTTAACAATATTGACACTCGATCGATTATTCAAGACTTAGACAAGCTCATATGTAATCGGAGAATCAATCTGCCGCGTAAACACCCACATTCTTAAAAAAAGGATGGTAAGGGCTACATTTGCCAGCTGCGCTGTCGAAAAAGTTATGCACCGAGGCACCCCCCAAGGTGGAGTGCTATCTCCATTGTTATGCAATATAGTTCTTAACCCTAAATTCATAAGCTATGTTCATTGACGATCTAGGAAATCCCTAGTGGCTCAATACTCCTGTAAAAGGGCTATCGGCACTAGATGGGGTCCTTCAACCCAATATAATGCATCGGCTTTATACTGCGGTTATAAGACTGATTATTCAATACGGCATCGTTGTGTGGTGGGAACAAAAGTTCCAATCTAAAGGTCTTACAGAAGGCTAAGCGCTTGGCATGCTTGTGCACCACGGGCGCACTAAGGACATCTCCAACCGCCGCTCCACAAACCATGCACAACATACTTCAGTAAAGAATATTCCACAAACGTGGCAAGTAGATTAAGGAAGGGGAAACACTGGAGAGGGAAACCGAATGGATACGCCAACATCTTTCTACAGACGATCCCCTTGCCTATTAGGTACTACTGATTAACTGCCTACGAAAATCAACTTCGAAAAAGGCTTCACCCATGAAATACCGGACAGGAATCAATGGGATTCACAAAATGTCCTACACAACAAATCACTATCAATATTTACAAACGGTTCAAAGACACTAGCGGGAGTTGGCGCCGCTGTCTTTTCAGAAGACCTGAAACTGGGCCTCTCCTTCTGTCTTCCGAAAAACTGCAATGCAAAACTGCTATTCGTCAAGCTACAGCGTGGTTAGTGAATAATTCGATATCTCAAAGAGATATCGTCATAAATATTGATAGCCAAAGCTGCAATCAAATCCCTTATATCCACCGAAATAAGATCTAAGGCGGTAGATGACTGCGGCGTATCTCTTAACTAGATAGCTGCACAGCGCTACGTAGCAAGGCTAGGCTCCTCTGGCGTGGATAGTATAAGTCTGCACAACGTGTATGTATCACTTTACTACGCTAAACAAATAATTCACGCGGACGCAGCAAGCAGAGCAGGGTTCAGATGGAAACATTTAGGATACTGCGATACTGCTAGGCTCACCTGGCCAGCTCTGGAAACAAAAAGATCAAAAGAGCTTCTTCTTCGACTTAAAAGATCCAGAGGATCTCGAAAGTCGTTCCCCACTAGTACACCTACCAATCCTACCATGCACTTCACATGCTCACCCACCCCATAACTTTCAAATCATCATAACCTACCCTTGACACCTAAGTCCAAAAGCCACACCATGACACCATCACTGCTGCCCATAAATCGAAGAAATACAAAATATTGTAATTTCGTATTTCATATTTTCCTACAAAACAACAATTCCAATCGTCATCTCATCACTCATTCATCACACTCGCCACGCTAAAAGTACACTTCGCCTAACCTACACACCACCACTACTAACTACATACGAGTATAGATATATGCGAAAAGTATCCGTTCATTCACTTTATTTTCCTTTGTATATTCCACTTCCACCACAACCTTTATGCAATCGGTGGAGAATAAAAGACAACAGAAATAATAATGGTTCTTTCTCTTTCATCTGCATGTTGTCAATGAGACGAATAAGAAAAGAAATTTCGTTTCAAATAATCAAAGACAACTACCATGTTCGATGTGAGTAGTTGGTCTTGGAACCCTTCAAGCAAAATCGCTGACCCAACTTTTCCCGTCATTTTTGGATCCGCAAAATGATCCTAAATATGAGGCGTTCCACGCACACATTTGTAAATTCGCTGTATGTACACAACAAGTAGAGCGAGAGTCGCGAGAATTTTTGTTTTGTCTTTTTTTATGCAATGGATTGAGAATAATGAGAGAGTGAACATCAGCCGGTGATTAATCTTTCGTTGACGTTCGTGGTGATGACCGTGATAAAATCTCTCTACGAATTAATTAATTAATAAGGTAAGAACATGAATTCGAGCGATTATTATAAAATTAACCGTGATGTTTCCTTTATTTGCAAACGTGCAAGGAAATATAGTGATGAAGATCACAGGGAACAAATTTCGGGTATATCGGGAGGCTCAACAATGAACTTGTGCGAAAACAGTGTTTTTAACCAATATAGGTAATGATGAAGATAATTTAGATGAAATAGTGAATTTTAATGAAACAAGTGCTCATTGTTCACAAAGTGTATTTCCGCGTTAACACCCTTTTTATTTTCAGAATGTGCAAGGACAAAATTCCCGAATGCCAGAGGAAGCGACATCACAAGTGCCGTAGAGAAATGGTTCCACTATGCCAAAGACAGGATCCGCCGAAAAAACGTTTTTGTTGTGATAATAGTGTTATTTTACCGAATTAATAAATTCCTAAAAAAAATGCATGCAAATGTAAACAAACTTGTTTGTATTTTTTCGTCTGAAAAAATCTTCGATACTCGATTGTCATCTGACAGCGCTTGCCTCGTTTTTTAATTTTTTTTTGGATCCGACTTGGATTCATTTTTCGCTGAGTGCGGCGAGCTCGCTCTCTCATTCTCTCACCAACACATACAAAAGTGGGTCCGCGGTGATTCTAATTTCCATACTAATTTGAGCCGACAAACGCAGTTTCGCGGATCCGTATGCGGAGTCTTCCATATGTCATTGACTCCGTTTATGAACCGAAAACGGACTCTCTTGCTTGAAGGGAAGTGGTTGGTGGCGCTAGTGCATAAATGCGAAGTGATAGTACTATAGTGTCTATATACAATGATAGTACTATAGTGTCTATATACAATGCTTTAGCCATTAAAAAGCATGGGCTCTAAAAAGTGCGCTGTGGCTGTCAAAGTTGCTGTTGCTGTTGCTGTGCCAATCTGTTTCTCGCATAATTCTCTCGGTTTGCTTGCGCGCCCCGCGTGGTGTAGCGTGTAGATCGTGTTCAACCGTTTAGGCCTATTCGGCAAAATCTTTTATCCATTTTTCCTGTTATTCTGTTATGAATTTCCATACAAAAGTTCGAACTGTCAAAAAATCTTTTACGATCTCCAGAATTGGTATTCTGCGTGCAAAAATCTTTTATGAAATCTGTTATAAATCATAACAGAATAAAAGACAGAATTTTGTGACTTTTATCATAAAAGATTTTTATTAATTAGAAAGTTTTGAATTGAAATGGATATCTATATAATTTATCGTCAACGAAATGTTTACAAAAGAAGACAAATGTAATAATTGAGAAATTTGTACCTACTTTTGCTTTAATTCACGAGGAACTCAATGTCGAATAGCTACTTCTCCGAACGGAGCGATCCATGTTTCGGTGGTTTGGTCATGTTAAACGCATGTCCCCAACCAGGATCGCACGACGTCCTATGGAATCCGTACCATCATCAGGCAGGCGTCCCCTAGGTAGACCCAGTATGAGGTGGTTATATCAAGTTCATAATCTCTCCTCTACACCCGTATGAGGATTGCCCTTGATGATTTAGAAACGATGTCGGAGAATCGAGAGCTATGGAGGGTCCACTTGAGCAACCTATACCCACAACCCACTTAATGGATAAGCGGACCATTGAAAATGATTGAATGAATATTTTTGGTTTAGACGAAGACACTGATCACTTTTGCTGGAACTAAGAATAAATAGTAATCCATTTGATCTTCCTAATGTATGAGTTTTATTCAGCTCTTTAGATTGGATTGGAACAATTTACAAAACATGAATACAACCATTTCATTTCAAATTCAGGTAAATTGTATTTCTAATGATGACGATGTAAAGTTGGATATTTATTTCAAGTTTCTCGCGACACTACATGCTTACGGATACAGTTCATATCAGGCTTTTTCCTAAAAAGATGTTCCAGTATTTATTACACAATTATTTAGTTTGTAATAATTCAAAATATACTCTTTTCAGACTGAATTTTAATATGTTTCTTGCACAAATTTGATCAGGTGCCTACCGTCTATGCATAAAAAAAAACTCTGCGGTTTGTTTTGACAGCTTCGTAACAGATTTTCAAGTTTCGCTCCCTCTAGAAACTATCCTTTTGTTTATTGTGCCCTTGAGATACCGCAGAATCCTCTTAGCTGTTATCCAGTGCTCTTGTCCATGGCAGTTGTTGAATTTGCTCAAGTAATTGACAGCATACAGCATATCTGGTCTTGTCACTCTTGCCAGAAATAGAAGAGTTCCAATAAGTTCTTGGAATGGAACTTCAATTGCATCCTTGTTGTCAGGTTTAGGAAGTTTACACTTCATTTCCATCGGGGTCGACACTGAATTACAGTCCTCCATTTTAAATCTTTCCAGCATATCCTTGATATATTTTTCCTGATCAATTGCAATTGTCCCTTTCTTCTTATCTCTTGTCAGTCGGATACCAAGAAAAGTCGATGCGTTTCCAAGATCCTTCATATCAAAGATTGACATTAAATTAATCTTGAATGATTCCATGAAATTCATATCATTTGTGAATATGATAAGATCATCCACATAAATCGTCAGTAAAAACATCTTATTTCTACTACGTTGTAATACAAGCAGGAATCAGATTTAGATTGATTTAGCCCCATTTTCTTTAAAGCATTTTCCAGTTTCTTATTCCAGACTCTCGACGATTGCTTCAAACCGTAAATTGATTTCTTCAGTTTCAATACTTTCGCCTTAATCTGATGAAATCCTTCCGGTTGGTTGATGTAAATTTCATCCGTCAGTTCTCCTTGAAGAAAAGCAGTGACTGCATCTGCATCCATTTGGAAGATATCCAGATCATATTTAACAGCCACAGCAATTAAAAATCGAATAGTTTCATACCTGACAACTGGAGAAAATGTTTCATCATAATCGATTCCAGGTTTCTGACGATATCCTTTAGCAACTAGTCTTGCTTTATACTTATCCAGCTCTCCAGATTGCAAGTACTTCTTCTTGAAAAGCCATTTCAAGTTTAACGGCTTACGACCAGCAGGTAGATCAGAAGTTTCCCAAGTGCCGTTTTTTAACATAGAGTCATACTCCTTTTGAATAGCTTCTTTCCAGTATTCAGCATCTTCGCTTTGAATGGCTTCATCTAAGTCAAAGGATCTTCATTCCCCTTAGCAAGTAAACATGGGTTACGACTCGCTATTCTCTCTGACCTTCTTAGCTGCGGCGGTGATATTACTGGAATATCAACAGGTTGGTCTTCACCTTCTTCACCGGAAAGAATGACTCTGAATCCTCCTCAATGTTACCAGGAATCTCATTAACAGAAACATTCTCTTCAATAACTGGTTCTTGAACTTCAGGTAATTCATCAAACAGCGGGAAAAAACAGTATTCTTTGATGTTTGATTTGATGTACGATTCCATTTCTTTAAAAACAACATCTCGACTTATGGAAAAACATCTCTTCTTCACGTTGTAAAGCCTGTACGCCTTGGAGTTTTCACAATATCCGACAAAGACATGTTTCACGGATTTCTGATCAAACTTCTTCCGCTTCTCCTTGGGTACATGTACCATTGCAGTAGATCCAAAAATGCGCATGTACTTTAGGTTAGGTTTCTTTTTCCAAAACATTTCCTCAGGACTGTTGAAATCATCCAGAATACGACTTGAAGTTCTATTGTAAATATGGACTGCAGTTGACACCGCCTCCGCCCAGAATTCCTTTGGCATACCAGCGTCAAAAAGCAAACAACGAGCTTTTTCAACAATTGTGCGATTTATTCTTTCCGCCTTTCCATTTTGTTGTGGTGAATAAGGAGCGGTTGTTTCATGTATAATACCACAATTCTTAAGGTAGCTCTGGAACTCTACATTACAATATTCAGTACCGTTGTCCGTCCTGAATCTCTTAATAGATTTTTCGGTCTTTCTCTCGATCATCTTCTGGAACTCAACAAATTTTCTAAAGCACTCGTCTAACTCGTCTAAATCTAACTTGTAAAGTCCTTTTTCTTTAGTAGCAGTTGCAATCAACTCACCCGTTGCCTTGTCTGAAATCTTACATCCTTTCTCACTGAAATTGTCTTTGTTCCCATTGCTTGTAATCTGCACTACAGATAGAAGATTAGCACAAATTCCAGGAACATACAGAACGTTCCTAATAATGATTTCTTCTTTTCCGTTAACCAAAATTTTGATTAGCACATCTCCCTTAGCTTCTGCTCCCCCCACGCGAATTTTTTGGCACGCATAATAGCCACAATTCTCAATAAGAAACATTAACTACGCAAATAAGACCAAATTCCTAATTGGGAATTTTTTACTGTAACCACTATTCCCAAATAGGAATTTGTTAGGTATCCATTTTGTATTTGTAAAAAAATTGCAAATGGAAAATACAAAATTTTAAATTTACAATTTTGGTGGATATTGTGTAATTAAATAGAGTAACATGTTACTATTATGTCTAATAGACATCGTGGATTTATTTTAGTCTGATTTTATAATCCTCCTTATCAGCATTTAAAATAGCATAAATAATTATAAGAGAAATTTTTGATTAAATATAGAATATTTTGTGAGGATCAAGGTTTTTTTCGAAGTACATCAGTAACATTTCAAGACAAAATGATATTCCCCATACAATTTCAGTAGTTATTTTCTCCGTTTAATAATTAAATGTTTGATGCAGTCAGAATACTATTTTGGTACATAACATACATAGGTACACAATATTAATGACTTATCATAACATCACAAATTATGGTATGCACACACAATAAAAGAATTAAATATTAATAAGGCATTTTTCCCAATTTGTGTTGAAAATTGTTATGGCCACGTCTACTTAGGCACAATACTTGACACTTTGGGCTGAAATTGTGTGCTCAAAGAGGGTATATAGGATTTGCGGCAAAAACAATTCCTACTTTGTGTTGCGCCACTTCCGAAACGAAAAGGAATCTGTTACTTCGTTGTTTCGAAACATAAGTTCCTAAATAGGATCACGAATTGACACCAGAACGTCGCGAGGCCTAAAATGTTTATTCGAATGCTACTTGCATGCGTGTATTGTACATAACTCACACGGTCTTTATACCCAAAGCTGGCAAGCCCAGCCACACTACTGACAAAGACTTTATAAGACCCATAAGCCTAACCTCATTTGTTCAAAAAACACAGACGTAAGATAGACTACCTTACCTCTGGGTATGCATATCCGGAGTAAACTAAACCTGGATGCTATATCTCCGGCTCCACACGCCTATACAAAAGGCAAAAGTGTTGAAAACAGTGTCGTTTTTCTGGACATTGGAGGAGCATTCAACAATGTCGAAACAGACGCAGTTCAAAGAGTTCTTATAAACCTTAAAGTGAATACCACTATCATCAACTAGATAATGTGTATGCTCAAAAATAGACTAATCATCTCAGAACTAGGAGGTGTACAAAATAGAGTATCTGTATCTAGAGGCACTCCCCAAGGTGGGTCCTTTCACCCCTACTCTGGATGCTCGTGGTAAACGAGATCCTGTTCAAACTAGAATTTAGTGGAGTTATAGGAGTTGCATATGTTGACAACCTAGCACTGCTCGCGACAGGAAAATTCCTGTTGACCAGAGCTCTATCCATGGTCGGTCAATACCTGGACAAGGAAATGTGGACTGGCAGTAAACCCACATAAAACGGATTTAGATCTCTTTACCAACAAAAGAACAATTCCGAAATTTAGCCTGCCAACAATTGAAGGGATTCCGCTAATAATTTCTGATAGTGCCAAATACCTGGGAGTTATCCTAGATCGAAAATTAAACTGGAATCTCAACATTAAAGAAAGAACCAAAAATGCAATGATAGCGTTTTACGCATGCACTAGAATGGGGTCCTAATCCCAAAATAGTCTTGTGGCTTTACACAGCGTTTTTAAGATCGATACTAACATTCTGGTGGCAAGCGCTGTCAAAGGCCACCAACCTTAGAACCATGACAAAAATTCAAAGAATGTCCTGTATTGGCACCACGGGGGCAATGACAAACAGCCCCACAGAAGGGCTAGAGCCTATACTCAATCTTAAACCCCTCGATCTCTTCGTACAGGAATCTGCTGCAAACAGCGCCCTTCGGTTAAGCACCAAAAGCTGGAAACACAGTCTGACGGGATATGCACAAATTCTGAACAAATACACGGGTAATAATGTATGCACGGACTACACTACTCCCCGGTTAGATTTCACAAGACCATTAACCACGTGTTTTCCCAGCGAAAAGATCAGCCAACATTCATCGGATCAACCATACCTATATCTACCCCATGGATCACAGATGGAAATCGGCGTTAGCGCGGGTTTCTACTCCGAACGCCAGCAACCACTAGCAGTAGTTTATGGCATAGTTTTTACTTTTAGTTTAGTTTAGTCTAGATAGGCTAGCTTCGCGGTGTCTCTCCCGTATTTTCTCAAAGATATTCGGCCCTAGCGAGGTATCCGTCGGAACGGAAAATTCTCCGATATCAAAGGAATCGGAGGATTTTTGCTTCGAGGTATACTTCGGAAGAGCACACTCGCGTTTTGCGTTTCAGTGCGATCAAGTGCGTTTTACTGATATTTTTGACAGCTTCATACGAATTTTCTTCCGATATGCTCCGACAGGAATTTGTTTACGATTTGCTGTGAAGTGTAGATAAATAAAAGCAATAAAGAAAAAAACATTTTAGCAAAGTAATTGTTGGTATTTGTTTCCAGGGCAAAAACAAACGAAAAAACAAGAACTAAATAGGAAACCCCGATGTACCACGAAACAACATCATGTCAAATCAATGCTTTGTCGCATTTTAATTATTCTTTCCGAAGTAGGATTCTCCGAAGGAATATTCTCCGTTCTGACGGATACCTCGCTAGGACCGATTGGCAAAAGACCATGGGCATTTTCTTCTTCTTTCCCTCTTTCATTTTAAAGGTCCTGTTAGTCTGTCCGATGTCAAAGTAGAGTAGATTTCTAATTTTTTTTCTTGGGATGCGATAAATGTTTGTGGAGCAGGTGGCATAGG
The DNA here is from genome assembly GCA_955612985.1 of Cheilosia scutellata. Lineage (NCBI taxonomy): Eukaryota > Metazoa > Arthropoda > Insecta > Diptera > Syrphidae > Cheilosia > Cheilosia scutellata. The sequence goes on from OY015313.1 coordinate 102,635,620, forward strand.
TTGAGGGGCCAAGAACACCCCCGTCCGACGAGCTCTAGCCGAGCAACCACTAGCATGCCGCGCCCTCCTCACTGTCCCTGTGGTTCGACCCTGGCTCACAACAATTATTTGTTTTCTCCATAGAATACTATAGACACCTATTGTGTGAGTGAATTTGCAAAGTGAAACGGTTGAAATTCAAATTGTTTCGTCATTGTTTAAAATAGACGCCACTTCAAAAAAGTGAATTTCCAATTTATTACGCTCCAAACCACGGGAGCTAGTGGTTATGTTGGAACCAACGCGAAGATGTTTACTAGCAGTCCATGTATGTATTATAGACTATACAGGACATACATTATATTAAAAAGTATTATAATGTGTTACTAAAAAAAACGAAAATATTAATTTATTGTACGTAAAATTTATTATATTGAAAACTATAAAAAGGTAGGTACATTAAATAGATTTGTTGTGTTCACTAACGTGTGGCATCAGTGGTACTGACACTTGTAAGTAATACTCATAATCTGGCACTGAAACAAAAGAAACAAGTAATTTTATCTAACCGTACGAATTTTTATGAAAATAATCACCCCTATTCCCGTTGGCGTTTGTCGTATACGACTCATGTTTCTTTCGTGTCGTTGTAAAACGATATTCAGATCTTTTTTTTTAACTTTTGTTAAAAATTTGATTTCCTTTTCTATGTGTTCACCATCATTTCAATTCATTTAACTCAAAAAATTTAACAACACCGGCTAAAAAACGAAGTGAAATACGAGTCGTTTACGATAAACGCCAACGGGAATATGGGTGAATGCTTAAGGCGGCTCTCAGATTGAGGCAACAAGCAATAAGCAACTATAGTTGCTATAGCAACTGCCAATAAGCAATCAGCAACATTTTTCGTTCGAACGACATTTAGTAGCTTTGATGTGAGACCTCTAATTTAATTCAATGTAAAATAATTGTGAGCGATAATTTTGTGTGTTTCCTATTGCCAGTTGCTTATTGATTGTTGCCTCAATGTGAGAGCCGACTAAGTGTATAGAGATTTGCAAACATAATTTTACGTTTTTAAATCACACAGTACAACATTGTAAACACACAACACGTATTTCGCCCCTCTATAAGGGTTGAAAAAAGACAGTGCAAAACATTCTATTTTCACTTTACAACATGCCATTTGAAATCTGCAGGCATGGAAATGTTGGCATTGACTACGTGTTTGTGAAGCACCTCCACCCCACCTTTACCTGGAACTTGACTATTGAATGTGGAACCAATGAACAATTTTAATGAAATAACTATTTGACTATTTGAAACTAAACTTCAAGTAACAAAACTAGTGATTAGACTAAGCTTTATAAATAAAGAGTGTTTGTTGTAGATTTATAGAATACTGAGCGATAGCTCAAAATACTCGGATAGTGTCGCCTAAAAAATGTCAAGCTTTTTAAATAAAATAAGATTTATGATCAAGGTAAACGAAGTAGAGTAGAGTTTTCACACCTTAGAAGATAATATTATCCCTAGCCTAGCCTAGTTTTGCCTAAATAATATGTCTAGCTTTTTTTAATTAAATACGTTTTTTTTTTGTAGTTATTAGTAGATATACGTACTCTGCTCCAAAACCGCTTCTAGCTCTTCCACGTGTTCTATCCCTGGAAAGTTCAAATCCGTCGATTCTTTTAAGATCATTTCAATTTCTTTAGAAGGTTTTAGCAAATAAAATGGAACTTTTATTTCGGATAGCTCTTTATACAATGCTCCCATTCCTCGGGCTGCGGTAAAATCGAAGTCTAGAAAAGGAGTATCTGTAGTAAGATCATTACAATAAATTATTGTCCTACCATGTACATTAGCGCAATCCAATATCACTGGATACACACCAACTGAAGAAATAGCTTTTGATATTCCATTTCTTACCCATTCTATAGCGGGAAAATATAGAGAGCTATGACTTGGGCGGACTAAAATGAAGTCAACGCCGTTAGTTGTCTACATGAAAATGTTTAAGAGAACGGAATATAACGAAAGGAGAGTTAAGAACATACTTTTAATTTTGAAACGATTAATGGAGGTCTAGCTGCACGATATACTAAGAATGCCAGATCTGTAGCGACGCCTAGTAAAAGACCAATTTCTACCCCAAATACTAAGCTAAAAGTAAATGTTATAGCACCAGGCAAAAGTTCTCGACGACTGCATCGCCATAACGGCTTCACAACCTAAAAAATGTAATATATATTAATTGTTATAGCTACTTATGTTATTATAATTTGTTTCAGATCAATACCTCAAATTCGATCATAAAAATAACTGCAGAGATTATGACAGCACTAAGTGCTGCTTTAGGGATGAATCTGAAATACGGAGTTAATAGTGATAAAGCAATTAATACTAGGAGACTAGTGTAAATGCCGCCAATTGGAGATCTGACCCCACTGGCATGATTAACTGCACTACGTGAAAATGAACCTGTAACAGGCATTGATGAGAAAAAAGATCCAAGAACATTGCTGAGAGACAATGCAACTAATTCGCGTGTTGCACTTATGCCAGATCCTCCGAATGCCTTTGAAATTGCAACATTTCCTAATACCGCAATAATTGGTAAAGTGATAGTAGAAGATCCCAATTCATTCATCTGTAAAAAAAAAAAAATTAAACAATGTACACAATATACATAAAAAAATAAAATAAATAGGTGGCGCAACAGGCGGTAGACACACAAACGAATGGTTGCGAGAAGCTAGGCCTAGCTTCTCGCAACCATTCGTTTGTGTGAGTTTTTATTTTTGGGACGAATGGAATGGACCTACAATTTTATGCCGATTCCGAACGGCTGAATTGAGAAGCTTTTTCAGGACAGTTATACTCTCCGATGTTTGTCAGACGTTCGCGAGAGGTGGTGCAGTAGAAAAAACACTAAGATGTAATTTGTGTTTTTCCGGGGATCGAACCTGGGATCCCTCGCACAGCAGTCCAGCACACTAACCACTGCGCCCACAATATACATAATGCGTACATATTCATATACGTATATGGGGTGTCGTAAAATCGTTTGCACCGGATTTTATTTTGAACCCATATTCAGTTATGTGCGGTTGTATTACGTCATCCGGGTTGCTGATACTTTTTATAATAAAAAAATATAATAATACTTTTTATAATAAATCCAATAAATGAACTATTAAAAATGTTATGGAAAACAAAATTCGTGACTATGAACAAAATTACGTATTTTGTTCAAACGCACTATATAAAGAAAAAGTTAAACAAGAGTTATGTATGTACATAATATATAATATGTGGTAGTAGGTATAAGCAAATCGGAAGTTTCCTCTTTAAAATTTTTAGTTTTTTTCGTTTTTTCATTTTACTAACAAATTGCCTTCAACTATGAATGTAGTACTATCCAAGTGGTATTACACTAGCATATATAGCCATGGGCATATAAATAGCACAAATTCGAAGTAGAGTTTTAAAAATCGATTTATATTTAATAAAGCAACAAATACTTGAATTATAAGAATTTAGATAATAGTCTAGATAGTAAATAATGAAATTAGCTTTGAAACTTAAAAGAAAAATGCATTGGTCTTAAAAAATAACTCGACATTGAAGTTGATTGCGGAAAAAGATGGACTATGCGTCTATAGCACAAATCAGAATTTTCTGAAAATAAATAAAAAAGTAAAATTATGAAGGGTAAACGGTATTTAAAAAAAAAAACCTTTTTAGTATTTAATTGTGAAACCAGAATTTTCAATAACAGCTTGGCATCTACGTTCCATACTCTCAACAAGCTAATGACATCTATCCTTAGGGATAGAATACCAAGCTTCCTTAACACCATTCCACAACTCGTCTGATTTTTTGAAATTGCGCTGTCCCATCTTAACTATAACATCGTTCCAGAGGTTTTTGATGGGATTAAGGTCAGGACTTTGGGCCGGCCAATCCAAAACGGTAATTTTTTCCTCCGATAACCATTCATTAACTATTTTGGCGGAGTGCTTTGGGTCATTATCATGCATGAATGTCCACTTTACTGGCATAGATACAAATGCATAGGGTTCCATCGTGTATCGTAAGATGTCCAGATGCTGAAATTTATCCATTTTCCCATTTACTTTCACAAGCGGCCCTACACCATGCCAGGAAAAGGCACCCCAAACCATTATACTGCCTCCACCATTGTTCATTGTCTTCTGCGTATACTTTGGGTTTAATGTTTGACATTTTGGACGATGTACAATTATTCTACCATCTGGTCCGATTCTATTTACCTTTGTTTCATCACCCCAGAGAACATTTTTCCAAAACTTGAGGTCTTTAGTCTTACGGTTCTTAGCAAACACCAAACGCTTTTTAATATTCATTTTTGACAATAGTGTTTTTTCCTACTAATGCGTGCAAACAGTTTAGCTTCATTTAATCTTCTTCTTACCAATCTATCAGACACTAACTTCTACTCCATATTCTTCACTTATTTCAATATTAATTTGCCTTGAATACTTATAAGGATACGTTTTTGACTTTGGAACTATTAGCCTATCAATTGACGATGTAGTTTTTCGTGCTTTTGGTTTCCATTTTTTATTTTCAGTTAAATACATTTTATCTTTTTCTACCAACTGCGTTGTAAATCATTTTGCGCGAACATTTCATTATTTTGGCTATCTCAGCCGACTTCTTACCAATTTTGTATAAGTCATGATTCTTCTTTTTTCTGGTGAACAATGATTACCTCTACCCATTTTCACTTTGCACTCACTTGATTAAGAACACACAACTTAAGAAAAAAAAAACAATTTAATTGATAATTGAGCGGGAAATTTATCTATTACTGCGCTTTTGTGCTATTTCAATGTCCACTAATATTTATAACCTAACCAACTAAAAACTGACGCCTTAACAAAATTCGATTTTTAACTGTAAAATTTGTTCACAGAAATTTACTGCATGATCATAGGAAACAGTGGCATCCATAAAAGTTGGACTATTTTTAATAACATTAAAAAAATCGTCATGCAATTTTCTTTTGATTTTGTGCTATTTATGTGACCATGGCTTGGCTATGTATCTCCACATAAAATATGGTACAATTTCCGTATGTTTGACAAAGCGAACATTAAATAACCACACTAGTCCGGTATGTATCTATGACATAAAAAAATATGACCAAGTGAAAATGCGTCACATTACATGTAATGGCAAACATATTATATTGGTCCATATATTTTGTTAATTCACGTTTGTGTGAAAGTTTGATGAACGAAAGAGCTAGATCTCCAATTGCCAATATTGTTCATAAATGTTTGGATTGAAAATTGAACAATACACGTCAAAACAACTCTGTTGTATGACAAAAGAAAAAATGCCATACAAGAACAAGCGATTTTTATACAACTATACGGCGCAACATTATTATGTATATGTATTATGTATATGATGTCGGCTATATTCTTGTATTATATTCACTATAATTGTACCAAAATTGCAATACATATACTATATACATATATATATGCTAGTATAATAATGATTAAATGATTTAATGATAAATTAAATGATTAAACTTCAAAAACCTACCATTTCTAAAAAATGCTGTCGAACTTCTGTATTGTTTACTCCTTTAATCGTTGTTTCGAATTTCGGCAAACTGATATTTGGCAAACCGCTTTTCACATTTCCAGTTAATATAAATGGACAGGTATTTTCTTGGCATGTATAAATGGCGACTATACTAGAAATAAGAACAACTAATGCATTCCTAGCAGTGCTTAGCAACCAAAACAGTGTATTTAATATCCGATGTCCGTCAACTCTTTCCGAAAATTTGATGTCCTTCAGTTTCTTTAAGGATATGAATGAATGTGTTCCTTTACAACATAATTAATTAATGACGAAAATATTACCCTCATTAAAAGCAGAAAAGTTATGGATATCACACCCAAAGCAATGTCTCCAATGCGAGACATCTTAAAATTGGTATATACGGATTTTATTGTATTTAAAAATGTTGATCCAGACCCTCCTTTCAAGCCGAGTAAACCCTAAAACTTTGTATGACCAAATTTGTAATTTAAGTTAAAATAACGTAATTACTTTTAATTGTGAAGTTCCTATAATAACTGCTGTAGCAGATGTAAATCCAACTGTTACTGGCAAAGATATCAAATCCACAAGAGCACCTAGAACATAAATTCATATTTTATATAGTTGTATGTACCCACTTTATCAAAACCAGACTTACCCAATCTTAACAAAGCCATAAGCAACTCAATTATGCCTGATATCAAGCATAGCATTACGGCATAAACTGGACCTGACGCCAAACCTAACCCAGTATGTTTACTTGTCATAAGGGCCAAAAGAGCAGTTGGACCGATTGTTACCTGTCGGCATCCGCCTAAGATAGCATATACAATGCCTCCTACAAAAGCGGAATATAACCCATACTAAAAAAATACAAATTACATATTTTAATTTTATGGTTTATGTAATCAGTTAAAAATAAACTCACTTGAGGTTCAAGTCCTGCTAAAGTTGCGTAAGCTAGTCCTTGCGGAAGAACTGTAAGACCAACAGTAATACCGGCAATCAAATCGGAAATAGCATACTGTGCATTATACCCCTTCAACCAATTTATTCCAGGAATCACTTTGGAAACAATATTCACAATTGTCATGGTGTTACTTTCTCGTTGTTTGTCTGAATTAAATATTAAAGATCAGAATCCTCTATTAGTATTCGACTAGGTAAGCAAGTTAAAAAGTAATACGTGTTCGAAATGCAGCGCTGGCAACATTCACTATTAGAAAAAGAACATGCTTTAAGATGTGTAAAAGTGTAAGCGTATAGGTATTTATTTGTAATTTAGTGAACAAAGGGCTTTGCGGACCATAATTATATCATTCATTTATTATCAAGCGATACTCCTCATACTTCATACATATTTCTAATGTACGCTTAACATGCATAACATTTTGTTGATGTGTCTATTCACGATTCACCTGTAATTGAGCGTTATAAAAAACCAATTTGTCAAGTATAAACCTTTTTTTCTTTTACGCGATCCATCGGCACTCTTCCTCTTCAAAATTCAAAAGCTTTTTACCAATTATTTTGATTTTCCTCAATTTCTACAAATACAAATCCTAACACATAAAGAATTAAGAAATCCACCATTCCATATCTATGTCCAATTCCAATACTCCAAACAATCAACACAATTTGACGGTGTATTCGATTGGTATTTTAATGCCGTTTTCGATTGGCACAAAAAAGCAGTTTTTCTTGCCCCAGATCACTTTTCGCGTTCGTTTGGTTTCAGAGTTACTCGAGATAGACTTACATATGATTTGACATTTGGCGTTTGCTTGTTTGCGTTTTACGGAAAGTCTTTGGTCGAAAAAGTTAGAACTAGTGAACAGCCATATTAAAATAAATAATTTAAACCAAAATTTGGATAAATATGGAACAAATAATACATAATGTTATTTTCATATTAATGATGTGCCACATTTTCACCGTCCTCGTCGTCGTCGTTTTCGAGAGCAAACATTTTTTCTTTTCTGGGGATCGAACCTGGGGCCTGTACCACAAAACAACAATTTAACTTTTTAACCAGTAATTTCTTAACATATAAATTTAACAGGCGAAGTTAGTTTCTGTACCACCAAATTATTCGCTATGATAGTTAACAAGGAAAATTTCCCTTAACACTTGTTGTAGAATTTTGGAAAATTAAATGGTGATTCAAAGACTGTGCGCTTTGGGAGAGTAGATAGGTAGTTTAGTTAGAACATTATAGTTCAAAGCAGAATACAGATTATATGCACGATTAGAATGAGGAATTCTCTAGAATAGTGAAATATTAATAAATAGTAATCTGAAAATTAAAGTACACGACAACCTATAGACAAAAAAATCTAAAAAAAAAACTGTTGTCAAATACGCCTGCTGGACGAAAAGCACGTAGATATCCCGAGGGGAGCAACGAAGTTGTATGGAGCAGGACCTGCGAGCTGCGACATGCGATAAGAGAGTTTAAATCCCTTAATCACATGAAGCAGGCCACTTAGGTACATACTTTTAATTTAAAATAACTACTATAGTCGCCTGTTTCACTACTTGATCAGCCTTGGAGTTTTTGCTGCTGGAAATTGCAGTTTGGAAACTTTGGCTTTGGGATTTTTGTCTTATAAAACCAAAACAAACATTAAACAGTTTATAATCATGATTCGAATTTAATAGTAAATGAAAAAAACATGAAAATCTCGAAAACCAAATCAAGAAATATAACTTGTTGCGAGCAATTTTCTATTCATCAGTCAGAATTTTGCAACAATTTAACAGACAATTTTAACAATAATTGTTGTTTTGTGGTACAGAAACCGAGAATTCATCAAATTTCCCACTTGTTAGAAATTATGTTAACAAGTGTTAAGACGATTGTTAACTTATGTTTTGGTGGTACAGAAAATATTGTTAATTGTTAAAATTTGCCTGTTTAACTAGACTTGTTGTTTTGTGGTACAGGCCCCTGGGACCCCTCGCACTGTAGTCCAGCATCACAAACCAGTAAGAATAGACCGTCGACTCCTCCCACATAACGGACTTTGCCTACAAGCTGCCGGCGGGCCCAGAATTTGTCATGTATTGGTGCTGTACAAAATTAAAGGAGCGCCATTAACGCACGCATACTTGAAAAATCCTAGGCCCATGGTATATCATGTAAAATCATTGCCGCCATTAATTTTGACATTTACACGTATTCACAGACAGGGAAATTTTTTCCGGGGGGAATCGGGTAGGTGCACGGGAAGTCGGCGGTCTATTCTTACTGGTTTGTGTCCAGCATACTAACCACTGCCACTGCGCCGCCAAGAATAAACGGTAAAAGAAAATTTATTCCATTTTAAATTAAAATTTTTGTCTTTTGACCTCGACTGAAGAAAAAACCGGCGCCACTGGCGCGATGTTCACTATGATCATCAACTGCTACAATCACGGCGCTGGCTCTGTGTACCGGCGTGAATCTCGCCGGAAAGCTGGTAAGCGCGAAAGCGAGAAGTTGGTTCACTATGGACGTACCCTTACAAAGTTTATGTCGTTTGCGATGGCTTTCATGAATGTTTTTGTAATTACATTAGTGAGATCACTTTCTATTAATTATTACTTTTCTGTTTTCTGTTATTTGAAAAAAGGTAGTCCTGGAATAGTTTTTTTTTAAATAAAATTTTTAATTTGATTTAATTGATTTTTAATACCTTAAATTAATATTAAAAAAATAGTAACAAAAAATAATCATGGCCACTAATGTATGTGAGGTGAGCACTGAAAGCACTGAGCAGTGAGCACTAGTCGATTTTTTTCTAAACGCGCCTAGCGCCAAAGATTTATCAGTGGTAAACTGGTTGACAACTAGTACTAAAATATTGAGTTTGGTTTTCATTCAGCAGTTTTCAGGTTTTCTAAAAGGGGGTTTTCATTTCGGTGCTTCAATTCTATTTGTAAAAAATATAAACTACAACCAAGCATAAATAGAAACGAAAACGACAGTGTATAAATATCTTATTGCCTGCCATTAGATTGAAGTTTCTTATAAAATATAAACAAAAATGGACAAAAGAAAACTGTCGTAAGTAATAATTCCTGAATAAAAACCATGCTAATTTACTTGTGCAAGACCTAATTGATTTTGCCGATAAATCCGTAAACCTTTACAATTATTCAAGGATAAGTAATGACAGCTGCTTCCATATTTGTAATTCAGCATTTCTGCATAAAGAAAATAATATAGCTTCAAGTCAATATTTACAAAAAGTATGCCTTTATTCATTGATTTTTTCTGCAACTTTGGTTTTGGACTACATTGCAGAAATATTAATTCCCATTCTTTTAGGCTATTTGATGAATAATACGATCGAAATTCCTTATCTTAAGATTATGTATGACAAGGTAGTTAGTGTTGGTAGTTACGATTGAATTTTATTTTGGAAGGGAAAAAAAGCATGAAATTCTGATCAGTTTTATAGGTACATAACATACTATTCCGGGTGTGCCAACAAATAATATATGTACATAATGTATTATACATATTATTAACATACCTACATCCATGTATGTATGCATTTTAAAGGGCTTTTCGATTACATATGTTATTCCAAAGGCAAAGATGATTTTCATGTCACTTAACGTTAGATCACTTTTAGTTAAGTTGTTGTAAAACAACAAAGGTACATTGTAATTATTCTAATCCAAAATAAGAAATATTGTAGCGTTAAATAGGTCCATATTTATTATTATTTTTCACATTTGTTTATACAATGACTAGTCCCTATAATTATGTCGTCTATTGTTGCCTAACAAAAACGGTATACCTACATATCTAACGATGCATTATATTTTTAGCACTTCTGGTGATTCACTTTATGAAATCTTGGGACTTCCGAAAACGGCCACTGCTGATGAAATTAAGAAGACTTACAGAAAACTTGCACTGAAGTATCATCCAGACAAAAACCCTAATAATGTCGAAGCTGCGGATAAGGTAGAGAAAGTGTTGTTTAGTTGATCGAACAAATTTTGTATGGTTCTTTTCTTCTTAATATAGTTTAAAGAAGTTAATAGAGCTCATTCCATTTTAAGCGATTTGACGAAAAGGAATATTTATGACAACTACGGCTCATTAGGACTTTATATTGCCGAACAATTTGGTGAGGAAAACGTGAATGCATACTTTGTTGTTACATCACCAGCTGTAAAGGTACGCATTTCTCAGTCGCCTAATCAATTGTACAGTCTAATCCTTCATATTTTTTCTAGGCTATAGTTATTTGTTGTGCTATATTGTCGGGATGCTGCTGCTGTTGTTGTTGCTGCTGCTGTTTCTGTTGCAACTTCTGTTGTGGCAAATATAAGCCTCCTGCTAATGAAGCAACTGGTGATTACCAGCATTTGAATGTGAGTGAACTTTGTATAATATTTCTGAAATTTTCAATAGAACTAGCAACTGTTTGATGATTTTTTGTGAAGATAAGTCTTAAAGATATGTAATTGAGTTTTTTTTGTTTGCATGTATAAATTTATGTACTATTTTTAATTAACTGGTTCTATGGCTACATTACAAAATAAACAAGGTAAGTTATTTAATGTATTAATATTAATTTGATGTATTGGCCGTTTAACAAAGCATGAATTCATCGAGTGTTATTCAGGTAAAGTTTTGACCAACGTCACGCATTTTCATTCAAAGTCGATTAACATTTATATTTTTGTTTAGTATTGTAATAGTCATCATATTTTAGTTTATTAGACTATAATATAATATGAAGAAAACAGTCAATTCTGAAAATTATTTTTGTCAAATTACCTTACCTGCAATGTCGTCGCAGAACAGTCTGGGTCTTGCTGACACCAGGTATTTTCAAAGGAAATGATGCAGATACTCTTTTGTCTTTTCAATCCTTCAAATGCAACATAAGTGCATGCACAGGCCTTCCCCTACAAGACTTTAGGTTAGTTGAGAAAAGAAGAACTTATTAAGAAAAAGCTGTTGGGTACTTTTTCTTTTCTCTCCTACACATTCCTTCGCACTATATCTAACTATCAGAATCAGAACGATCAGAATATATTTGATTTTAGTCTCGTATATATATTATATTAAAATATTAAACTATCTGAGAAATACTGTTGCGATAACAAATCGCTTCATTTTAGATCAGTCAGTGTACAACACTGTTTTTTTTTCACCAACTTTGCATTTGTTTTTCAATTAAATTCTTTTTAATTTGTTTAATATACATATCTACTTCACGAAAATCATCAAACATTGATACAATTTATTTGTCGAACATTCCATGGTCCTTCTTTAACCTTAGTTTAATATTTTTTGTTGTAATTTTGTTTGTCATTTATTTATTATTTAATATTCATCATCATTTCAATACGAATATTATTTTATTATTCTAATATTAGCGGGACGGTGGCAATGCTAGTAGAGAAGGTCAACCAGAGCAACGACCACGACCTCAAGGAAGATTGGTAAGTTTATCAATAAATGTTAGAGTTGTAAGAAGTGAAACATTTTATTTACATATTAATTGTAAATACCATTTGTAATAATATTATTTAGCTTATATTGCTTTTTTATTGGAAACACGTAGGAGGCATATGCATACATATAATAATATTTAACATAATTTGCACAATTTTGATTCATGTAAACAATGCACGTTATATTCGGTATTTTTAATGGTACAATGTTTATATTGGGTGCATATACATACCTCCTCCCAATATTATTACTTACTTTAAAACTAATGAATGCATTAAAAAGGTATATTCCATTTGAATTCATTTTAGGAGGATATGAATGATCTTGAAGACCTACATATATCAGCTGGCTCAGCTCCTGTTACATCACAACCGACAGCTGGTCAAGCAACTGGAGCTGGAATGCCAGTTTTTGCGATGCCGCCACCATCGTATCAGCAGCCGAATCCTACAAATCCGTTTACTTCAGGAGCCACGGAAAATACTTCCCTCAATACATCCGAACAACCAACATACACGCCAGGTATAAACTAATAAATTTATATCATTCTAGATAAAAAAAACTTAGCATCCGGATATGGGAAAAAATGATCCTCAAAGAAATAAATAATATATATATGTATTTACATATAAATATTTCAAACAACATTTTAAAAAGATATTGTTAAGATATATATTACTTAAAATTCTCAATACTTTTTTTTCTAGATATATTTAACCAAAAATACTAAACATGGTTATAAAAAAAAAAAAAATAAAGCATTAAACAAATCTATTAGCATAAAATAACTAAATAAAAAGCAAATAATATACAATTCAAACAACAGTAATGCAATATAATCAAATTGCCATCAATGGATGTAATGATTGCACTTTGTGTGTGAATGAGGTATTCATCTTAGTTCTTATAAAAAAGGTCATCGAGGATAGCTGCAGTGCAACAAGATTTAGTTTATGTCTGTTAGGTGACTGACAATTAATTAAAAAAAAAGAAAATCCTTTAAACGCTCTTACATACCAAATTGCATATACATACCTACCATACTACACTATCATTTAAAAATATGACACTTGTGTGAAAATGCAGATAGTAACTGAATATCACTGGTACGAGTCGAATGTTTATATGTATTTAAAAAAAAAAGTATCCAACAATTATTTAAATGTAATTACAACACATAATAAAAAATGTGTTTAAATTTGTATACCCTTTCGTAATAACCACCAGATTTCTTTTTCTGTTTATTGAAATCTCGATATGAGTGTTCGTTCGTAAGATGTCACATTAATAACTAATATTCAAAGTTTTATTCCCTGTTTCTTATAAATATTCAAATATACTTTTTAGTGTAAAATCTCTACAATCAATTAACTTTTCAAATCGCTTATATTTTTCCAATGCAAAAGAAATACTGATATGAGAATGTATGTATATACCATTATGCAATTATTCTTTTTTATATGACTTCTTTGTATTCCCTTTTACTTCTTGTTACTTGTTTTAGCCGATTTGTATCAATGTCATAACAGCATTACCGCAAACTGAAATAAAAATATGTTCGGTTTCATAATTACTGTACGTACCGTACATATAATGATTACACGCATAAAACACGTTGTTTAAAAATGTATTATCTGTTTGCGATTACATAAATAGTCTTTAGATAAATTAAATATTATGATTAAAAATACCTACTTTAATTTGACTCTTCGGTGTTTAAAAATGTTATTAAAAACCGTAAGAAATAACTATTTTTAATCAATTACGATGAAGAATACTAAAATATTGTAACTTTTTTTCACTTGTTCAATTACATATATTTGTTAAATAAAACAATGTCTTTTACCAAATTGATAACATTTACATAATGTACTAGGTATATGTATAAAAACCAATGTATTATTTTATGTTTAAAACTTGATTCAGTATGATACTACATAAAAAATCATAATATGAACAGTGTTTTATTCTCTTTCACACTTATTATCAGCGAATATAGGATAACGAACCCTTTTAACCTCTTGCCAAAATTACAGAGGAAAAACCGAAGAAAGGCTGAATACCAAGATAAGTTAAACACTAATTTACAAAACCTTAAGCTTTAAAAAAAACACAATAGAGCTAAAAGACAATAAGACGGTATGATCAAGAATACAGCAAAAGAACAGAGAAGTAGCTGCAAGCTCTTTAAAGCAAAGTACAATTACGAGTGCGAAGCAGCTAGGAAAATTAGTTATAGATTGCTTAATCTTCCATCGTTCATCTAAAGCTGCCATTTTCGTCGACCTGAAAGCTGCATTCGATAAAAAAAATCCAAACAAATTTTCCCTTTCGACGGATAAATCGCTAGGGCAGATTTTCTTCCCCATTCTCGCTCAATCACCCCTATCGTGGAATCCGCCGGGGGGAATTATTCACGGAAAAGATTATTTTGGTATCGTCAAAATCGCATAGTGAACAGTTCCCCGTTCAGGTAAAATTCGATTTGGTCGTTTTTAACCATACAGTGAAACTCATTCACATTACCCATACGGGGAACTGGAGGTCGATTCTGGTTTTCACCGCAAATTTCACATTTTCACTTAGATCTTTCACTTGCAAATGAGGGCGTGAAAAGATCACCCTTATTCTACGTGGCGTTTATATTCACCCCTATCGTGGAATCCGTCGGAATTGAGTTTCACTTCACCTATTCGATTCCCTTTCACTTTCTACTGCTATCGTGGAATCCGCCGGAAACGTTTCCTTATCGACACGTTTTTGGGAAAGGTAGTTTCACTGTCAAACGGCTGTCTTTCATTTGTTAACACAAATCTGTGTAGCTGCATTCACCGGAGGCATATAAAAAGTGTGTTTTGAAAGTGATTTCAATAAAAAATAAAGTGTTTGATATAATAATTGATACGATAGCTCCATTTTTGGAAGCATACGAGGAAGAACGAAATGAGCGGTGTTCTCAGAGAAGAGTACGAGACAGGTTAAGAGGAGCAGTGAATGATTTCATGGAGCTACCGGATGAAATGTGTTTTTAGAATGTTTTTTTTTTTTTTTGTTTTAATAAAGTTCAATATTGCACAGATTTATTACAAATGTTCGGCTTAATAACGCAGCTTTTTTACATGTACATTTTCTTAAAAAAAATCCTCACGATCTGCAGCAAGTAAGAAAACCTATGAAATCCGCAGAGATTTTGTTGCGGGTAAGAAATGTCATTTTGTTCGGGAAAAATTCGATTTGAACGTTTTCAACGATACAGTGAAACTCATTCACATTACCCACACGGGGAACTGTTCACTTTGCGGATTCGACGATACCAAAATGTTTTTTTCCGTGAATAATTCCCCCCGGCGGATTCCACGATAGGGGTGATTAAACGACAGCTGGCGTTTTTTGAGTCGAGTCGCTTTAGTGTCGTTTTAGTATCGGTATTCTATTCCCTGAACGCCACCACTCTCATTTGCTTTACATTCCACATGAGTTCCACACCAACAACTGAGTGATAATTGACAGGTAGGTAGGTATTTATGTTTTGTGTTTTATTTGAAATGAACATAAATACCTACAAAAATCAAAAGTATTTCGAATTGTGGTAACATAATTATACTAAAAAACATGAATATCTAACATTGCAATGTTCCAAAGCAATGTCCAAAGCGACGAAGAAGATGAGTCTGCAAAAGAGAGCTGAAATATATACCTAAGAAGAAAAATCAGGTCAAAATCCGATCCTTTGGATTTACCAGATTCAAAGTAAGTAAATACATATAAATACAAAATAGTTCGAGGTAGAAAATAATGCCAATAATATTTCCAGATTCAAAATGTACTTTAGACTTCGCAAAGAAGCCTTTGTCTATTTGTTAAATGAAGTGAAGGATAAACGTCCTGCCGCGGGGAGTTCTTTGTCAGTGCCAGTCATTTTAAAACTGGCTACGACATTGCGTTTTCTTGGGGAAGGTGGCTACCAAAAGGATGTAGGGAATGATTTCCTTAGTAAAATCCTAACAGAAATGCTTACCATTATCGAAGAAAATAATTACGCGCAGAATGGATAAACATGCATTACCTACACGGAAGAAGAAGGGAATTGTGCAAAAATTATGTTTTACCAAAAACCTGGAATTTCATTTGATCGGGGTTGTTATTTTCACCCTTAATCATAAGAGAATTATGAAATCACTGCCTAAATATAAACAATTACCAAAACTCACATGAAAAACATGTTTTTTCTTAAATTTGCCTCCTAGTCGTTTAAGAATTTGTAATCGACAATAATCGGCGTTTTAGTAGTCGTTATGTGCAACTAAAATGACAGTCAGAATGCGAAAAACTGTGTTGACGTTTGTAGAACTTGTGTTCCACACTACTTAAACGCCATAATGTCGTTAAACGACATAAAACGCCACATGTAATACCGATTTCAAAAAACGCCATTTGTCGTTTAATATAAACGACACGTAGAATAAGGGTGACATATGAAAATTGTTGACGTTTGGTTTCACCTTTTCATAGAACGAGAATCGAATTTGCGGTGAAAGAGTGAAAATATTTTCATTTCACTTTTTCGCAGAACCAGAATAGACCCCCTGTTCACTTTGCGAGTTTGACGATACCAAAATATTCGGGGAGAGTAGGATAACTACGGGGCCAAAAATTGATAACGGTATTTTGTAGAGGGGTTAAATACAAGCACTTTTTACTATGGGAGGGGGGGTCTATCTTACTCCGTTTAAAAAAAAAAATACATTAAAAAACAATGGCAACACTTATAATAAAAGGCTATAACATTTTAGAAAGCCCAGAATCTGTTCTTTCATATTACTTTTAAATCAAGTTATTCCCTGAAATAGTTTTTGAAAACAACAATTTCAAACTTTAAATTTTAGGACAAAAATTGGGGTGAGTAAAATTTTAGGGGCAAAAATATTTGAATAATAAAAAAATGATTGGATTGGCCCAGGTGGGTTTTGATATTCGCAAGATTTGTTAGTATTATCATTGAGTTTATATACAATTGTACCTATGCCAAGAGGTGAACGTTTCTACTACCGTCATAAGACAAAAGTTATTGATGGTACACGAGGTAATGACAAGACTTTTGATGTATGCGTAGATGGGGAATGTCAAGCTGTTGGCTGTGAGATGATGTTAGGCTCCAATGCTCGGGAGGATAAGTGCAGAAAATGTGCTGGAGATGGTAGTTCATGCAAAACAATTTCAGGCCTATTCGAAACAACCATAATGAAACAAATACAAAAAATGTCAACCGTTTTTAATTAAAATTTATTTTTTTTTAAATTTATTTATTTAAATATAAATAGTTTGAGGAACAGATAATTGTACAACCCTGTCTAATTTTCACAACCATTCTCTTCTGTGAGTTTTTTTTAAGACGTACGTAGGTATAATTTCATGTCGAATCCGAACGGCAGAACTTAAGGAGAGTATACCTACTCTGGGGTTTTCTGGCACAGTCACCGCTAAATTTGTCTTTTAATTTACTCAGAACTTGTATTTTATTTTGAAAAGGATTGCCCAGAAGAAGAATCAGAATTTCGTGCTCATCAGTGCTCTAGATTTGATAGTGTTCCCTTTGATGGAGTTACGAATGGCTACCATACACAAATGCTCCTAATCCGTGCGAATTTAATTGTACCTATGCCAAGAGGTGAACGTTTCTACTACCGTCATAAGGCAAAAGTTATCGATGGTACACGAGGTAATGACAAGACTTTTGATGTATGCGTAGATGGGGAATGCTGAACTTTTTAAACTGTGTAAGTCGACAAAGTGTCAAACTCAATGGTTTACATTTCAGTGGAGTGAGTGCTCCGCTAAATGTGGAAAGGGAGTTCAGTCGCGTATCGTTATATGTGGTGAATTTGATGGCATCACTGTTACACCGGCATCAGATGATTCAAAATGCAATACTTTTGCAAAGCCAGATAGTGAACAAGAATGCGACGGTGAAGAAAGTGAATGTCCCGGTAAATGGTTTACTGAACACTGGGGGAAATGTAGCAAGTCGTGTGGTGGTGGACAAAGATCGCGTGAAGTTATGTTATCTAATGCTACTAAGGTATCCTCATGCGAAGAGTCAAAAATTGAATTTGGTTCAGAAAATTGCAACAATCAGCCCTGTACTGATGATGAAACTATTCCAATTGACATCACAAGCCGATCTGTTGAAGATGATGAAGATGAAGATGAAGATGAAGTGGTGAGGAATGCGATGAAGATTATGATGAACAAGAATTTGGAGTTGAATTCGTTCCTATTCAGAATTCAGAACTAGATAAAATAAGCTACCTCTCTCTACTAAATAGAATCCAAAGAGTGGCATGTGTCTGTGTGACCAGTGCCCTGCGGACAACTCCAACCGCAGCACTGTAAACCATGTTTCACATTCTGCCCTTGGACATACACGGCAAAGAGATGGCGGCAAAATCGGCTTTGCGTTTGAGAGAATCACTGCATGGAGAGGTAGTGACACAGGGCATGTCAATATTCTAAAAACTAATAATGTTAAAACAGAAGTTACAGACTACGTAACCACGGTCCTGGACTTCAATATTAAATACAAGACCAGTATTCCTGACCGACAGCAATGGGAACAGAATACGGTTATAGATGAAAATGCGCTGGATGTATACACAGATGGGTCTAAGACGGAGGACGGAGTAGGAGCCGGGATTTTCTCAGTTCCATTCTCCCTAAACCAGTCTTTTAGACTACCAAATAACTGTAGTGTCTTCCAAGCAGAAGTTATGGCTATTCGCAAAGCCGCTGAACTACTGAAGGTGAGATCGATATCGAATTCAGACATCGTCATCTACACCGACAGTCAAGCAGCTACTAAAGTACTCGAATCACCAATATTAAGATCCAAATTGGTCAGGCACTGCCGCAAATCTTTAAATGAGATCTCGGATATGTGCAAGTTAACGCTGTGCTGGGTCCCTGCTCCCTGGTCATAGAGATATACCAGGTAACTGTAAAAGAGACGAACTAGCAAGCAACGGCACGAAAATGGAACTCTCTACTGGTAAAGGAGAGCCCCATGTGCCAATTGAAACGGTAAGATACAACATCTCCACACTAGCACTGCAACAGGCTAATGAGAGATGGCACGATCTTGGCACCTGCACTGCAACCAGGCAAAACAGACCTGGCCACGAATAAATCGGCGCAGGACAAAGGTCCTGTTAAACGTCAGTAGAAAACATATCGGAACTCTTGTCGGAGTAATAACAGGAAACTGTGTACTAGGAAGACATGCCGTAAGGCTTGGAGTTACCCCTAATGACTTCTGTCGCAGTTGCATGGATGAGAAGGAGGAGGAGGAGGAAACTCCGTTCCACCTACTATGTAACTGCCCGGCGCTATCCTCGATTAGAAAGCAAACTCTAGGAGAGTACTTCTTCGGGGAGCTTGTTGATATTGCCGAAACGGATATCAGTAAAATACGGAAATTTCTCGAAAATTCGAAATGGTTCCAAGAGTAGCGCCGACTCTGCTTGTGGTATCAATATGGACCTTACTTGGTCTAAGTGAATTACTCCGTATTAACGGATAATTGCAACCTAACCTAACCTAACCTATCACCGTTTTACCACATTCATATCAATCAAACGAAATTAAACGCGAAACACCATTTGTCATTTTGCGAGGGAAACATGTTTTGCAAAGCTAACAAATCGCTAACACACATCACCGTGAGTTAGTTATGTAAAAGTTACGAAAGCTTAGTTATCTTCTAAAAATGTTTATAAGCTGCCGTGAAATAAGGCCAAGCGAAATAAGGCCAAATCTGAAAATTATTTCACTTAAGGCCAAGTTGGCCTTATTACGCTTTTAGCTCATTTGGCCTTATTTCGCTTTGAGAAAGTGAAACTAGGCCAAATGTGGCTATCCTGAACGCAATGTAATTTTGAATAAAACGATCTTTTTGTCATTATTTTTTTTCAACACGATTAACTAAATGCTTGAATGTGTGTAAATGTACACTAAAAGAATCTTCAATTTTCTTATTGAAAGCAATAATAGCAATCTTATTGAAAATTCTTTATGTGTACATTTACACACATTAAAGCATATAGTTTATCATATTGAAAAAAAATAAATGTTTGCTATGTCCATGGACATTTTGTCTGTTTATAAATAAGACATAATGTCCATCAATGCTCGGTGGAATTCATTAGACAAATATATAAACTATATTATACATATTTGTTTGCATTCTTTGTTTTTGCGTTTTCGCAAATATGTATTTGCATAGGAGCTAGAAGAAGTAAGTTTCCAGTTTATTCCGGGTCTGAGGAAGAGCATGTAAGTAGCTACTCATGCGTGAATGTGAATATTACTATAGGATAAAGATTTCTGATATTGATATTTGAAGTCATAGGAATTTAGTTTATTTTTTAACCGCAAGTTTTGTACATAAATACATAGATTTGAACATAGTTCACTACAGGCGGCGAGAAGTTGGCATGGCCGAATATTAGATACTAAGGGTATTCATGCAACGTCGTAAGTTTACTATTTGCGTAAAATGGTAAGTTTACGACAAACGTTTCATGAACGCCCCAATTTGCTGTCTGTGGTAAATGGTGGTAAACCAATCACCTGTTTCACATGAGAGGGAACAAACGAATTGATAAAATGCGAACAAACCACTTTTGATACAATTATAAAGAGAAAATTGCACATTTTACTATTCCAAGTGTAGGATAGAAGGCCACCAGTTAATAAGCGACAGGCAATACGGATTTCGGAGCCGTCGTTCCACTGGAGACCTGTTAAGCTACGTAACGCACTTATGGACGCAAGCAATTGCAAAACACGGCGTATCAAGAGCCGTAGCCTTGGACATATCAAAGGCATTTGACCGAGTCTGGCCACAAACCAGCGATAATAGACCACCAACTTCGGGCAAAAAAGAGAATTCCATAGAGCCAGTTTTGAAATGAGTAGTGCCGCCTCTTTTTCTATCTGTGAATACGTGTTGTACCACAGAAATAACTGTAAATGTTATTAGGTGCCAGTGTATGCGTGACGAATTCGCCCTCCATTTACTTTAACATGGCACACATACTCAACCGCCTAATAACTTTTTGAAACTGGCTCTATGGATCTCTCATTTTTGGCCGAAGCTGGTGGTCTATTCTCTCTGGTTTGTGAGTCTGGCATAGAGCCCTATTAGGCAAGTTAGCGTCTTATGGATTACCACAACTCTGCGGATGGATGCAAAATTTTCTTCTGGGAAGATCGATCCAAGTTGTTGTAGATGGTGTATCATCTAATTCGTTTGCTATAAATGCAGGAGTGCCCAAGGATCTATTCTATCTCCAACTCTATTTCTTCTCCAAATCAACGATTTGCTTGGATCGACAAATAATAATATCTACAGCTTTGCTGATGACAGCACTCTTATATCCTCAATCTTGAATAGAGGTCCTGTGAATGCGGCTACATCACACAGTCAGAGATGTGAACAAATTAGTTCTCTAAATGATGATCTGGACAAAATCTTGAAGTGGGGAAAAGACAACTTGGTTGTATTTAATGCAAACAAGACACAGCTCACAACATTTTCTAGGAAAAATGCATCAACAGTTCCTCAGATCCAAATGGATGACCATCCAATCCATCCCAAGGACTCAGTGCACCTTCTAGGAGTCACAGTCAATTCAGGAATCACATGGCAGGAACACCTTTCCTATATCGCAAGATCGGCGTCCGCTAAGTTGAGCTACCTATTTAGAGCAAAGAGGTACTTTAGCCCCATCAAGCAACTTCTTCTTCTCTAAAAAGCTCAGGTTAGACCAAGCCTGGAATATTGTTCCCATATATGGAGCTCGGCCCCAAAACATTCACTTAACCTACTTGACAGCATACAGAGACGAGCAGTTCGACTTATTGGAGACCCTACACTCACATCAAATCTTCAACCGTTGGTGCACGGAAGACAAGTCGCTGACCTATGCTTGTTCTATAGGTACTTCCATGGTAGATGTTCCGAGGAACTCAAAGACATTATCCCTCGAAATGCAACTTTTGGGCGCCCACAAGACAGGCTGCTAATGCTCATGACTATACAGTACACTTGACAACCGCGAGGACATCAACTTTCCAAAACTCCTTTTGTTATAGGACAAGCAAACTTTGGAACTCACTTCCTGGGGATAATATATTTCCAGAAGTATACAATTTGCAGCAATTTAAGTGCAGAACTAACATACATCTGCAAGCATCTCGGGGCGCTGTTGAAGCGTTATAGGTTCGCCTTTCCCGAAAGAAGTACCTACCTAGGTCTATATCAAGAACTAATTGACGTAGAAGGCTGGAATTTGCACACACTATCAGGTATAACCTCTAGTTAATCGACAAATACCAATATTAACAATACATCTGCTGGTTTTGGAGTTATTCTTAATTTCATGGAAAAAATATGTTCATTCGCACAAAAAACTGTTTATTTGTAGATTTACAAAAAATACATGTAATCCTTTCGTGTAGATCATCTTCGTAGCTATATATGTGCTGATGACTATGTCGAAAAGTTAATATTTTAGAAGATATTTACAAAAAAACTCAATCAATCGCCACAATTGGAACTTCCATTCCAATCCCAATCCATAGCCATATCATACATCATTGTCAATGTCACCACACCCACACGGCCACACGGCCATACGCATAACACTATATATATTATATACGCGCAAGAAAACCGAGAGAATTACTCCGAAAAGGGTGTGGCTTGTGTGTTTATCGCTCTCGATGCATTATGCGTTGTTGGATTGCATGGGGAGATTTCGTGTTGGATATGAGTGGAATCTGGAATGTCGTGGGCGTGGCTGGCAGTGGTGTGGTGGTTGCTGTGGGAGAAAATTATTTTTGTTGGATAGGAGGCGGATCTTAAGTGAGAGACATAATTCATACCTAGGATTTTTGCATATGAGATGTGCTTGAGTTGAGGAGAAATACCTTTTGTGAGGTTTGATGGGAGAGAATGGTGAATATTTTATGTTGTTGGTTGTTGCTAGTGCAAGTGCATCTCGGTCGATGTCATGGAGGATGTGCGGTTATCGCTCTCGATGTATGCATTGTTGTTCGCAAGGGGAGATTTGGTGTTGGATAGGAATGTCGTGGCAAAGTTTCGTTTGGTTATGGTTCACAAAATTTTTTTCGCCGGGTGCTGGCATATATACAAAAATCAAGAGGACAGGAATAAAGGACGGTAGAACGATGTGCAAACGCATAGGTTTGACTTGTATAGAACAGAAAAAATGTGATTGTCAATAGGGTGGGAGGGAGGGTGGGCAATTTCTTTTTCGGATACAAGTGGTGTTTTAGATAGGTGGCACTATAACGCTTACGTAGAGCCTTGAATCAGCCCTGTAGCTATAATACTTTGGAAGTTATGCCAAATCAAAGTTCATTTTTTTGGACATTTTGGTCTACCAACTCATTGGTTTTTGAGCTATATCTCAAAAACTATTATAGCTAGGTGGATGAATATAGGTGTTTTAGATAGGTGGCACTATAACGCTTACGTAGAGCCTTGAATCAGCCCTGTAGCTATAATACTTTGGAAGTTATGCCAAATCAAAGTTCATTTTTTTGGACATTTTGGTCTACCAACTCATTGGTTTTTGAGCTATATCTCAAAAACTATTATAGCTAGGTGGATGAATATAGGTGTTTTAGATAGGTGGCACTATAACGCTTACGTAGAGCCTTGAATCAGCCCTGTAGCTATAATACTTTGGAAGTTATGCCAAATCAAAGTTCATTTTTTTGGACATTTTGGTCTACCAACTCATTGGTTTTTGAGCTATATCTCAAAAACTATTATAGCTAGGTGGATGAATATAGGTGTTTTAGATAGGTGGCACTATAACGCTTACGTAGAGCCTTGAATCAGCCCTGTAGCTATAATACTTTGGAAGTTATGCCAAATCAAAGTTCATTTTTTTGGACATTT
Organism: Cheilosia scutellata; assembly: GCA_955612985.1. Taxonomy (NCBI): domain Eukaryota; kingdom Metazoa; phylum Arthropoda; class Insecta; order Diptera; family Syrphidae; genus Cheilosia; species Cheilosia scutellata. The sequence continues at coordinate 102,659,664 of OY015313.1, forward strand.
TGGTCTACCAACTCATTGGTTTTTGAGCTATATCTCAAAAACTATTATAGCTAGGTGGATGAATATAGGTGTTTTAGATAGGTGGCACTATAACGCTTACGTAGAGCCTTGAATCAGCCCTGTAGCTATAATACTTTGGAAGTTATGCCAAATCAAAGTTCATTTTTTTGGACATTTTGGTCTACCAACTCATTGGTTTTTGAGCTATATCTCAAAAACTATTATAGCTAGGTGGATGAATATAGGTGTTTTAGATAGGTGGCACTATAACGCTTACGTAGAGCCTTGAATCAGCCCTGTAGCTATAATACTTTGGAAGTTATGCCAAATCAAAGTTCATTTTTTTGGACATTTTGGTCTACCAACTCATTGGTTTTTGAGCTATATCTCAAAAACTATTATAGCTAGGTGGATGAATATAGGTGTTTTAGATAGGTGGCACTATAACGCTTACGTAGAGCCTTGAATCAGCCCTGTAGCTATAATACTTTGGAAGTTATGCCAAATCAAAGTTCATTTTTTTGGACATTTTGGTCTACCAACTCATTGGTTTTTGAGCTATATCTCAAAAACTATTATAGCTAGGTGGATGAATATAGGTGTTTTAGATAGGTGGCACTATAACGCTTACGTAGAGCCTTGAATCAGCCCTGTAGCTATAATACTTTGGAAGTTATGCCAAATCAAAGTTCATTTTTTTGGACATTTTGGTCTACCAACTCATTGGTTTTTGAGCTATATCTCAAAAACTATTATAGCTAGGTGGATGAATATAGGTGTTTTAGATAGGTGGCACTATAACGCTTACGTAGAGCCTTGAATCAGCCCTGTAGCTATAATACTTTGGAAGTTATGCCAAATCAAAGTTCATTTTTTTGGACATTTTGGTCTACCAACTCATTGGTTTTTGAGCTATATCTCAAAAACTATTATAGCTAGGTGGATGAATATAGGTGTTTTAGATAGGTGGCACTATAACGCTTACGTAGAGCCTTGAATCAGCCCTGTAGCTATAATACTTTGGAAGTTATGCCAAATCAAAGTTCATTTTTTTGGACATTTTGGTCTACCAACTCATTGGTTTTTGAGCTATATCTCAAAAACTATTATAGCTAGGTGGATGAATATAGGTGTTTTAGATAGGTGGCACTATAACGCTTACGTAGAGCCTTGAATCAGCCCTGTAGCTATAATACTTTGGAAGTTATGCCAAATCAAAGTTCATTTTTTTGGACATTTTGGTCTACCAACTCATTGGTTTTTGAGCTATATCTCAAAAACTATTATAGCTAGGTGGATGAATATAGGTGTTTTAGATAGGTGGCACTATAACGCTTACGTAGAGCCTTGAATCAGCCCTGTAGCTATAATACTTTGGAAGTTATGCCAAATCAAAGTTCATTTTTTTGGACATTTTGGTCTACCAACTCATTGGTTTTTGAGCTATATCTCAAAAACTATTATAGCTAGGTGGATGAATATAGGTGTTTTAGATAGGTGGCACTATAACGCTTACGTAGAGCCTTGAATCAGCCCTGTAGCTATAATACTTTGGAAGTTATGCCAAATCAAAGTTCATTTTTTTGGACATTTTGGTCTACCAACTCATTGGTTTTTGAGCTATATCTCAAAAACTATTATAGCTAGGTGGATGAATATAGGTGTTTTAGATAGGTGGCACTATAACGCTTACGTAGAGCCTTGAATCAGCCCTGTAGCTATAATACTTTGGAAGTTATGCCAAATCAAAGTTCATTTTTTTGGACATTTTGGTCTACCAACTCATTGGTTTTTGAGCTATATCTCAAAAACTATTATAGCTAGGTGGATGAATATAGGTGTTTTAGATAGGTGGCACTATAACGCTTACGTAGAGCCTTGAATCAGCCCTGTAGCTATAATACTTTGGAAGTTATGCCAAATCAAAGTTCATTTTTTTGGACATTTTGGTCTACCAACTCATTGGTTTTTGAGCTATATCTCAAAAACTATTATAGCTAGGTGGATGAATATAGGTGTTTTAGATAGGTGGCACTATAACGCTTACGTAGAGCCTTGAATCAGCCCTGTAGCTATAATACTTTGGAAGTTATGCCAAATCAAAGTTCATTTTTTTGGACATTTTGGTCTACCAACTCATTGGTTTTTGAGCTATATCTCAAAAACTATTATAGCTAGGTGGATGAATATAGGTGTTTTAGATAGGTGGCACTATAACGCTTACGTAGAGCCTTGAATCAGCCCTGTAGCTATAATACTTTGGAAGTTATGCCAAATCAAAGTTCATTTTTTTGGACATTTTGGTCTACCAACTCATTGGTTTTTGAGCTATATCTCAAAAACTATTATAGCTAGGTGGATGAATATAGGTGTTTTAGATAGGTGGCACTATAACGCTTACGTAGAGCCTTGAATCAGCCCTGTAGCTATAATACTTTGGAAGTTATGCCAAATCAAAGTTCATTTTTTTGGACATTTTGGTCTACCAACTCATTGGTTTTTGAGCTATATCTCAAAAACTATTATAGCTAGGTGGATGAATATAGGTGTTTTAGATAGGTGGCACTATAACGCTTACGTAGAGCCTTGAATCAGCCCTGTAGCTATAATACTTTGGAAGTTATGCCAAATCAAAGTTCATTTTTTTGGACATTTTGGTCTACCAACTCATTGGTTTTTGAGCTATATCTCAAAAACTATTATAGCTAGGTGGATGAATATAGGTGTTTTAGATAGGTGGCACTATAACGCTTACGTAGAGCCTTGAATCAGCCCTGTAGCTATAATACTTTGGAAGTTATGCCAAATCAAAGTTCATTTTTTTGGACATTTTGGTCTACCAACTCATTGGTTTTTGAGCTATATCTCAAAAACTATTATAGCTAGGTGGATGAATATAGGTGTTTTAGATAGGTGGCACTATAACGCTTACGTAGAGCCTTGAATCAGCCCTGTAGCTATAATACTTTGGAAGTTATGCCAAATCAAAGTTCATTTTTTTGGACATTTTGGTCTACCAACTCATTGGTTTTTGAGCTATATCTCAAAAACTATTATAGCTAGGTGGATGAATATAGGTGTTTTAGATAGGTGGCACTATAACGCTTACGTAGAGCCTTGAATCAGCCCTGTAGCTATAATACTTTGGAAGTTATGCCAAATCAAAGTTCATTTTTTTGGACATTTTGGTCTACCAACTCATTGGTTTTTGAGCTATATCTCAAAAACTATTATAGCTAGGTGGATGAATATAGGTGTTTTAGATAGGTGGCACTATAACGCTTACGTAGAGCCTTGAATCAGCCCTGTAGCTATAATACTTTGGAAGTTATGCCAAATCAAAGTTCATTTTTTTGGACATTTTGGTCTACCAACTCATTGGTTTTTGAGCTATATCTCAAAAACTATTATAGCTAGGTGGATGAATATAGGTGTTTTAGATAGGTGGCACTATAACGCTTACGTAGAGCCTTGAATCAGCCCTGTAGCTATAATACTTTGGAAGTTATGCCAAATCAAAGTTCATTTTTTTGGACATTTTGGTCTACCAACTCATTGGTTTTTGAGCTATATCTCAAAAACTATTATAGCTAGGTGGATGAATATAGGTGTTTTAGATAGGTGGCACTATAACGCTTACGTAGAGCCTTGAATCAGCCCTGTAGCTATAATACTTTGGAAGTTATGCCAAATCAAAGTTCATTTTTTTGGACATTTTGGTCTACCAACTCATTGGTTTTTGAGCTATATCTCAAAAACTATTATAGCTAGGTGGATGAATATAGGTGTTTTAGATAGGTGGCACTATAACGCTTACGTAGAGCCTTGAATCAGCCCTGTAGCTATAATACTTTGGAAGTTATGCCAAATCAAAGTTCATTTTTTTGGACATTTTGGTCTACCAACTCATTGGTTTTTGAGCTATATCTCAAAAACTATTATAGCTAGGTGGATGAATATAGGTGTTTTAGATAGGTGGCACTATAACGCTTACGTAGAGCCTTGAATCAGCCCTGTAGCTATAATACTTTGGAAGTTATGCCAAATCAAAGTTCATTTTTTTGGACATTTTGGTCTACCAACTCATTGGTTTTTGAGCTATATCTCAAAAACTATTATAGCTAGGTGGATGAATATAGGTGTTTTAGATAGGTGGCACTATAACGCTTACGTAGAGCCTTGAATCAGCCCTGTAGCTATAATACTTTGGAAGTTATGCCAAATCAAAGTTCATTTTTTTGGACATTTTGGTCTACCAACTCATTGGTTTTTGAGCTATATCTCAAAAACTATTATAGCTAGGTGGATGAATATAGGTGTTTTAGATAGGTGGCACTATAACGCTTACGTAGAGCCTTGAATCAGCCCTGTAGCTATAATACTTTGGAAGTTATGCCAAATCAAAGTTCATTTTTTTGGACATTTTGGTCTACCAACTCATTGGTTTTTGAGCTATATCTCAAAAACTATTATAGCTAGGTGGATGAATATAGGTGTTTTAGATAGGTGGCACTATAACGCTTACGTAGAGCCTTGAATCAGCCCTGTAGCTATAATACTTTGGAAGTTATGCCAAATCAAAGTTCATTTTTTTGGACATTTTGGTCTACCAACTCATTGGTTTTTGAGCTATATCTCAAAAACTATTATAGCTAGGTGGATGAATATAGGTGTTTTAGATAGGTGGCACTATAACGCTTACGTAGAGCCTTGAATCAGCCCTGTAGCTATAATACTTTGGAAGTTATGCCAAATCAAAGTTCATTTTTTTGGACATTTTGGTCTACCAACTCATTGGTTTTTGAGCTATATCTCAAAAACTATTATAGCTAGGTGGATGAATATAGGTGTTTTAGATAGGTGGCACTATAACGCTTACGTAGAGCCTTGAATCAGCCCTGTAGCTATAATACTTTGGAAGTTATGCCAAATCAAAGTTCATTTTTTTGGACATTTTGGTCTACCAACTCATTGGTTTTTGAGCTATATCTCAAAAACTATTATAGCTAGGTGGATGAATATAGGTGTTTTAGATAGGTGGCACTATAACGCTTACGTAGAGCCTTGAATCAGCCCTGTAGCTATAATACTTTGGAAGTTATGCCAAATCAAAGTTCATTTTTTTGGACATTTTGGTCTACCAACTCATTGGTTTTTGAGCTATATCTCAAAAACTATTATAGCTAGGTGGATGAATATAGGTGTTTTAGATAGGTGGCACTATAACGCTTACGTAGAGCCTTGAATCAGCCCTGTAGCTATAATACTTTGGAAGTTATGCCAAATCAAAGTTCATTTTTTTGGACATTTTGGTCTACCAACTCATTGGTTTTTGAGCTATATCTCAAAAACTATTATAGCTAGGTGGATGAATATAGGTGTTTTAGATAGGTGGCACTATAACGCTTACGTAGAGCCTTGAATCAGCCCTGTAGCTATAATACTTTGGAAGTTATGCCAAATCAAAGTTCATTTTTTTGGACATTTTGGTCTACCAACTCATTGGTTTTTGAGCTATATCTCAAAAACTATTATAGCTAGGTGGATGAATATAGGTGTTTTAGATAGGTGGCACTATAACGCTTACGTAGAGCCTTGAATCAGCCCTGTAGCTATAATACTTTGGAAGTTATGCCAAATCAAAGTTCATTTTTTTGGACATTTTGGTCTACCAACTCATTGGTTTTTGAGCTATATCTCAAAAACTATTATAGCTAGGTGGATGAATATAGGTGTTTTAGATAGGTGGCACTATAACGCTTACGTAGAGCCTTGAATCAGCCCTGTAGCTATAATACTTTGGAAGTTATGCCAAATCAAAGTTCATTTTTTTGGACATTTTGGTCTACCAACTCATTGGTTTTTGAGCTATATCTCAAAAACTATTATAGCTAGGTGGATGAATATAGGTGTTTTAGATAGGTGGCACTATAACGCTTACGTAGAGCCTTGAATCAGCCCTGTAGCTATAATACTTTGGAAGTTATGCCAAATCAAAGTTCATTTTTTTGGACATTTTGGTCTACCAACTCATTGGTTTTTGAGCTATATCTCAAAAACTATTATAGCTAGGTGGATGAATATAGGTGTTTTAGATAGGTGGCACTATAACGCTTACGTAGAGCCTTGAATCAGCCCTGTAGCTATAATACTTTGGAAGTTATGCCAAATCAAAGTTCATTTTTTTGGACATTTTGGTCTACCAACTCATTGGTTTTTGAGCTATATCTCAAAAACTATTATAGCTAGGTGGATGAATATAGGTGTTTTAGATAGGTGGCACTATAACGCTTACGTAGAGCCTTGAATCAGCCCTGTAGCTATAATACTTTGGAAGTTATGCCAAATCAAAGTTCATTTTTTTGGACATTTTGGTCTACCAACTCATTGGTTTTTGAGCTATATCTCAAAAACTATTATAGCTAGGTGGATGAATATAGGTGTTTTAGATAGGTGGCACTATAACGCTTACGTAGAGCCTTGAATCAGCCCTGTAGCTATAATACTTTGGAAGTTATGCCAAATCAAAGTTCATTTTTTTGGACATTTTGGTCTACCAACTCATTGGTTTTTGAGCTATATCTCAAAAACTATTATAGCTAGGTGGATGAATATAGGTGTTTTAGATAGGTGGCACTATAACGCTTACGTAGAGCCTTGAATCAGCCCTGTAGCTATAATACTTTGGAAGTTATGCCAAATCAAAGTTCATTTTTTTGGACATTTTGGTCTACCAACTCATTGGTTTTTGAGCTATATCTCAAAAACTATTATAGCTAGGTGGATGAATATAGGTGTTTTAGATAGGTGGCACTATAACGCTTACGTAGAGCCTTGAATCAGCCCTGTAGCTATAATACTTTGGAAGTTATGCCAAATCAAAGTTCATTTTTTTGGACATTTTGGTCTACCAACTCATTGGTTTTTGAGCTATATCTCAAAAACTATTATAGCTAGGTGGATGAATATAGGTGTTTTAGATAGGTGGCACTATAACGCTTACGTAGAGCCTTGAATCAGCCCTGTAGCTATAATACTTTGGAAGTTATGCCAAATCAAAGTTCATTTTTTTGGACATTTTGGTCTACCAACTCATTGGTTTTTGAGCTATATCTCAAAAACTATTATAGCTAGGTGGATGAATATAGGTGTTTTAGATAGGTGGCACTATAACGCTTACGTAGAGCCTTGAATCAGCCCTGTAGCTATAATACTTTGGAAGTTATGCCAAATCAAAGTTCATTTTTTTGGACATTTTGGTCTACCAACTCATTGGTTTTTGAGCTATATCTCAAAAACTATTATAGCTAGGTGGATGAATATAGGTGTTTTAGATAGGTGGCACTATAACGCTTACGTAGAGCCTTGAATCAGCCCTGTAGCTATAATACTTTGGAAGTTATGCCAAATCAAAGTTCATTTTTTTGGACATTTTGGTCTACCAACTCATTGGTTTTTGAGCTATATCTCAAAAACTATTATAGCTAGGTGGATGAATATAGGTGTTTTAGATAGGTGGCACTATAACGCTTACGTAGAGCCTTGAATCAGCCCTGTAGCTATAATACTTTGGAAGTTATGCCAAATCAAAGTTCATTTTTTTGGACATTTTGGTCTACCAACTCATTGGTTTTTGAGCTATATCTCAAAAACTATTATAGCTAGGTGGATGAATATAGGTGTTTTAGATAGGTGGCACTATAACGCTTACGTAGAGCCTTGAATCAGCCCTGTAGCTATAATACTTTGGAAGTTATGCCAAATCAAAGTTCATTTTTTTGGACATTTTGGTCTACCAACTCATTGGTTTTTGAGCTATATCTCAAAAACTATTATAGCTAGGTGGATGAATATAGGTGTTTTAGATAGGTGGCACTATAACGCTTACGTAGAGCCTTGAATCAGCCCTGTAGCTATAATACTTTGGAAGTTATGCCAAATCAAAGTTCATTTTTTTGGACATTTTGGTCTACCAACTCATTGGTTTTTGAGCTATATCTCAAAAACTATTATAGCTAGGTGGATGAATATAGGTGTTTTAGATAGGTGGCACTATAACGCTTACGTAGAGCCTTGAATCAGCCCTGTAGCTATAATACTTTGGAAGTTATGCCAAATCAAAGTTCATTTTTTTGGACATTTTGGTCTACCAACTCATTGGTTTTTGAGCTATATCTCAAAAACTATTATAGCTAGGTGGATGAATATAGGTGTTTTAGATAGGTGGCACTATAACGCTTACGTAGAGCCTTGAATCAGCCCTGTAGCTATAATACTTTGGAAGTTATGCCAAATCAAAGTTCATTTTTTTGGACATTTTGGTCTACCAACTCATTGGTTTTTGAGCTATATCTCAAAAACTATTATAGCTAGGTGGATGAATATAGGTGTTTTAGATAGGTGGCACTATAACGCTTACGTAGAGCCTTGAATCAGCCCTGTAGCTATAATACTTTGGAAGTTATGCCAAATCAAAGTTCATTTTTTTGGACATTTTGGTCTACCAACTCATTGGTTTTTGAGCTATATCTCAAAAACTATTATAGCTAGGTGGATGAATATAGGTGTTTTAGATAGGTGGCACTATAACGCTTACGTAGAGCCTTGAATCAGCCCTGTAGCTATAATACTTTGGAAGTTATGCCAAATCAAAGTTCATTTTATTGGACATTTTGGTCTACCAACTCATTGGTTTTTGAGCTATATCTCAAAAACTATTATAGCTAGGTGGATGAATATAGGTGTTTTAGATAGGTGGCACTATAACGCTTACGTAGAGCCTTGAATCAGCCCTGTAGCTATAATACTTTGGAAGTTATGCCAAATCAAAGTTCATTTTTTTGGACATTTTGGTCTACCAACTCATTGGTTTTTGAGCTATATCTCAAAAACTATTATAGCTAGGTGGATGAATATAGGTGTTTTAGATAGGTGGCACTATAACGCTTACGTAGAGCCTTGAATCAGCCCTGTAGCTATAATACTTTGGAAGTTATGCCAAATCAAAGTTCATTTTTTTGGACATTTTGGTCTACCAACTCATTGGTTTTTGAGCTATATCTCAAAAACTATTATAGCTAGGTGGATGAATATAGGTGTTTTAGATAGGTGGCACTATAACGCTTACGTAGAGCCTTGAATCAGCCCTGTAGCTATAATACTTTGGAAGTTATGCCAAATCAAAGTTCATTTTTTTGGACATTTTGGTCTACCAACTCATTGGTTTTTGAGCTATATCTCAAAAACTATTATAGCTAGGTGGATGAATATAGGTGTTTTAGATAGGTGGCACTATAACGCTTACGTAGAGCCTTGAATCAGCCCTGTAGCTATAATACTTTGGAAGTTATGCCAAATCAAAGTTCATTTTTTTGGACATTTTGGTCTACCAACTCATTGGTTTTTGAGCTATATCTCAAAAACTATTATAGCTAGGTGGATGAATATAGGTGTTTTAGATAGGTGGCACTATAACGCTTACGTAGAGCCTTGAATCAGCCCTGTAGCTATAATACTTTGGAAGTTATGCCAAATCAAAGTTCATTTTTTTGGACATTTTGGTCTACCAACTCATTGGTTTTTGAGCTATATCTCAAAAACTATTATAGCTAGGTGGATGAATATAGGTGTTTTAGATAGGTGGCACTATAACGCTTACGTAGAGCCTTGAATCAGCCCTGTAGCTATAATACTTTGGAAGTTATGCCAAATCAAAGTTCATTTTTTTGGACATTTTGGTCTACCAACTCATTGGTTTTTGAGCTATATCTCAAAAACTATTATAGCTAGGTGGATGAATATAGGTGTTTTAGATAGGTGGCACTATAACGCTTACGTAGAGCCTTGAATCAGCCCTGTAGCTATAATACTTTGGAAGTTATGCCAAATCAAAGTTCATTTTTTTGGACATTTTGGTCTACCAACTCATTGGTTTTTGAGCTATATCTCAAAAACTATTATAGCTAGGTGGATGAATATAGGTGTTTTAGATAGGTGGCACTATAACGCTTACGTAGAGCCTTGAATCAGCCCTGTAGCTATAATACTTTGGAAGTTATGCCAAATCAAAGTTCATTTTTTTGGACATTTTGGTCTACCAACTCATTGGTTTTTGAGCTATATCTCAAAAACTATTATAGCTAGGTGGATGAATATAGGTGTTTTAGATAGGTGGCACTATAACGCTTACGTAGAGCCTTGAATCAGCCCTGTAGCTATAATACTTTGGAAGTTATGCCAAATCAAAGTTCATTTTTTTGGACATTTTGGTCTACCAACTCATTGGTTTTTGAGCTATATCTCAAAAACTATTATAGCTAGGTGGATGAATATAGGTGTTTTAGATAGGTGGCACTATAACGCTTACGTAGAGCCTTGAATCAGCCCTGTAGCTATAATACTTTGGAAGTTATGCCAAATCAAAGTTCATTTTTTTGGACATTTTGGTCTACCAACTCATTGGTTTTTGAGCTATATCTCAAAAACTATTATAGCTAGGTGGATGAATATAGGTGTTTTAGATAGGTGGCACTATAACGCTTACGTAGAGCCTTGAATCAGCCCTGTAGCTATAATACTTTGGAAGTTATGCCAAATCAAAGTTCATTTTTTTGGACATTTTGGTCTACCAACTCATTGGTTTTTGAGCTATATCTCAAAAACTATTATAGCTAGGTGGATGAATATAGGTGTTTTAGATAGGTGGCACTATAACGCTTACGTAGAGCCTTGAATCAGCCCTGTAGCTATAATACTTTGGAAGTTATGCCAAATCAAAGTTCATTTTTTTGGACATTTTGGTCTACCAACTCATTGGTTTTTGAGCTATATCTCAAAAACTATTATAGCTAGGTGGATGAATATAGGTGTTTTAGATAGGTGGCACTATAACGCTTACGTAGAGCCTTGAATCAGCCCTGTAGCTATAATACTTTGGAAGTTATGCCAAATCAAAGTTCATTTTTTTGGACATTTTGGTCTACCAACTCATTGGTTTTTGAGCTATATCTCAAAAACTATTATAGCTAGGTGGATGAATATAGGTGTTTTAGATAGGTGGCACTATAACGCTTACGTAGAGCCTTGAATCAGCCCTGTAGCTATAATACTTTGGAAGTTATGCCAAATCAAAGTTCATTTTTTTGGACATTTTGGTCTACCAACTCATTGGTTTTTGAGCTATATCTCAAAAACTATTATAGCTAGGTGGATGAATATAGGTGTTTTAGATAGGTGGCACTATAACGCTTACGTAGAGCCTTGAATCAGCCCTGTAGCTATAATACTTTGGAAGTTATGCCAAATCAAAGTTCATTTTTTTGGACATTTTGGTCTACCAACTCATTGGTTTTTGAGCTATATCTCAAAAACTATTATAGCTAGGTGGATGAATATAGGTGTTTTAGATAGGTGGCACTATAACGCTTACGTAGAGCCTTGAATCAGCCCTGTAGCTATAATACTTTGGAAGTTATGCCAAATCAAAGTTCATTTTTTTGGACATTTTGGTCTACCAACTCATTGGTTTTTGAGCTATATCTCAAAAACTATTATAGCTAGGTGGATGAATATAGGTGTTTTAGATAGGTGGCACTATAACGCTTACGTAGAGCCTTGAATCAGCCCTGTAGCTATAATACTTTGGAAGTTATGCCAAATCAAAGTTCATTTTTTTGGACATTTTGGTCTACCAACTCATTGGTTTTTGAGCTATATCTCAAAAACTATTATAGCTAGGTGGATGAATATAGGTGTTTTAGATAGGTGGCACTATAACGCTTACGTAGAGCCTTGAATCAGCCCTGTAGCTATAATACTTTGGAAGTTATGCCAAATCAAAGTTCATTTTTTTGGACATTTTGGTCTACCAACTCATTGGTTTTTGAGCTATATCTCAAAAACTATTATAGCTAGGTGGATGAATATAGGTGTTTTAGATAGGTGGCACTATAACGCTTACGTAGAGCCTTGAATCAGCCCTGTAGCTATAATACTTTGGAAGTTATGCCAAATCAAAGTTCATTTTTTTGGACATTTTGGTCTACCAACTCATTGGTTTTTGAGCTATATCTCAAAAACTATTATAGCTAGGTGGATGAATATAGGTGTTTTAGATAGGTGGCACTATAACGCTTACGTAGAGCCTTGAATCAGCCCTGTAGCTATAATACTTTGGAAGTTATGCCAAATCAAAGTTCATTTTTTTGGACATTTTGGTCTACCAACTCATTGGTTTTTGAGCTATATCTCAAAAACTATTATAGCTAGGTGGATGAATATAGGTGTTTTAGATAGGTGGCACTATAACGCTTACGTAGAGCCTTGAATCAGCCCTGTAGCTATAATACTTTGGAAGTTATGCCAAATCAAAGTTCATTTTTTTGGACATTTTGGTCTACCAACTCATTGGTTTTTGAGCTATATCTCAAAAACTATTATAGCTAGGTGGATGAATATAGGTGTTTTAGATAGGTGGCACTATAACGCTTACGTAGAGCCTTGAATCAGCCCTGTAGCTATAATACTTTGGAAGTTATGCCAAATCAAAGTTCATTTTTTTGGACATTTTGGTCTACCAACTCATTGGTTTTTGAGCTATATCTCAAAAACTATTATAGCTAGGTGGATGAATATAGGTGTTTTAGATAGGTGGCACTATAACGCTTACGTAGAGCCTTGAATCAGCCCTGTAGCTATAATACTTTGGAAGTTATGCCAAATCAAAGTTCATTTTTTTGGACATTTTGGTCTACCAACTCATTGGTTTTTGAGCTATATCTCAAAAACTATTATAGCTAGGTGGATGAATATAGGTGTTTTAGATAGGTGGCACTATAACGCTTACGTAGAGCCTTGAATCAGCCCTGTAGCTATAATACTTTGGAAGTTATGCCAAATCAAAGTTCATTTTTTTGGACATTTTGGTCTACCAACTCATTGGTTTTTGAGCTATATCTCAAAAACTATTATAGCTAGGTGGATGAATATAGGTGTTTTAGATAGGTGGCACTATAACGCTTACGTAGAGCCTTGAATCAGCCCTGTAGCTATAATACTTTGGAAGTTATGCCAAATCAAAGTTCATTTTTTTGGACATTTTGGTCTACCAACTCATTGGTTTTTGAGCTATATCTCAAAAACTATTATAGCTAGGTGGATGAATATAGGTGTTTTAGATAGGTGGCACTATAACGCTTACGTAGAGCCTTGAATCAGCCCTGTAGCTATAATACTTTGGAAGTTATGCCAAATCAAAGTTCATTTTTTTGGACATTTTGGTCTACCAACTCATTGGTTTTTGAGCTATATCTCAAAAACTATTATAGCTAGGTGGATGAATATAGGTGTTTTAGATAGGTGGCACTATAACGCTTACGTAGAGCCTTGAATCAGCCCTGTAGCTATAATACTTTGGAAGTTATGCCAAATCAAAGTTCATTTTTTTGGACATTTTGGTCTACCAACTCATTGGTTTTTGAGCTATATCTCAAAAACTATTATAGCTAGGTGGATGAATATAGGTGTTTTAGATAGGTGGCACTATAACGCTTACGTAGAGCCTTGAATCAGCCCTGTAGCTATAATACTTTGGAAGTTATGCCAAATCAAAGTTCATTTTTTTGGACATTTTGGTCTACCAACTCATTGGTTTTTGAGCTATATCTCAAAAACTATTATAGCTAGGTGGATGAATATAGGTGTTTTAGATAGGTGGCACTATAACGCTTACGTAGAGCCTTGAATCAGCCCTGTAGCTATAATACTTTGGAAGTTATGCCAAATCAAAGTTCATTTTTTTGGACATTTTGGTCTACCAACTCATTGGTTTTTGAGCTATATCTCAAAAACTATTATAGCTAGGTGGATGAATATAGGTGTTTTAGATAGGTGGCACTATAACGCTTACGTAGAGCCTTGAATCAGCCCTGTAGCTATAATACTTTGGAAGTTATGCCAAATCAAAGTTCATTTTTTTGGACATTTTGGTCTACCAACTCATTGGTTTTTGAGCTATATCTCAAAAACTATTATAGCTAGGTGGATGAATATAGGTGTTTTAGATAGGTGGCACTATAACGCTTACGTAGAGCCTTGAATCAGCCCTGTAGCTATAATACTTTGGAAGTTATGCCAAATCAAAGTTCATTTTTTTGGACATTTTGGTCTACCAACTCATTGGTTTTTGAGCTATATCTCAAAAACTATTATAGCTAGGTGGATGAATATAGGTGTTTTAGATAGGTGGCACTATAACGCTTACGTAGAGCCTTGAATCAGCCCTGTAGCTATAATACTTTGGAAGTTATGCCAAATCAAAGTTCATTTTTTTGGACATTTTGGTCTACCAACTCATTGGTTTTTGAGCTATATCTCAAAAACTATTATAGCTAGGTGGATGAATATAGGTGTTTTAGATAGGTGGCACTATAACGCTTACGTAGAGCCTTGAATCAGCCCTGTAGCTATAATACTTTGGAAGTTATGCCAAATCAAAGTTCATTTTTTTGGACATTTTGGTCTACCAACTCATTGGTTTTTGAGCTATATCTCAAAAACTATTATAGCTAGGTGGATGAATATAGGTGTTTTAGATAGGTGGCACTATAACGCTTACGTAGAGCCTTGAATCAGCCCTGTAGCTATAATACTTTGGAAGTTATGCCAAATCAAAGTTCATTTTTTTGGACATTTTGGTCTACCAACTCATTGGTTTTTGAGCTATATCTCAAAAACTATTATAGCTAGGTGGATGAATATAGGTGTTTTAGATAGGTGGCACTATAACGCTTACGTAGAGCCTTGAATCAGCCCTGTAGCTATAATACTTTGGAAGTTATGCCAAATCAAAGTTCATTTTTTTGGACATTTTGGTCTACCAACTCATTGGTTTTTGAGCTATATCTCAAAAACTATTATAGCTAGGTGGATGAATATAGGTGTTTTAGATAGGTGGCACTATAACGCTTACGTAGAGCCTTGAATCAGCCCTGTAGCTATAATACTTTGGAAGTTATGCCAAATCAAAGTTCATTTTTTTGGACATTTTGGTCTACCAACTCATTGGTTTTTGAGCTATATCTCAAAAACTATTATAGCTAGGTGGATGAATATAGGTGTTTTAGATAGGTGGCACTATAACGCTTACGTAGAGCCTTGAATCAGCCCTGTAGCTATAATACTTTGGAAGTTATGCCAAATCAAAGTTCATTTTTTTGGACATTTTGGTCTACCAACTCATTGGTTTTTGAGCTATATCTCAAAAACTATTATAGCTAGGTGGATGAATATAGGTGTTTTAGATAGGTGGCACTATAACGCTTACGTAGAGCCTTGAATCAGCCCTGTAGCTATAATACTTTGGAAGTTATGCCAAATCAAAGTTCATTTTTTTGGACATTTTGGTCTACCAACTCATTGGTTTTTGAGCTATATCTCAAAAACTATTATAGCTAGGTGGATGAATATAGGTGTTTTAGATAGGTGGCACTATAACGCTTACGTAGAGCCTTGAATCAGCCCTGTAGCTATAATACTTTGGAAGTTATGCCAAATCAAAGTTCATTTTTTTGGACATTTTGGTCTACCAACTCATTGGTTTTTGAGCTATATCTCAAAAACTATTATAGCTAGGTGGATGAATATAGGTGTTTTAGATAGGTGGCACTATAACGCTTACGTAGAGCCTTGAATCAGCCCTGTAGCTATAATACTTTGGAAGTTATGCCAAATCAAAGTTCATTTTTTTGGACATTTTGGTCTACCAACTCATTGGTTTTTGAGCTATATCTCAAAAACTATTATAGCTAGGTGGATGAATATAGGTGTTTTAGATAGGTGGCACTATAACGCTTACGTAGAGCCTTGAATCAGCCCTGTAGCTATAATACTTTGGAAGTTATGCCAAATCAAAGTTCATTTTTTTGGACATTTTGGTCTACCAACTCATTGGTTTTTGAGCTATATCTCAAAAACTATTATAGCTAGGTGGATGAATATAGGTGTTTTAGATAGGTGGCACTATAACGCTTACGTAGAGCCTTGAATCAGCCCTGTAGCTATAATACTTTGGAAGTTATGCCAAATCAAAGTTCATTTTTTTGGACATTTTGGTCTACCAACTCATTGGTTTTTGAGCTATATCTCAAAAACTATTATAGCTAGGTGGATGAATATAGGTGTTTTAGATAGGTGGCACTATAACGCTTACGTAGAGCCTTGAATCAGCCCTGTAGCTATAATACTTTGGAAGTTATGCCAAATCAAAGTTCATTTTTTTGGACATTTTGGTCTACCAACTCATTGGTTTTTGAGCTATATCTCAAAAACTATTATAGCTAGGTGGATGAATATAGGTGTTTTAGATAGGTGGCACTATAACGCTTACGTAGAGCCTTGAATCAGCCCTGTAGCTATAATACTTTGGAAGTTATGCCAAATCAAAGTTCATTTTTTTGGACATTTTGGTCTACCAACTCATTGGTTTTTGAGCTATATCTCAAAAACTATTATAGCTAGGTGGATGAATATAGGTGTTTTAGATAGGTGGCACTATAACGCTTACGTAGAGCCTTGAATCAGCCCTGTAGCTATAATACTTTGGAAGTTATGCCAAATCAAAGTTCATTTTTTTGGACATTTTGGTCTACCAACTCATTGGTTTTTGAGCTATATCTCAAAAACTATTATAGCTAGGTGGATGAATATAGGTGTTTTAGATAGGTGGCACTATAACGCTTACGTAGAGCCTTGAATCAGCCCTGTAGCTATAATACTTTGGAAGTTATGCCAAATCAAAGTTCATTTTTTTGGACATTTTGGTCTACCAACTCATTGGTTTTTGAGCTATATCTCAAAAAACTATTATAGCTAGGTGGATGAATATAGGTGTTTTAGATAGGTGGCACTATAACGCTTACGTAGAGCCTTGAATCAGCCCTGTAGCTATAATACTTTGGAAGTTATGCCAAATCAAAGTTCATTTTTTTGGACATTTTGGTCTACCAACTCATTGGTTTTTGAGCTATATCTCAAAAACTATTATAGCTAGGTGGATGAATATAGGTGTTTTAGATAGGTGGCACTATAACGCTTACGTAGAGCCTTGAATCAGCCCT